>OY970821.1:82297718-82886860 GCA_963853835.1 Calendula officinalis
GGAGATTTTGGGTCAGCGGGGAAGCTGAGTGAATAAACTCAAAATGTAAACAACTACAACATACAATACATGAGGGCACACAAGTGAACTCCTACTCAATTGCTACTTAGTTAATTTATCCGTTTTTGTATCTTTTAAATTTATATAGCGCGCTTGTGTAAATCGAGTCGAGAGATCAACCTCGCCTCTCCTTACACTAAAATGCCACTCAGGCTACCACACAGAATTTCCACACAGAATTACCACTCAGAATTACTACTCAGATTTATTAATTGTTTTTATGTTTTCAACTCATAACGTAAACCACACAGATAGCCCTGTCACATAGTAGCACAAAATGACTCGGTACCGGCTCAGATACTCGGCACGTCTGTCTCAGATCATCGGTATGTAAAAACAGTCACTCAGTTACTCAGATAACAGATCAACACACAGAAGGTAAAAATAGATCAAAACAGTTAACCACATAAGTCATGCACGTATCGTTATAACTGAATACACGGTGAGAATACTCACCTTAGCTTTGCTAGTTTCCAAACATCCACGCAACAGCCAAAAATCAGAACCGAGACACTCCCTGACCTATATCACATTTACAATAAAACCCTAGTCAAAATCCGACCTCAAAATACCAACAAAATCAGAATCTGCCCAACCCGCGACCACTTATCGTAACGGTAATAACTCTCAAACCGTTATTCGGAAAGATCCCAAATTTTTACAGAAATTAAAAGACACCTAATGCTACAATTTGTCTTCACAAAGTTCGGCTCGGTTCTGCCCCGAAGGGTCCCGGAACAGGTCTGCAACAGAGTTGTTTAAGACTGAGTTTCAGCACTGCAGACCCGTATTAAAATGCCCATAACATGAGAACCGTAACTCCAATAAATTATTTAAAAATATGGGCGGAAAGGTACAATGACGGGCTACAGAAGTCTAGAAGACCCGGAGCCCGGATTCAGATTCGAAACGGGTCAAAAACGGGCTTGAACATCACGAAAACAAGCTGTCCAAAATGCAGCTCAACTAAACCTTGAAAAAAATTAAAAAACAAAACGAACCCGTCACCGAAACCCGAGTGTCATTCCCAACCCTCAACCCATTTAAACCTGTACAGAAACAATACTCAGTTTAATAGGATAGGGAAACAAAAACTACCGAAACAGAGATTTCCACCCGTCGATACACACACCTGATCGATCACCTCCGCTTCGCCTTGGTTGCTGCCGATTGCCACGATCACCATTGTTCACCCAACGAACATGAATTAGTATACGGTAGTAATAAAACAAAGGAAAATGATCGAGACAAAAGATAGAACCCTACCGATGGTTACAATTGCTCGACGGTCATGGACGCTTGAAAGATGCCACTGTTCGATCCTAAAGCCAAAACCCGCATCATAGAAATCACAATACAGGAATTAAAACTCGAATGAAAGAAAGAATTCAAAAGATAGGTTGGAATCTGCTCGACGGCTGGAGAATGAAGAAGGATTGGAGCTCTAATCAGAAATCACGAATGGGAATGGAGATACTCATGCGGCTACTGATTCAAGGAAGGATTAGAAATAGGTTTATGGAATTTAGCTTAAAGATTAAGGGAAATAGCAAGGCCCTAAGCCCGACACTTAAACATCGGGCCGGACTCGATCATTCACCTGGGCTCTAACACCGAACGAAAAGAATAAGGGGAGGGGTTCGGCCTCACTCTCTCTCACGGACCAATGCAACCCGCAACCATAAAACCCAGTTTTATTAACTTCTAACCGAACTCATTTCTACTCGGGCTCAAATTAACGACAACACAAAAACCGAGTCTCGGCCTTGGCCTTTGGCCGCCCTGACTCAAAATAATACAACCCCAACTCTCGATTATTAAAACGGCTTATAAAAGAAACCCAAACGGTTACTAACATTTAATAAAAAATGAACCGTCTAACTACATGTCTAAATAATACGAAACGTCACATGTAAGTAATTAGTTACCACACGTCACACACTTGCCACGTAGGAATTAAAACAAATAAAAATATAATTTAATTATAATATTTTAATTACTCAAATTTCGGGGCGTTACATAAAGTTAGTAAGACATTAACAACAAGGTTTTACCAAGTCGTTAGCCGAAAAGTTAAGAGAAATAAATGATCGTTAATTAGACTATTGCAAACCTAATAGCGTGGTCACGAGCATTGTGATTAATTATTGCATATCTAATAGTTGTTCACACTCCAGAGGATAACATAATCATTTAAGGAAATTTCTTTAACTAGTAAGAATATCTACAAATCAAGTAAATAAAAGAGGCTTTGGTTACAAGAAGAATTTTATGAATTCAAGAAACTAAGGAGTTAATTTTCAATCCTCCTATGTTTACCGAATTGCATAAATGGCAAGACTAGAAAATGTTCTAAATGTTGCATGAACAATATCTAGCAAAGGCAAAAGTAATAGTATTCCTAAATACTCGTCTTATGTCTTTAGTTTAATAGAAATGATTGGTTTAGTGATAAAGTTACAATTAAGGTTGTAAGAATCATTAAGTAATCAACACGAACAAAAGGAATAAGTAATGATCCAGTAATAATTCAGTATCTATGTCCAGTGAGGAATAATAAATGAGTTAGTATCATTATTATTCAGACTTTGTATGTTTTATAATATCCATGAATAAAAGTCCATATATTCAAAAAGACACAAAATCCGTGACTACTCGTCTTGGTGAGAACCTCGATGGGACGATAACGTCATCGCGGTATTTGGTGGTAGATTCGAAGTTCTTCGAAGGTAGCTACACAAGTTTTATGTAAACCAAATATCGGTGATATTTTGTTGGAGCTCAATGAATTTTGGATTGACCACCGTGACAATACTTCGTGGTTGAAAAGTTCAAAAGTATTGTTCACTAGGATTGTCCTTAAGCCTGAGGTATTTGGTTTAGGATACAATGACTAATGTACTTTGGTTCGTCTTAGACAATTCTGAAATATGATTGTCATACGAGGCTTTACTGGGTACAAAGGATGTTGTATTTTGAATCGAAATATAACAAGATGACAATTGCACCTCCTCTTTAGGAGAGATATTTATGGGTCCCTTGACGTGATGAGATAACTGGAAAGTGCATGGCCATGCCCAAACGAACTGATTTGTTCTTTGTCGTTTATCACAACAGTTTGAATCAAGAAGTCATGAAATGATTTCGAATACAGGAGTTGATAATTTCTACCATGCTCGTATTCGTTATCACAAATATCGTGCTGCAAGGGATAAGCCTAACAACGTTACCCAAGAAGTAAAGACAGAGTGTTCTTTACTAGGAGACGCTATTAAGAGTTTTTCATAAAACTACACCAAGGGTTACATAAGCTGTTTTTATGGGGTTGGTTACCTACATGCCCATCTAGAAGGCCACTGTAGCTCGTATCATTAAGACAAAGGTTACGAACTTGCACAAGTGGGAGTCTGAAGGATTTATGTGCACAGTTAGTCAATCTATGATGATACATCCATGCCTACGAAACACTTAAGGGTCACACCGGTGAGTGCATGTAATATGAGCAAGTTATGCAATGATACTACGAAGAGGAATGATTCATAATAGTCATTATGAATCAGTTAAGTATTAAGTTAAGTTGAACTTATTACTAGGTTAGTTTAACTAACTAATTAATACAAGTATTTGTACATTACTAGTAGAGTAAATATACAATGTGTTAATTATAAATTATTCATGATATGATTTAAAGCTATTAAATCATATAGTAATTGGATAATATTGTTGTAAATTATATAAAGGTTATTATATAATTAACTCTTAAAAGTATAAATACAAGTATATATAATTCGTGTATATGGGTACCGAATTATTAGTGTGTTAATACTAAACTTTTGATAGTTAAGTGCAACAATGATAAACTAGTTAAACTATAAGGGAATGAAGTGTTAAAAAGAAGTTTAATTAAAGATCTAATATTAATTAAACTTAAGGGTTCTAAGCGTAACTTATTTATATATAAATAAGAGGCTTAGGGTAACCCTAAAACCCCTTGCAACCCACACAAAAATCCCTTCCCCCTTCCCTTCGATTTTCGGCCGAACCAAGAACACCATCACTTGGTGTTCTTCGTTCTTCGTTCGTTCTTCGTGTTCTTCAAGTTTTTAAGATCCAAGATTGTTGCAAGTGATCAACTAGAAGATCGCTCGTTGTGTTCATCATCAGTGGATCTATCTTAAGCACTAACTAAGGTATGTTTCATGGAACACTCTTCCTCTTCTCCCTCTTGTTCGAAGTCGAACCAAGAACCCTAGGGTTCTTGGTAGTAGTCGAAGAACACACACAAGTATGTGTGTGTGTTCGAGTTCTTCGTACAAGGTTTCTTTCTTGTTAATCAAGTTAGATTTCCAACATCCCAATCCTTTAGGGTTTAAGGATTAGGTTTAATCCCACTTTCGCTTTTAGGGATTAAATCAGCTAGTTGGTTTTAACAGGTCAAGAACAAGTTCATGTTCTTGGTCAGCAAGGTTTCGAACCAAGTATACTAGGAGGTCGATCTTATGGGTCGATCAGTGTTATGTGAAACCCTTCAATCTGTTCAACATGCCTGAGGTCAGCATCGAAGAGATCGATGAAGATGAAGACAATGAAGCCCTTATAACTGAGCTTGCTTTACTTGTCAAAAACAAAAAATTCTTCAAAGGCAAATCTGGCTCCTCAGCTAGAGGCTCAAGTAGTAGACCTATCTCATCAGCTGCACCTTCCAAACCCTCTGGGAGTACAACTTACATCTCTGAGATAACTTGCTACAACTGCAATAAAAATGGACACTACGCTAACGACTGCAAGCAAAAGAAAGCTAGTTCATCATCCTTAGCTGGTGAGTCCATTGAGGAAACGAACAAAAAGCTACGAGCCTTCACCAAAAAGATCCTAGAAGAAAAGAAGGCACTTGAAGGCAAGGTTGCTGACAAGGGTCTAGTAGCTGAAACTCGCGACTGGGCTGACTCAGGTGACAGCTCATCCGATGATGATGAACCAATGGCCACAATGTGTTTGATGGCTCGTGCTGATGAAAGCATTACAGCTGATGATGCTAGCTCGTATCAATGGGTCAACATAGTTGACAAAAAGGTAACTTCTCTAATCTCTGCTGGGGCCACTAAAAGCCAAATATATTGTTGATTCTATCATATGTGATTTGCACTTCATTGATCAGCTGAAAGGTGAATGTTTGGATAAACATAGTACCATTCTTCGTGAAAACGCATTTTTAAAAGAAAGATTAATTGATCACAAAACTTTAAAGGAAGAACTTTCTGAAACAAAATTTATAAACTCAGTTCTTCAACATGATCTAAATGAAAAGGTTTAAAAACTTGAATCAATTAAAAAGATTTGTGAATCATGTTCTCATTCATCCAAGCGTGTGAGTGAATGTGTTAACTTACAGATTCCTAGTCAAGTACAAGCTGTATTAGGAGGAAACTTCCTTGCTGCATCTGTTGTACCTGACAGCAGTACGGACGATTTGTACTACTCGTCAGCTGATGCTTCTGTGCCAGCTTTTGGTTGCTTTGTTAAGTCTACCAAAACCTATGCTACAGAGATGTCCACAGAAGAACCTTCTAAAACTATTGGAGAAGAGTCATCAGCTGACTCCTCAGCCATAGTTGTTAGGACACCCACGACAGTTATTGTTGAACCAAGTAAGTCTATTCTGGGTTCAGCACCCGCTGTCACTGTTGCTAGACCTCAGAGAAAGACTAACAAGACAGCAGGAAAGAAAACTGTTATTACACCCTTCAAGGGTGAGCCAGTTGGAGTATGTACTCGACCTGCAAAGAACAAAGGTAAGTGTGTCTCTAAAAACACTCAAAGTCCTTCTTCAGCTGATTCTGTCAAACGGCTGAAAGGAAAGGTCAGCAAGCTGACATCAATTGTTCAAACTCTGACTATCTCTGATAATCAGAAAATAAAAGGGATTTTGGGCCCAGTACCCAACCCTACTGCCTCGCCTTCCACTCCACTTCAAAAGAATAGAAAATGTTATAAGTGTGGAGATCGTGGGCACATGGCAAATGAGTGTGACAGCACATGCTTAAGACCATCCCCAATTCAGCATGTGAGCCTACTGAAAATTCAACCCCTGTGAGTTCCAGCAGGAAGTGACAAGGACCCATAGAAGTGTGGGTTCCCAAAAAGAACTAACTCTTTTAATTTATGTGCAGGGTGATCAAAGCAAACGTGTCTGGTACCTAAATAGTGGTTCCGCAAGACATATGACTGGATACAAATCCCTACTGGAAGAGTTCGAAGTTTGTACTCGTCCCCCACTAATTTTTGGTGATAATGGTAGAGGCTCAACTGAAGGTTATGGATCCATCTCAAATGGATCTATAAAAATCACAAGAGTTGGTTATGTGAATGAACTGAAACATAACTTAATCAGCATTAGCCAACTATGTGATGCAAAGTTCTCAGTGAACTTTAACGAATACAGAGGAACGGTGACGGATAAAAGTGGAAAAGTTGTATTAATCGCTCCAAGAACTAACAACGTTTATACACTTGACATGAATCCTCAAAATCAAGAAGTTTGTCTATTCTCTCACACCACTGAAGAGCTGAATTGGTTGTGGCATAAAAGGCTATCTCACTTGAACTTTAAAAATATATCAAAGCTGGCTCGAAGTCAGCTGGTGAACGGTTGTAACATTCGTCCCACATTGGTTGGAGAGGGGAACAAAACACTCCTTATAAGGGTGTGGATACCTCTCCTAGCATGAGGCCTTTTGGGTGGAAGTGGTCCATACCAAGAACAAAACCGTGCGCCGGTGGGCAAAGCGGACAATATCGTGCTACGGGGTTCTGGGATGTTACAAGTTGGAATCAGAGCACTGACTTGAGGGATTTGGGTTCGCAAGGGGCGAATTCAAACTCAAGTTTGAGTATTGAGTTTTTAAAACGAGAAAAGAGTCAAATATTTTTTTCTGAGAAAAGTTTCCACATCAAACGTACAACATGTCACGTCGACCTCTCGCTTCCTACTGCCGGTAATATTTTAGAGTATTATTTATTTGAGATTTTGCTATATTCTGAGTATAGACGAGTAGTGTATTCTGAAAATTTTCAGCTTATTCCCTGAGAGAAATACCTGTGAATTGTATGGATAAACATATATGTATATAAATATACTAATACAAGATTCTATAATTGTGAGTATTATTTAAAGCTTAATTTGAGCATAGTTTTGGTTTTAATTCATTAGAGTTTTATATATTTATATATACAAAAACATATACTGGAGAAATGTGAAATTATAAATTTCAATGTAAAAATAATAAAAGTTTTCAATTTAGAGAAACACCTTATAGAGTTGAAGTGAGATTTCATAAATTCTGAGACAATTTAACCAAAAGTGTAATAAATGGATATAAACTGAGGATATAAAATCCATAAATTATTTAAATGAGAAATATGCTTGAGTAAATGAGCAAGTTATCAATATTAAAGAGGAGTAATGAATTTTACGACAAATATGAGAATTGATGTTATTATTTCGAGTATAATTCTGATTTAACTCTTGGTGTATTTCGCGACGAGAATCGCTTTTCTGAGTATATTTTTCGTGTGTAATTCTGAGTGCATCTGCGTTATACACGCTAAAAATTATAATTACATTATATAATCTGTGAGATTTTATAAAATTGAGAAATTTTAACAAAAAGGGGGTACTAATAAGTGGATATGAAATTATGATATAAATTCCATAAATTATTTTATGAGAACATGTTATGGGTAAATAAGAAATGAAGAATAATGAATTGTCACATCGAGAAAATATTAAAATCTTACATTTTGGGAAAGCACTTAATAAAAAGAGTTATTGAAATGAGTAAACTGTGAAACGAGTAAACGAAATATATTTATATTATCAACTGATTTAAAGAATATTTTTATGATGGTTTATCAAGTGGAGTAAAGTGAAAATACCGAGAACATATTTTATAAAAAGAAAATAAAAAAATTGAAAAAAATTGATAATTATTTAAATTATTTACATTTGAGCTAGACGAGAAATCTTAACTAGAATTGCCTTTTATTTTTATTTGTTATTTCAGAGTCGTTTTTGTTTTTTTTTTTAGTTTTAAAACTTCAGTTGGATTAAACATGTTTTTAAATGTTAAATTATCATTTGAGATTTTATTTAGTGGAACTTTTTCAGTTATTCATCAAATTTAGAATTTGTGAAATTTTTAGAATTTCGGGTGTTATGAAATCTTTGGACAATTAAAAAGGAAAATGCTTTTATAAAGAGATGAGACACGAGTATTGAGAAAAAAAATTATGCTAGGAAATAATAAACTGAGATTTATTAAATTGAGATCAAATAAGAAAACCTTTAAAGTATGTGATTTAAAAAGCTGAGTATGAAAATCCTTCAATTTTTCTTTATGTGATTAATGAGTTCAATGAAGAATTATTATATTAACGCAAAGATACTGAATAAACTATATACGTTGTTATACTAATTCGTCGAGAATTTCCAAGCTGAATTAAAGATAAATTATTCAAGTTTATCTTAAACGGTATTTATTAAAAGTGAACTAAAGGGAAACTATCATCATTAATTCGGTGGTGATCTATTTAAAATGAATTAAAAGAGCTTATGAGCTATATTATTGTAACGACCCGAAATTTGAATAAAATAAAATTTGGGAAAAATATGATAAATAAGGATAATTCATTTCAGAACCGTAGGAATTGGTTTCGTGTCGTTTGGACACCGTATGAGAAAGTTATGGACGAAACCGGGTCGAGGCGAAGACCGAAAAGTGCAGCCCTGCTGGCTGCTAGAGTTCGCGACGCGAACTGGTGTTCCCGATCGGGAACATCAAACAGGGTATTGGGTTATTTGGCGATCAGAGTTCACGACCAGGTAACGATCGCGAATGGGTCACGACACGGGAACTTCGCGACGCGAAGTATTGATCGCGTCGCTAACTCTGGACGAGCAGAATAAAATCGGGTTTGAGCTAGGGTTTACTCATTTCTCACCCAAATCGTGGTGCAGCCGTTTCTAGAGAGAGAAAGGTCGAATTTGGTGTTCTTGAGCTCAAATCTTCACCATCTTGAAGGATCTAAACATCAAAGGTAAGATTTCTTGATTGTTGATGTTATCTAGTTAGTTTGTGAACTTTGTATGGGTAGAAATGGTGGTTTGGGGAACCATCCATGCCATCTTTGGGGAAGATGACTGTTTATGGGTGTAGAACACTCATTGTAAACTGGTAATCGATGTGTACAAGTTGGATTTGGGATTATTGATGGAAATCTTGAACTAGGGTTTGAGATTTCACCAAGTTGGATGAACTTGGTGGTTAAGAATGTTGTTATGGGTTTATTGGTAGCTAGTTATGGATAATAACTAGATTTTATGATGATATGGATGATAGGTCAAGAAGGCCTAAAGATTGGTGACCTTTCACAAGTTGGAAAGCAAGGATTCTTGTTGTCAGACACGATTTGGAGTTAGCTTGGCTAAGGTGAGTACATGAGACTTTTACTGAGTACATAGCAAACGATTTTGGAAACTATGATGTTTTAAGAGTCTTTATTAATGAACGTTTTTAATAAAGATATGATTGATATGATGAGGAAATGCTAGTAATAGAATATTTTAGTATGTCTAAATGATTGTTGATTTTGAAAGAGTTTGTGATAATGAAAAGTAAATAATGAGTTTTTATAAATAAGATGTACGAATAAAGATAATGATTTAAAAGAGCTTGATAATTGGTTTATTAATAATATGTATTAATAAAGCTTGAGACAATGATTTTTAAGTAATAAGTATCGGATACTATATTATACTGATGAAAGTAGTTATCGAATTACTAAGAGAATAAGTAATAAGTGACTAGTAATAAACGTGTATTCTAGTCAAAGAAGAGTCAAAGTAATATGATTTTTGATAAAAGATGAATATGTTTTAAATTAGTAAAGGACTTGGTATAGTCAAGATTTAAAATGAAATAATAAAGAGAATAGCATGATAAATTAGAATAAATGTATTCTAATAAGTGATGAAAGGAGCTGAGGCTCATATGTGAATGAGATATCCGGAATAAGACCGCCCAGAAATGGGGGAGCATGAGACGTCTACTTGGGGTGGTACCTCCCTGCGCAAAGAGTAGAATGTCACAGTTTACGACACCCAATGATGGGTGAGCATGACGACCCGGGAACGGGGAGAGCTTATGAATCTCGGTAAGATGGGGGTTCCCAATTACCTTGATAGTTTACCTATGACGTCCCATATCGGGAGAGTTGGCTTCGGAGAGGTCCGTCGCATATGTGATAATGAAAGTGTAAGTTT
The DNA here is from genome assembly GCA_963853835.1 of Calendula officinalis. NCBI lineage: Eukaryota > Viridiplantae > Streptophyta > Magnoliopsida > Asterales > Asteraceae > Calendula > Calendula officinalis. Next base: position 82,308,100 of record OY970821.1, read on the forward strand.
GGAGATAACTTACAAGTATGTGATTAGATGACGAGTAAGCTTACGGTAAGCTTAATAGTTTATACAGTTAAATGAATGGAAGATGAATTATGAATTAATAAGAAATGATGAGGATAAGTATTTTTAATGCTGTAAATGATATTTTATAAATCTTTTGAGAATGGGTCGAAAACCCATGTATCTCACGAGACTATTTTGTCTCACGTACTACTTGTTTTTGGCTATGTACTCAGGTTCAGGATCGTTGGTTAGAGGGTCGCGTTAGAAGTGGCCTAGTGTTGAGCAGCCCAGGAGCTCGTAGGTAGTTCTCGTTTATCCTATGGTTATGATATTATCTTTGTAACACCGGATTTTAATACTCTGATAAATGTTTTATTGGTTTTTGTTAAACCGTATTTTGGGAATATTGGACATTGTATTATTTTTATTTAAAAATATGTTTAAAAGGTGTTTTGAAAAATGAGGTGTTACAATTATGTTCTGAGTTAAAGTGTTGAAAACATAATAAAATATTTTGGCTGAGTGCCTTTTGCTGAGTGCATTTTTGAGTAATGTTTATAAGTTTTTGAGTACATACAACTGAGTGCGAAATTGTATTTATTAGATATGGAAAATAAATTTTTCTTTTTCTGAGTGTGATTTGCTGGTGGAATTTTGGTGTGGGAAGTTGTAAACTTTAGAATTGACTCGTGACCAAACAAAAGTAGGTGTCGAAAGTAATAGAGGGCCCCTATTACCGTACGCACGGGACTTTTGGTTGGTTATGGGGATATTTTGAGGGGAACGATGGACCAATGCTTGTTATTGTGAAATTAGTGTGTGTATCCTAATTGCTTGAGTGATTATATGCTTGTTTGTTTTATTTGGGTAGAGAATGCTAGTTCCAAACTCGAGGACGAGTTTTTTCTCCAAGTGGAGTTGAGTAGGAGTAAAAAGGGCAATTTCCAAAATAATAATAATTATCATCGGGAATTAGATATAAAAATTGTTATGAGCATATATATTCATATTATTGGCTAGAGAGTTTATACGAGTAACTTTTAAATCGAGAAACTATTCATATGAGAATATAATGAGATAATAAGAGGTTATTAAAATATGAGAATTTATTATGAATTATTCCAAATTGAGTTAAATGAGAAAAGCGTGATTATGAGAAATTATTAAATGCAGTCGAGAAAATTATTGAACCAAAGTATTGTGTTGAGCATTATATATTACTGAGTAAATATTAAGTCGAGGGAAATTACTGAAATAAGTAAAAGAGAAAAATAGTAAGTGGATCGACCAATGAAATTATATTTCTGAGCGGGATATGTATGCATATGAGGAGAGAAATTATAAGAGTAATTGAGAATAATTAATTTCAACTTATGGTATAATTATCAAGTTGTAAGAAATTAATCGAGAGTAATGGTGCAAATGAGAAGTGGTAAGTGCTATAATTATTCAAATAACGAGAAACTTTCAAAATTGAGTAATAAGAATGTTATTAATAAGATCGCCTTACTAGGAAGGTTTTGATAATTAATTTTCAAATAAGATCGCCAAAATAAATTATGAGGAAAATTTATTATTACTGAGAAATTTCCGAACTGTAAGAAACTAATAAATCGAGTTAAACGAATAAATTATTTAAATAAACCAAATGATAAGGTTTTATTTATGAACAAGTATTAAATTAAAACTAAGGAGGAGTATCGAGTAAATTATCAAATTTAATGTCACCAAATGTTATGTTTTATTGAATAATTACTAAATCGATGATAGTTATTAAAATGAGCACGTGAGAAGAATATAACTACATCAAGTAATAAAATTCTAGTAAAATACTATGAGTTTCTAAATCGAGAAAACAATTAAAATAGAAAGTAATGGGGAAACTTTTAGTTAAAGAAGGAGAATTAATGGAGTAAATAAACACAAGAGGATTAATGAGATAAGTAATTGAAGAATTAGTTAATCGAGTTAGAGAAAAACATTAAGTTGAGACTTTTGTTACTTAAAAATAAATGAGATTAATGAGTCGCATTTTGGTCAAGTTGATCAAGAGACAATTTGAAGGGATCGTAAAGAGGGAGAAAATGGGCATTTTGTGCGATTTGTGATAAGTTGTTAAGCGAGACTTGAGTTAAATGGATCATATAGCTTGCGTTGAGTTAAAAGAAAGTTGTGAAAAATTGAGATGGATGCATTTGAGTATATGCAATTTGAGTAAAAGGCATGAGTTGCCTACTATCTGGTTTTATGTGTGATAAAATACAATTATGTGAATTATGTACTTGTGATGTAGTGACTGACAGTGGTGCGAACCGCTGAATTGTTTATTTTGCTTTAAAAACAAACTAATGTCCTATAGGGTAGAGGACCTTGAGATGCTGCTTGTTGGTAGAAAATGCCAATAATAAGACTTTATATGTTTATAGAATGTAAAAGTGTTACCTTGTTAGAACTGTATGGGAAAGTTTTTCCCATAAAAACTTATTTTTATCGCCGAGAGAGGGTCGAGTATGATTGCGAGCACGAGTTGGACGATCGAGTACTACACCGAGATCATTTGTCGCCACAAATCAGACCATAACAAATCTCCAAGTGGAGTTGAATCAGAGATTCAACGCAGCGTTAATCGCTGAGTGCAGCAACTGTGTCTGAATATTAGAGCAAGAAGACACCTTTATCAGAGTATCGTGAATTATTTTGTGCTTCTATCGTCATCCTCTTCTTGTTGAAATAAACCGAGTTCCTAAGAAAACATTTTAATTTTGAGCCTTATCATTTTGCGCCACTAGAGACGGAAGAGTTGTGTAAGCAAGAGTCGGAATTTATCTTAATCGAGTGGGATCATCATGGGAGTTTTCCTTTTCATTCTTAGCTTTTCGTGTTTTCCCATTTGAAGATGTCAGTCGTTGGCAAGCCTGAGCCCGAGATACAAGATCGCTACCCTGAGCTTCTTCTAACAAATGACTTCGGGGACGAAGTCTATTTCAAATGGAGTTGAGTTGTAACGCCCCGAAATTTGAGTAATTAAAATATTATAATTAAATTATATTTTTATTTGTTTTAATTCCTACGTGGCAAGTGTGTGACGTGTGGTAACTAATTACTTACATGTGACGTTTCGTATTATTTAGACATGTAGTTAGACGGTTCATTTTTTATTAAATGTTAGTAACCGTTTGGGTTTCTTTTATAAGCCGTTTTAATAATCGAGAGTTGGGGTTGTATTATTTTGAGTCGGGGCGGCCAAAGGCCAAGGCCGAGACTCGGTTTTTGTGTTGTCGTTAATTTGAGCCCGAGTAGAAATGAGTTCAGTTAGAAGTTAATAAAACTGGGTTTTATGGTTGCGGGTTGCATTGGTCCGTGAGAGAGAGTGAGGCCGAACCCCTCCCCTTATTCTTTTTGTTCGGTGTTTGAGCCCAGGTGAATGATCGAGTCCGGCCCGATGTTTAAGTGTCGGGCTTAGGGCCTTGCTATTTCCCTTAATCTTTAAGCTAAATTCCACAAACCTATTTCTAATCCTTCCTTGAATCAGTAGCTGCATGAGCATCTCCATTCCCATTCGTGATTTCTGATTAGAGCTCCAATCCTTCTTCATTCTCCAGCCGTCGAGCAGATTCCAACCTATCTTTTGAATTCTTTCTTTCATTCGAGTTTTAATTCCTGTATTGTGATTTCTATGATGCGGGTTTTGGCTTTAGGATCGAACAGTGGCATCTTTCAAGCGTCCCTGACCGTCGAGCAATTGTAACCATCGGTAGGGTTCTATCTTTTGTCTCGATCGTTTTCCTTTTTTTTATTACTACCGTATACTAATTCATGTTCGTTGGGTGAACAATGGTGATCGTGGCAATCGGCAGCAACCAAGGCGAAGCGGAGGTGATCGATCAGGTGTGTGTATCGACGGGTGGAAATCTCTGTTTCGGTAGTTTTTGTTTCCCTATCCTATTAAATTGAGTATTGTTTCTGTACAGGTTTAAATGGGTTGAGGGTTGGGAATGATACTCGGGTTTCGGTGACGGGTTCGTTTTTTTTAATTTTTTTTAAGGTTTAGTTGAGCTGCATTTTGGACAGCTTGTTTTCGCGATGTTCAAGCCCGTTTTTGACCCGTTTTGAATCTGGATCCGGGCTCCGGGTCTTCTAGACTTCTGTAGCCCGTCATTGTAACTTTCCGCCCATATTTTTAAATAATTTATTGGAGTTACGGTTCTCAAGTTATGGGCATTTTAATACGGGTCTGCAGTGCTGAAACTCAGTCTTAAACAACTCTGTTGCAGACCTGTTCCGGGACCCTTCGGGGCAGAACCGAACCGAACTTTGTGAAGACCAATTGTAGCATTAGGTGTCTTTTAATTGCTGTAAAAATTTGGGATCTTTCCGAATAACGGTTTGAGAGTTATAACCGTTACGATAAGTGGTCGCGGGTTGGGCAGATTCTGATTTTGTTGGTATTTTGAGGTCGGCTTTTGACTAGGGTTTTATTGTAAATGTGATATAGGTCAGGGAGTGTCTCGGTTCTGATTTTTGTCTGTTGCGTGGATGTTTGGAAACTAGCAAAGCTAAGGTGAGTATTCTCACCGTGTATTCAGTTATAACGATACGTGCATGACTTATGTGGTTAACTGTTTTGATCTATTTTTACCTTTTGTGTGTTGATCTGTTATCTGAGTAACTGAGTGACTATTTTTACATACCGATGATCTGAGACAGACGTACTGAGTATCTGAGCCGGTACCGAGTCATTTTGTGCTACTATGTGACAGGGCTATCTGTGTGGTTTACGTTATGAGTTGAAAACATAAAAACAATTAATAAATCTGAGTAGTAATTCTGAGTGGTAATTATGTGTGGTAATTCTGTGTGGAAATTCTGTGTGGTAGCCTGAGTGGCATTTTAGTGTAAGGAGAGGCGAGGTTGATCTCTCGACTCGATTTACACAAGCGCGCTATATAAATTTAAAAGATACAAAAACGGATAAATTAACTGAGTAGCAATTGAGTAGGAGTTCACTTGTGTGCCCTCATGTATTGTATGTTGTAGTTGTTTACATTTTGAGTTTATTCACTCAGCTTCCCCGCTGACCCAAAATCTCCCTCCCATTTTCAGGTACTAGCAAGGGAAAAGAGAAGGTGGACGGTTGACTGTTGTACTACTTCTGAGTGCAGATGTGAAACGTTTTTATTATTTTAAAACTCTGAATTTATTTAAGACTTTTCCGCATTTAATACATTTTATATTAAACAATTATTTTTGGGATTATTTATGGGACCTTTTGATTATAATATTGCACACAAATTTTTTTAAAATCTTGTAAATTTTAGGGTGTTACACTTTACTAAATCCATTAATGCCTTTAATGAATTATGTTAGTAATAGCTCCCACTATCTTTTATGGAATTCAAGCATCACTTAAACTACTACTTTGACCAAGTTAATAACTTGTAGTTTAATCTTTTATGAATTCTATCAATAGTTAAGATCATCCTTTGGATTTGCGAATGTCCAATATTCCTGTTTAGGGAATCATGACCTTTATTGATTACTGTATCTAACAAGTATGAAATACTTGAAACGATACTTCCAATTCTTAAACATATTAGTATTCTTTTAAGAATGTTATTTAATGCCAAAGTCATTTCTTAAACACTTTTAAACATAAAAGACTTGCAACAATACCTTTTAACTCTTAAATACTTTAATATAGTTTGTCCCCTTTTAAGAGCTCATTTAATGTCTAAGTCATTTTACTTGGATTTTATGAATATCCAATTATTCCTATTAGGGAAATGTGACTTCATTAAATCCTTTACTACAAGTATAAAAGACTTGTAATGACGCTCTTAAAGTCTATCTTGATTATATCCAATATAATCATACTATATTAATACTAACACTTTAAAACGTACTATCATAAGTAACGACTATTACTTAAGATGTTTTAACTAAGTTCAATAACCTTTGAACCTTATGCTTCCATAAAACTCTTAAATACTTTCATTAGAAAAACTTTCTAATTACTAGTATCTAAATACCTTGAGCTATCAAGACATTATTCATACAACAATCAAACAAGTATATAACATGAAATATAAATAAATCAAAACTTGACTTACAATCTAGTCATAAACCTTGACTAGTGTAATCATCACACATGCACACAATATAATTCAACCATGGATTCGAAATTAATTAAAACCAAAGAAAAACTTGTTTTAACATAAAATAAAATTATCCAAACAATGAAATAAAATTGTTTAAACTGAATCCACAAAATACTGAATTATAAAAACTTGGTGCTCGTGGGATCATCACCATCTCATATCGGTCATCATCACTTTCCATCTCCTCCTGCAATAAATGATTGCAAAAGTTAGATTACTCGTAATATACTTTACAAGTATCTTAAAGTGTTTAAGAAGTGTGGTTGTGTTACCTGAGGAACTTGCGTTTCCTCCACCACAACTTGCACCCTTTGGACAATTCCTTTACCAATGCTCAGCCTCACCACACTTGAAGCACCGATTCTCGGTCCTTGCAGTGTTAGGCTTCACCTTCTTGACCTTTTGTTTGACACCTTTACCATTTGGCACTCCTTGGGTAGGATAGGTTTTACCCTTTCCTTTACCACCATGCCCTTTTCTCTTCTTCCCACCACTACCGCCATTACCGATCATAAGAACGTCTTTAGATTTGGTCCCCAAACTCAACTCAGTTGTCTTGAGCATGAAATGTAGCTCAGCAATGGATTTCTCCATATTATGCATGTTGTAGTTGACCACAAAAGACTTGTAGTCATTAGACAACGAGTTGAGTATAGTATATGTTGCCATTTGCAACGGTATGGGGTGACCAAGTCTGACGAGGTGATCCATGTGCCCTTTCATTTTCATGAAGTGGGCACTCACCGGCGTTCCTTTGACCATCTTGCAAAAGTTGAAGGCTCGATTGATGTCGAACCTCTCAGTGCGAGCTTGCTCTTGAAATGAATCCATAAGTTGATGGATCATCTCAAATGCAGGCTCATCCATAAGTCCCGCTTGTAACTCAAGACTCATAGTGGCGAGCATTAGAAAGCTCACATCGAGTGCATCACTGACATGCTTATCATAAGCTTGCCTTGTTTCAGCTCTAGCATTAACAGCAGGGACATTTGGTACTGCTCTCTCCAAGACATACCACTTTCTCTCATGCCTGAGCACAATACGAAGATTGCGCTCCCAGTTGAGAAAGTTTGACCCAGTCAACTTGTCCCTTTCGAGGATTGAGCGAAGTGAGAGATTGTTGGTACTTGTCGTCGCGATTGTGTTTGTTGCTGCCATCTACAAATCAAACCCAGTTTAATTAGTAATCATCAATAAACATTCTCTAAAATATATTATAAACCCATAATTAATATTTTAGGCCTAGGATCCATATATCACATTCTCGCCGCAAGGTTTGGGCACTTCCCGACGAGACATGTTGTTTCTGGTAGGTAACATCCTTACCGATCGTATCAAGACTTGACACGATTCCTAGGGGTCGTAGAATCTTTACACTTATAATTTATTACAACCTTGTACAATCTAATTGTACATTTCTAAACTAGTAATAAAGTCTAGTATGTTTATTCTACTCAAGTACTTTTTGGGCCGGGACTCCCGATTATCACCAAAGTAGATCAGACCATCTAAGACAGTGTGATGCTCTGCGTTGGGACTCCCGATTATCACAGAACCTTACGCACCCTGACACTCGCAATGATTTGAATCCATATCTAAGGTTCTTTATCCTTACAATATGAATATCGTTGAACAAGTGAGGTGTTCCATTAGGTGGATAGTACTTACATCTAAGATTTTCTTGAGTTTGTTTAAGTCTTAAAACTAAACTTAAACCTTTATTCCAATCTTAATCCTTGTTTAAAATGTGTGACTTGTGAATTTAGGAATTCTACAAGACACCTTTTTAAAACTTAAGAACTATTCTTTAAAACTTATAGTTTCAAGAATTTGCACGATTTTACATGTATACCTAAAACAAGATGCACAAAACGTTTTACTAGGTTTTAGGAAAAACCTTATCTATGATAAGACTTACTTGTTTTATCTTACTTGAAAAACTTAAAACTTATGTTAAACTTTTAAATTCTTTTATGATTTATGTACTTGAATCATAAATCTAGTTTAACACACCTAGTTTTTCATATGTTTAATAGTAAAATTAAACATTTGTTTTGACTTACTAGATTCGACCAAAACTTATGTCTTAACGACACACTTACAAACTTTGTGATTTTCTTGTGTAGCTCCTACTAGCTCCAACAACCATGATGGAACTTAAGCTAACACAATCACCGGTTTATACTTGGTGAAACTAATAAACTTATTATATAAAGACTATATATAATAATATTTAGTTTGTTTTAAAACATTTCTTACATTTAACTTGAACTAGTTAAATATAGGTTATAAAGTTTTCTTGTTATTTATTACTTGATCATTAATCTAGTATATTACATAACTTGTAAAATACTTATATTATACTTGTATAATTATCTAGTTATAATAACTTATAACTTTATACACCTTAATATATAACTTTGTATATTTCTAGTTAATCATATAACTTCAACTTGTACAATTTCTAGTTATAATGAAATCATAACTTTGTACTTTCTAGTTTTAATTATATGATAACTTTATACAATAACTAGTTATATTATTATCTTTTAAGATCAAAATAACATTATCCTTTTTAATTGTTCCATTTAACCTCGTATTTAATATATCCGTATATATATATATATATATATATATATATATATATATATATATATATATATATATATATATATATTATTTATAATAAACTTGTAACATTCTAATAAGAATATTACATCTAATTTATACGTGTGTATTTTAACTTAATCTAGTTAAAAATACGTATAAACTTAATATAAACTTATTATATCTTTTAAAATTCAATTTTCTTAATAATTAAAATTCCGAAAATTTAATATATATGTATAAATAATTAAACACACCTTGTTAATTTTAGAACTTAAAAATTAACACTTCTTTTAATCTTATTAATTCCTTAAACGAATTAGATAAACCCTAATCTTGTTTTTGATCAATCAAAACTAGGGTTTTGACTTTCTTGATCAAAGACATCATTTTATTTAAAGATTAATTTTAATCAATCCTATCTAAACAATAAACTTTTTTTAAATTCTAAGATGGATTATAACCTTAATAAATTTAATTAAACTTTTTAATTTAAACCTTATAGACAATAAAACTTTGTCTAAGTTTCTAGGTTTAAAGAACTAGTCTTAATAAATCTATCAAAATAATAATTAAACCTATTAAACATAAACTTGTTTAATTATCTAGGTTTTAGATTATTATTATTATCCTAATTAATTCTTTTAAACTTAATTAAACTAAACTAGTTAATTTTCTTGATCCTAGATTACATCTAGGGTTTCGAAAATATGCCTTAAGCCTATGAAACTTTTCCACCAATTAAACTTGGTGTCCAAGCATCCTCCTTGATTTCGAAATCTTTGAGGGAAAAAGGAAGGGATCTTTTTTGATCAATTAAACCAAAACTTGGTTTAACATACTTGATCCTAGATTTTGAAGATCAAATAATAAGGAAAGAATCCTCTTGATCAAGAACTTTGATGTTCTTGATCCTAGGGTTCTTCCTAATTTTTCGAAATACTAGGGTTAGGAAAAGAAGCATTTTGATCAATTAAACAAATCTTATTTAACATACTTGATACTAGGGTTCTTTAGAATTTTCGAAAATCACTAGGGTTTTAGAAACCTTTTGACCAATTAAACTAAACTAGTTTAATGTTCTTGGTCTAGGGTTCTTACCCTTTTTCGAAATTCAAGAAGAAGAAGGAAAAAATTGGAACAACAAAAAAAAAACTTTAATTAAAAATAAACAAACAAACTTTGTTAATCTAGTTTAGATCTCTAAACCAACGCTCTGATACCACTGAAGGGTTTCACATAACACTGATCGACCCATAAGATCGACCTCCTAGTATACTTGGTTCGAAACCTTGCTGACCAAGAACATGAACTTTGAAACATCCTAAAATTGGCCTAGTTGTTTTAGGTATATATTGATATTTGATAAATATCTATTTGACCCTGTGTGGAATGGATTGATTGAATGTTAAATGAATTGTTTAGTGTTTTGTCTTTTTGTGATATTTTAATTAAGGGATTAAAATATCCGATTTCTGAAGTGTTTAAATGATTATGTGGTTTTTATATTGTTAGATTAACTTTTGATTTTCAATCCCTCGTTTTTGAAAATGGAGTATGTTTGGTATTTTAAATAAATTAGTCGTGGACCGGATACCCTTTTTGATACCGTTATTAAATGATATGTGCATCTGTTGTTTTCCCCTTGTGCCACGTTTTGAAGGAGCTGTCAAAACCTCCTTCTCTTCTCTCGGTTACATATCACCACACACAACAAGATTGCATGTGCCTTTTCTCTCTCTAACTTCTCTCTAAAAAAAACCCTTCTCACCTTCTTGCTTGTTCTTGATGTCTTTTGAAGATCTAGGGCTTGTTTCTTGCTCAATCTAAATTCTAAACTCATTTTTGAGTACGCCTTGAGGTGAGCTTCATTCTACATGTATTTGTTATTGATTTCATGCAAGTTGGTCAAACTAGGGTTTATGATTCTTGATTTTTCGTGGGTGAATCTTGTGTTAAATGTTAGATTACATGTTTATTCAAGCTTTTACATGTATTGTGTGGTTATTTGTGGGAAGAAACTAAGTTTCGGTGAAACTCACCTTCAAGCTCCATTAATGGAGGTTTGGAGAAGATGGGTTTTGTCAAACCTTGGATTTCTTGAGGATTTGATGGTTATTATTGTTTATTATGTTAATATAACATGTTTGGTAAAGTACTTTTGTTGATTGTCAAGTATTGGTGGATTTTGTAAAATAAATTAGTTAGTGTTTAGATGATTTGGGTCAAAAAGATAAACTTGTGATTTTGGGTAAAATACTTGGTCAAGAAAGGTGTTGATTTGATTAAATTATGTAGTTAGTCATGACTTGCTAAATGTGGGGTTTATATGGTTTAAAAGTCGAGATTTAGTAGTATTAGAACTATGTTTGGGTTTTGACCTGTTTGGATGTAAAATGATAATGTGGTTAGTTGACTTGAATTATGAAAGTATGATGTGATTATGACTTGAGTAGTTATTATTGCAAGTATTTAGATGTCATTTGGGTAAAAAGTTAGTTTACGAATTTACTTGACAATTGTTTATAATTTTGTAGAATTATGTACTATTTCGGTATTCCTTTGGATTCACAGGAAACGGGAGGACAACTCAGTGACATTAGACTACTGAGTTGGTGGCAAGGAGAAGGTTAATGTGAGTTGATTTAATCTCCAAATTGTGTTTGGCAGCAATAAGTTAGTATTGCTCCGTTAGTATTGACCCAGTTAGTGCTGATCAGTTAGTGCTGACCCCGTAAGTGCTGATTAGTTAGTGCTGATCAGTTAGTGATGACCCGTTAATGTTGATCAGTTAGTGGTGACCCCATTAGTGCTGATCAGTTAGTGCTGATCAGTTAGTGCTGATCAGTTAGTGCTGACCCCGTTAATCTTGATCAGTTAGTGCTGACCCAGTTAGTGCTGATCAGTTAGTACTGATCAGTTAGTGTTGACCCCATTAGTGCTGATCAATTAGTGCTGACCCCGTTAATGCTGATCAGTTAGTGCTGACCCCGTTAATGCTGATCAGTTAGTGCTGACCCAGTTAGTGCTGATCAGTTAGTGCTGATCAGTTAGTGATGATCAGTTAGTGCTGACCCCGTTAATGCTAATCAGTTAGTGTTGATCAGTTAGTGCTGACCCCGTTAGTCCTGACCCTGTTAGTGCTGAACCGTTAATGTTGTTTAGTTAGTGCTGACCCTGTTAGTGTCTACCCCGTTAGTGCTGATCAGTTAGTGCTGATCAGTTAGTGCTGACCCCGTTAGTGATGACCCAGTTAGTGCTGACCAGTTAGTGCTGATCAGTTAGTGCTGATCAGTTAGTGTTGATCCGTTAGTGCTGATCAGTTAATGCTGATCCTGTTAGTGCTGATTTTGTTAGTGCTGATTCCGTTAATGCTGATCCGTTAATATGCATTGTTGGGTTAATGAACGAAAATGGTTTTCTGCCAAGGACAACAAAGGTTTTCTGTTGGCTAGAGTTCGGAAATGGTTTTCTGCCAAGGTCAACAAAGGTTTTCTGTTGGCTAGAGTTCGGCAATGGTTTTCTGCCAAGGTCAACAAAGGTTTTTTGTTGGCTAGAGTTCGTGTAACGACCCGAAATTTTGGTATTAAATAAATTGTATAAAAATACGATAAAAAGGGATAAATCGTTTAAAGAACGTAGGAATTGGTTTCGTGTCGTTTGGAGACCGTATGAGAAAGTTATGGGCGAAACCGGGTCGGGGCAAAGATGAAAAAGTGCAGCCCTGCTGCCTAAAGAAGTTCGCGACGCGAACTATAGTTCCCGATCGGGAGCTGTCAACAGCGATTGTCACCATCGAGCGTGAAGTAGTTCACGACCACTTAACGATCGCGAAGTATGCGAGCGAGGTGCAAAGTTAGCGACGCGAACAAGTTCACGCCGCGAAGTCTGGTCGAGCAGTATTAAAACGGGTTTGAGCTAGGGTTTCTTCATTTTCCACCCAACACTTGTGCAGCCGTTTTAGAGAGAGAAAGGGGGCGATCTTGGTGTTCTGGAGCTCAAATCTTCACCATCTTGAAGGATCTAAACATCAAAGGTAAGATTTCTTGATTGTTGATGTTATCTAGCTAGTTATGAACTTTGTTTGGGTAGAAATGGTGGTTTGGGGAATCATTCATGTCATCTTTGGGGAAGATGATTAATCATGGGTGTAGAACACTCATAGTAAGCTTGTAAATGATGTGTACAAGTTGGATTTGGGTTTATTGATGGAAATCTTGAGCTAGGGTTTTGGGGTTTCACCAAGTTGGATGAACTTGGTGGCCAAGAATGTTGTTATGGGTTTATTGGTAGCTAGTTGTGGATAATAACTAGATTTTATGATGATATGGATGATAGGTCAAGAAGACCTAAAGATTGGTGACATTTCACAAGTTGGAAAGCAAGGATTCGTGTTGATAGACACGATTTGGAGTTAGCTTGGCTAAGGTGAGTATATGTGACTTTTAAACTGGGTACATAGCTAGTAAATGTTTTTATGATCTAATGATTTTGTCGAGTCTTTAAGTAATTTAGTCATTTATGTGATTTATGATGAATTGCTTGTTTGATAACGAAATGATTGATTTATTGAGAAATGATGGAGCTATAAGCTCATAACGATAAAAGATAAGTAATGATGATGATGATGATGATGATGTCCCTAGGGCCGTAGTAGATTGGAGGCATTCCGGTTACTACGGTACCTTAAGGTTAGTGGTAGATTGGAGGCATTCCGATTACCCAATACCTATGAGTCCCGGTAGATTGGAGGCATTTCGATTACCGTGGAAATGATGGTCTTGATAGATTGGAGGCATTCCGATTATCTTGACATTGGCCAATGATGAAAGTGATAAAGTGACCCAAAACAAACTTAGTAATATTATTTTAAGATTAAATAATATTATTTGACTAATTGCTTATCGGGTCTAAAACCCATGTATCTCACGAGACTATTTTGTCTCACGTACTACTTTATTTTTGGCTATGTACTCAGGATTCAGGATCGATGGATTAGAGGGTCGCGTTAGAAGTGGCCTTGTGTTGATTAGCTCGAGAGCTCGTAGGTAGTTCTCGTTTATCCTATGGTTATGATATTGCATTGTAACACCGGTTTTAATACTCTGATAAACTTTTATTGGTTTTTGTTAAACCGTATTTTGGGAATGTTGGACTTGTAATATTTTTATTTAAAAATATGATTTAAAAGGTGTTTTAAAAATTGAGGTGTTACAGTTCGGCAATGGTTTTCTGCCAAGGTCAACAAAGGTATTCTGTTGGCTAGAGTTCGACAATGGTTTAGGGTCCGGGATGACCCCCGGTCCTCTAATGTGGTTACACTTGATGAGGTGGTTGATATTATGGTTGATAATAGTGGTTGCAGATGTGGCTGATTAGGTGGTTACCCTTGCAGACGTGATTACTTGCTTGTTGTACTTAACATAATTTGTAGATTATATTCATTCACTTAGCTTTGTGCTAATCCCTCCCTCGTTGACTCTTTTCGGGTTGATCGGTGCTTTGGATGGAATGAGTGACCAAGCTCAATTGGATACGTTTGTAAAATGAGCCATGTCGTTTATTAACACCGTTTAAATATTATTATTTGGAGTTTATTTTGGGATGTTTGGTTTGAAAACCTAAACCTAAAACTTCTCTAATATCTTATGCTTCTGCACCTTTAAAAAAAATTGGTTTCTAAATTTTGCGGTGTTACAACTTGGTATCAGAGCTTCGGTTTGGCGATGGATACACATTTAGGTGTTTCATTCCCATATCGTGGCTCGAGTTTGGTCAAAGATTCCGGACGAGCGGGATTAGAGCAAATGTGAATGAAGGTAGTTAGTGGTTAGTATGTAGGTACTAACGATTTAAACTAAGCTTTCGTGAGATGTTGTGATTGTTACAGATATGACAGGAAAGGAAAACCCATCCCTATTGGCCCCAGGATATGTTGGTACCTCAAGTAACAATGTGGAAACTGGCCGAGAAACACATATGACATTGTTGGAAAATGAAGTGCATTAGATGTGGTCAATTTGGACACGAGAGAAAGGTTTGTGAATTTCCTTGGAGTGTGTGTTGGAATTGTCAAAGGGAGGGAGGAACATAAAGAGAGAGTAAATGTTCTTTGGAAAAGAAAGTGGATTATAGGTCAAGTATGGGGGTGGTCGGGGAATCTTCATCAACTGTAGAAAGGAAAAGAAAGAGTGCCGACGTCACTGACAGTTACAGCTCGGGTATGTTCTATAAAACTCAATATTGTACTTATATTGTTTGTTAGTAGAGAAAATTTATGCATCTATGTTTTGATAAACTAAATACTGTGCTTATACAAAAAAAAATGTTAATTGAGTAGATCGCTTAATTAGGACTTGTGGAATGATGTGATGAACTGAACTGTGTACCTTTGGTATTTTACGCCACTTGAAGTGGAATAATTGATTATTTATTGATTTAGGGTACATCATCTGTGTCAGGAGTTTATATAGATATAAATGATGCATGCTTTCTAGTCTCTTTATTATTGAAACCTGGACTAGGTTAGTATGATCTGATGTGTGGATTATACTAGTTGAATCAAAGTTATTGTTGTATGTTATAAAAGATAGTTTTCTTTTCTTGTTGTTGGCGCACACATAGTGCCTCGTGTGTGTAAGTTGTCCATTTATGTTTTGCGCAAATTGGCGATAAGTTGAAATTAATTGTCCTAGTTGTTCCTTCGCTTCTAGAGAAGTGAAGATGATTGATTGGATGTTGGTCTCGGTCACAACATATGTGACTATAGAGCAGTTTGAGTATAATGGTAGTCATTGTAAACTTCGTGAATGTGATGCCTATAATTATAATGGATGGAAATGTATATGTGAATTGGATAGTCCAAGTAGGACTAGTAATTGGTATAAGATTAGATGAAAATGTTACCGTGACATGTCAGATCACATGTGGCGACCTGTATAGTGAGAATCAGAAATGTCTTTCCAATGTGAATAAAGTGATGTTGTTTTTGTTATAGACATTAATTATGACAGTTGGTCAGTGTTAAATATCTGAATGATCTGAAATGCTTATGATAGGTTACCGAATTATTTCCTATGTCGAAATTGGAGTCTGAAAGGTGACTAATGAATTGTGTGTGTAGATCTTTTGAGATGACTTGTGATAGTAATAATTGAAGATAAATGAGTTGTTAAATAATTTGCATTGTCTATGAAATGATTTGGGAAAAGTTTTGAAATTGATGATTTATACTTAAATCTAGTGTTTAGATTTGATGATTTATTAAACAGATTTATGTTAATATAAAAAAAATTTGATCATAGTTAGAAATTGGTGATTTTTAAATTACTCAAAGTGATGATGATGTTTTATTAGTTGTAATAAAGTTTGTCAAATTAAGGTCATGAGGTTTTATGCCTTAAGATGTATGTTTTCTAGATCAAATAACATGTTAGAATGATAAATGTTGCTTATGCTTAATTGTGAATTGAATCGATGAATTTACCTTGCTATTTGGATGTTAATAGGTAAGAGTCAAAAACTATTTGAATTGTAATTAGTTGACTGAAGTCTAAGTAAAAGTTGACATTTAATTGAAAATGCTTATTAGTCATAATATGAGTTTGACATGTTTAATGAACCGTTAGTTGTATGTTTGGAATCGTTATGACAAATTTCTCAATGTTGACCCGTTAAAGGTAATTACTGTCAAGACTTGATTGGATGCATTTTAGTTGCTAGACCTTGATTATGATGATAATCATTTAATGATTGCATGAGTTGGTTTTGGTAAATAGTTTAACATGTTATGGTAGTAATAAAACAATTTTGACTATGAAACTTCTTTTGATCGGTTTGGTCATAAAGTGTTAAGAATTCGATAAATGACTAATTGAGTATAAAAACTATTGTATTTATATTACCATGTTTGTAAAGAGATATGTAGTTTAGACTTGAATTGTGTAACTTTGACTCGTTTCGTCAAAACGTGCAACTTGACTTTATAAAAATTTCGACGTCTTTATAATATGGCCAATTATGCATAAAATGGTTTATGATTGTTGAAACTATGCTTAGCTAATGACTGGTATAGTGTTACGAAGAATTGCTCGGTTTGGCCTCGTTTGTGCCTAGTATGCTAGAATTGAACTAGAGTGTATTCTGTGTTCATGACTGTACTTTGAAGGTCGTTTTATGTTAGCTGTGAGTTCATAGAATTGTTAACCTCGAAATGGATGATGTCCAAATTGAATTGCTCGGTTTGACCCCGTTAGTGCTGATCAGTTAGTGCTGACCCCGTTAATGCTGATAAGTTAGTGCTGATCAGTTAGTGCTGACCCCATTAGTGCTGACCCCGTTAGTGCTGAACCGTTAATGCTGACCCTATTAGTGCTGACCCCGTTAGTGCTGATCAGTTATTGCTGATCAGTTAGTGCTGACCCCGTTAGTGCTGACCCCGTTAGTGTTGACCAGTTAGTGCTGATCAGTGATCAATTAGTGCTGACCAGTTTGTATTGATCCATTAGTGCTGATAAGTTAATGCTGATCCTGTTAGTGTTGATTTTGTTAGTGCTGATTCCGTTAATGCTGATCCGTTAATCTGCATTGTCGGGTTAATGAACGGCAATGGTTTTTCTGCCAAGGACAACAAAGGTTTTCTGTTGGCTAGAGTTCGGAAATGGTTTTCTACCAAGGTCAACAAAGGTTTTCTGTTGGCTAGAGTTCGGCAATGGTTTTCTGCCAAGGTCAACAAAGGTTTTCTGTTGGCTAGAGTTCGGCAATGGTTTTCTGCCAAGGTCAACAAAGGTTTTCTGTTGGCTAGAGTTCGACAATGGTTTAGGGTCCGGGATGGCCCCCGGTCCTCTAATGTGGTTACACTTGATGAGGTGGTTGATATTATGGTTGATAATAGTGGTTGCTGATGTGGCTGATTAGGTGGTTACCTTGCTTGTTGTACTTAACATAATTTGTAGATTATATTCATTCACTTAGCTTTGTGTTAATCCCTCCCTCGTTGACTCTTTTCAGGTTGATCGGTGCTTTGGATGGAATGAGTGACCAAGCTCTATTGGATACGTTTGTAAAATGAGTCATGTCGTTTATTAACACCGTTTAAATATTATTATTTGGAGTTTATTTTGGGACGTTTGGTTTGTAAACCTAAACCTAAAACTTATCTAATATCTTATGCTTCCGCACCTTTAAAAAAAATTGGTTTCTAAATTTTGCGGTGTTACAAACTTGTTCTTGACCGGTTAAAACCAACTAGCTGATTTAATCCCTAAAAGCGAAAGTGGGATTAAACCTAATCCTTAAACCCTAAAGGATTGGGATGTTGGAAATCTAACTTGATTAACAAGAAAGAAACCTTGTACGAAGAACTCGAACACACACACATACTTGTGTGTGTTCGTCGACTACTACCAAGAACCCTAGGGTTCTTGGTTCGACTTCAAACAAGAGGGAGAAAAGGAAGAGTGTTCCATGAAACATACCTTAGTTAGTGCTTAAGATAGATCCACTGATGATGAACACAACAAGCGATCTTCTAGTTGATAACTTGCAACGATCTTGGATCTTCAAGACTTGAAGAACACGAAGAACGAAGAACACCAAGTGATGGTGTTCTTGGTTCGGCCGAAAATCGAAGGGACGGGGGAAGGGATTTTCGTGTGGGTTGCAAGGGGTTTTAGGGTTACCCTAAGCCTCTTATTTATATATAAATAAGTTACGCTTAGAACCCTTATGTTTAATTAATATTAGATCTTTAATTAAACTTTCTTTTAACACTTTCATCCCTTATAGTTTAACTAGTTTATCATTGTTGCACTTAACTATCAAATGTCTAGTATTAACACACTAATAATTCGGTACCCATATACACGAATTATATATACTTGTATTTATACTTTTAAGAGTTAATTATATAATAACCTTTATATAATTTAGAACAATATTATCCAATTACTATATGATTTAATAGCTTTAAATCATATCATGAATAATCTATAATTAACACATTGTATATTTACTCAACTAGTAAATGTACAAATACTTGTATTAATTAGTTAGTTAAACTAACCTAGTAATAAGTTCAACTTAACTTAATACTTAACTGATTCATAATGACTATTATGAATCATTCCTCTTCGTAGTATCATTGCATAACTTGCTCGTATTACATGCACCCACCGGTGTGACCCTTAAGTGTTTCGTAGGCATAGATGTATCATCATAGGTTGACTAACTGTGCACATAAATCCTTCACAGATCAACAGCTGAAGTTGTGTCAGCTTCATCATCTGAAGGAGGATATTCAATCATGTTGGGTTTGTTTATAGAAACAAGAGCAGCTGAATATCCTGAGGAACTCACCTTAGAGTCCTTTGGAGGTTGAAATTTGTTGAGTACTGTTCTCTCATGGCTTAGAAACATACCATAAAGAGAAGAAAGAGTATAATCTTTTAGAGTAGGAGATGTACTCATGCAAGTTATGATGGTAGCCCATTCAGAGGGTAAGGTTGCCATAAACTTACACATTTTGGACATGTCGTCCTTTTCAACCCCATGAGACTTCAACTCGTTTAATAAAATGTTATAACGATTGAAAGTTTGAGCTATAGTCTCACTAGGCTTGGCTTTAAACAGCTCGTAGTCATGAATGAGCATGTTTTTGTTATGTTCACGCACAACAGATGTGCCTTCATAAACTTCAGCCAACCTTTCCCACATTTCTTTGACTGAGTCACAAAATTGAATATTGTGATACAGTTCATCACCAACTGCTTGAAAAAACATATCCCTTCCTTTATTTTCAAGATGGACAAGACGTTTTTCAGCATCTGTCCATTGAGCTTCCGATTTCACAACATAATGTTCTGGTACTTCAGGGGTACCGGGAATGAGGGTTTTGGGGATATATTTTCCTATCATTATATTGTCTTGAAGTTTTGGGTGATAGGTAACCATGTGGGATAACATACGAGTTTTCCACATGGGATAGTTGGTTCGGGTGAGTTTGGGAGGTTTTCCAGATGATGGAAGATCGGATGTTGTAGGTTCAGCCATACAAGATGCTCAAAGTTGATGGAAGACAACTTTGACACTTGCTCTGATACCAGTTGTTGGATCCCAACAACACAAACGTGTTGCGTTAAGGCTAAGTATAGACAATAATATAAAGAACACACAAGTTTTCAATGATTAAGAGTTTATTAAAACAACTTAATACAGTACAAAGTTTGCGGAAATAGATAGTACACACTAACTAAAACTTTATACTTGAGATGACACTTTTGGTCGCTCAAACTAGAAGACTATGCAAGGAGAGTTATATCAGCTGATACTAACAGCTGATATTAAATGCCTGAGTATTAACTATGAAGAAGTTAATATCAGACAATAAGAAACTCTCATAGAATGTTCTTGTGCTATGAATGCTAAAAGATGTGTGTAAGTGCAAGCATTTACGTCTGTAACGCCCCAAATTTTACACTTTAAATTAATTATGTGTTAACCATTTAAAAATATTATGGTATTACTTATCTGATGTTATTAAGTGATAAGGGGTGGCAATTTCTGACCCGACACGAAACCCGACCTGAAACCGACACGAAAATAAACAGGTTTGGGTTGAGGTAAAAAATAATTGGGTCAGTCTCGGGTTGAGTCAGCTGACCCGTTTATTAAACAGGTTAGGTTTGGGTAAATGATAATTTAATGGGTCGACCCATCAACCCGTTTAATTATTAAAATATATTTTAAAACATATATATTTATACTTAATTTATAGTTTACTACTTAAAACATAATTAGTAGTTACATAAAAATTAAAAATGTTACTTAGGAATTTGGTGTTTAGTATTTTGTTATGAATTTGTGTAATAATAACATCATTTTGACATGTTTGACCCGTTTAACTTGTTTGACCTGATAACCTGTTTTATGAAATGGGTTATATGGGTTAGGTTTGGGTTGAAGTTAAACAGGTTAGGGTTGAGATATCTGACCCGTTTATATAAACAGGTCGGTTTCGGGTTGAACGTTTCTGACCTGCCAACCCGCGAACCCGAACCCGTCAACCCGAACCCGACCTGAATTGCCACCCCTAAGTGATATAATACGTGACGTTTCGGTTATACATTTATGCGATTCTTAGTGTGTGATGTTAATATAATAAATATGGGCGACGCCTCGTTTGTACGAGTTATTTAATTAGGTGACGTTTTATTTTAAGTGAAATTGAGTTTTCCGTAAGTTAACCGTCGGGTTGAGGCCGGCCGTAGGCCAAGCCCGAATCCGAACTATTAAGCTGTTCCACAAACGTACAACAAGTAGTGATGTAGTCGTGGTTCTTTTGGTCCAATTGGAGGCCTCGTGAGAAATAAGTGAGAAGGGCCTAAGCCCATTTTTATCCTCTTAAATTGCTGCTTAAGTCCGATCAAAGCAAAGGAGGCTTAAAGCCCGAAACCAATTATACCTAAGGCTAATTCTCTTTTACGCTACCCTAATCATCATCGCCAATTCCCTGGTTTCTTCATCCTCACTCAGCCGACAAGTCTTCCACCCCATTTAGTCGACTACTGCCAAGGGAAGAACGCACGATTGTGGGTGAAATCCTGCGAGTATTCGAGCGGTGGTTCACCGGTTCTATCGGGAATTCTTTTCGGTAAGTTCCTTGGATTGTTCTCGATCTTTTTCTGGCCAACCCTATCCTTTAATCACAGCCTTTTGTTGATATTTCTGGTGAGACAGTAATCGAGCGGGAGCAAGGGAGTTATCATCGTCATAGATTCAAATTGAGGAAGTGATCGAGTATCGGGTGTTCTATTCGGTACGGTTTTTTGTATTCTGCTCGTTTCCGTTCTTTTTGTTCGATTAGTACTTAGACTCTAACATCTAGATTATTGTGGGCTGCGGGAATTCTACTCACCAGCAGAAAAGCATTCGAGCAGGAGGGATTAAGTGATCTCGCGGTTCAAGTTGATAGGCGATTCGGTAGTCTCTTAACCTTGGTCTTCACTGTTTTGATTTCCCCGTAAACTGAATTGTTAATCTGTTTA
This sequence comes from Calendula officinalis, assembly GCA_963853835.1. Taxonomy (NCBI): domain Eukaryota; kingdom Viridiplantae; phylum Streptophyta; class Magnoliopsida; order Asterales; family Asteraceae; genus Calendula; species Calendula officinalis. The sequence continues at coordinate 82,329,908 of OY970821.1, forward strand.
GTATAGAGGGGATAACAGGGATGTGAGTTTGGAAGTGTAGTACCGAGACTAACCTAGGTCCGGGTTGGTTATGAGCATGTTGTCCTGTTAGTACGGCCGTTGTTGTCCCGTTTCGACTTAATCGATGTGTCCCGATTAGTTAGATTAACATAGATTTGTCATTGATAATTCGGGTTTGGTATATATATATATATATATATATATATATATGGAAAAACTGAGATGTGGGGGCTGTCGGGTAAAGAATTCTAAGTGCTCGGGTTCTTCGGTAACGGGTCGGGTTGCTAAAACGGGTTCTATGAGTCAACACTTTTTCTGGCAGAATCTGCCTCCTGTTCTTAACTGTTTTTGACATGCTTAAACTAATTTTTAGAGTTTTAGGCCCGCTCTGGGACCTTTATTTTTGAATTAACTTTTCAATGCCGCAACCCTCTCGTCAATCCGAATTACGGTTTAAAAGTTATATCTAGTTTAGTATACTGCTGTTAGGAAACGTGACCTGTACGACATGTCTGTCTTGCGAGACTGTTTTGAGACCCTTAGAATCTGTTTTGGCCAGTGACCGTCTCACAACGAATTGTAGTTCTGATTGTCTAATTTATGCAGTAAAAATATGGAAACAATCTAATGAGCCGTTTAAGAGTTATGGCAGTTCCCGTGAGACTGACGGGTGCTGCCAGTTTTCTGAAATAAGCCCTCGGGTAGGATTTTAATTCAGGGTTTCGTTTTTGGTTTTAGGACCGTCTAGGAGATAACGTGTTGTACCTTTGACTGTCGGGAACCCTTTGGAGCTTACGTTTCTCGAAGTGAGTATTCTCACCGTGTATTCAGTTTTAATGTTGTACATGCATGACTTACGTGTTACATTACTTGCACCATATTTGCTATCTGAGTTATCTGTTATCTGAGTTATCTGTGATCTAGCATCTTGTGTTCTGAGTTTCCGAGTTCTGAGTTTCTGAGTTTTGATTTAAACATTAAACATAATATATCTGACTTGACACCGAAGAGCACTGGTGTCAGATGTTTTGACTTGGCACCGAAGAGTACTGGTGCCAGGCCTTTTTGACTCAACACCGAAGAGTACAGGTGTTGAGGTGGTGTGAGGCGGGTCGAGGTTGATCTCTCGGCCCAAGTCACACTAGCGCGCTATATAAATTAAAATCTGGGTAATAAAATCTGAGAAATAAATCTGAGTAATTAATCGAGTAGATTCTGAGTAGGAGTACACCGATGTGTCCTCATGTGTTGTATGTTATGATTGTTTTCATTTTGAATATTATTCACTCAGCTTCCCCAGCTTACCCAAACTTTCCCCCACATTGTTTCAGGTACCAGCAAAGGAAAGGAGAAGGTGGACGGTTGACCGCTGTATCTTTTCATTACTGATGTGGACATCATTTAATATTTTAAAACACTTTACTTTATCTTAACTATTTCCGCAATAAATACGTTTTAAATGTTAAATATTAATATCTGAGATTTATTTATGGGACCTTTTGATTATAATTTTGTTTTCAAAAATTTTAAAAATCTTGTAAATTTTAGGGTGTTACAACGTCTCTATATAAGATCCATGTTCCTTTGTCCACAAGTTAATCGACGTGTAAACATATCATTCGTCGATGTAGACTTGTCCACGGAAACATTTAATGCACTTGCATAGGTTATAGTCCCAATTGTACTTTGTGTCAACTCCTTTTGCTACCTTTTCTGACGCATAGTGAAAAGGTGTACTATGACAGTACAAAAGTAGTTGACTTTCCCTTTACATGCTTGGAGGGACAAACGATGATGTACTGACATATTATCTTCTATTCCAAAATAGAAAATCTTCATCGTTTTCTTCTTCTTTGAGCGGGAAGGGAAAATGTTCAAAGTGTCAAGAACATTTTCACTAAGTCTTCATCTTGGTACCATCAGTTGATTCCACTATCAGCTGAATGGTCTTCTTCTGGTCTTTATCCTTTGGTCATAGACTTCGAATGATCACTCTTGTATAGCTGCTGATTTGACTTGATTCCTAGAGCTAAGTACGTACTCAGTTGAAGGTTTATGACTATACTTGTAGTTCAGCTGAGATACATACTTCAGCTGATATTATTCTTCTTAGCTATCGATCATCAAATCTTATTTACTTAGTCTATGGACTAACAGTAAATTTTCAAAGTGTATCACATATTTTGATACACCTAAATATAGAAAGTGTATCACTTATTTTGAATCGGAGGAAGTACAATGTAGTACCATCCTTTATGTAGTTTACAATTATAAATTTGGATTTAAATAAAGAAATATATAGCATCGTATTTATGGTAGTTAAGGGTGGTGAATGAAATTCTAATGTACCACTTAGTGACTTAGTAATGACTTTTACCATACATGATGCTCCAAATAAATGGGAGGTTTTTTCAATTTAAAGGAAAACTGTTTTATAATGTTTGTGTAGTTTACTTTAAATTCTTAAATAAATAGATAGAGTGATTTTTCTAAAGCTCAAAAGGTTAAGTACTTGATTCTCAATGACTTACTATTGGTAATAGTGAAAAAGACATGCTTTTGAATCTTAATCTATACTAATATTAAAAGGTCTTAATCTCTCTTGTCTTTTTTAAAAAGTCTTAATTTTCCAGAATTAAAATTAAAATAGACATGCCAGGATTCGAACTCGGGACGTGTGAGATATCATGCAACACCCATAACCACTTGGCTACTCAGCCACTTAGGTTTTAATTTACGCAGCCGCTCCTATATATCTTGCTCACGTTTTACTGCATCTTTCATTCGGGTTTTCCCCAAAATCATTTTTTGCCTGATTCATTGTCACGTTCTGAGTTTCTCACCATGATTTCAAGCGTTCCAATACAAGTTCGATCCGCCAGAAAAGATAATTACGTGGTACCCGCCGTCGCATTGCGCAGATACCCTGCTAGTCTTTCTGAATGCATATTGAAAAATAAATAAATCTCGCAACATGGGTGAAGGCCAAACACGTAGTGTATCTCCTTCTGGGCCTATCACAATGAAAACTAAGCTTCATAATTTCAAATAAATTGTATCTTAATCACACAACATATCATATATTATGATTAAAGACTCGACTAATAATGGCATTAAATAGATTCCTTGAGGAACGTACAAATGGAAGAATCTTAATAGTGGTGCAATTTTCTCTTATTCAACGCCCAAAAAACAGAGAATCCATTTCAACAAGTAGGAAAGATCCAGGAGCTAAGCTCACTCCTAGTCAATATTGGGTGGCATAAATGGTCAAAGTTTTATTATTAAGAGTTATAAATGGAAATATCTAACTCAATAATTCAATATATACTTTGCTATTTGTGTTAAATTGTTTAAAGTATTTATTTAACGGCAAATGCTAATCTACTCCTAACTATTATATGTTCATGAAGGGATTTAAACCACCGAACTCAAAGATGGAGAGCATATACTATACCGCTAGGCTAAATATACTTTGGTATTGAAATGTTTAATAACAATTTGAAGCATAAATTCAACAAAACCACAATTTAGATTTTGCATCCATTTCACATTCATTTATATTAAATTAATGTATATACAAATCTTCAAATAAAGACTTTCGTATTGTAGAATCGTACATAACATTAATCATAACTGATTAATTGAACTTAACTGATTAGCAACCTTTTAATAAAACTATGATCCTTCGTAATTGTAATTCAATTAGATTACGGGGAGACGTTTTGATAAACTTTTTTTTCCCGTAATTTAATTAAAATTGAAATTCGTCCCGACACCCTATGAATTCAAGGGTAGGGATCTATAGAAAACCTCTATTAATTAAAGAATATAAAGAAGTAATTGTAACCTTTAGATCAAAAATTGAGTGGACCAGATGAAGACCAAAAACACGCGCCTTCATTTGCCAGGGAACAATACTGGACAAAAAGTTAAGCTATGAGGGTAATTTAGGTATATGAACCGGCCTAAAACTCTATTCCTAGAATTTGTCGTGGAATTGGGCAAGGCAAGTTTTCAATTTTGGTTTTCTCTCTCTCATAAGTTGCAGGTAACGAAGGGGTTGAATCGGATTATTCTAGGGTTTCGACATAGGCTTTCAACGGCTTCATTGGACGATTTCAATCGTACATAGGGTTGCAATCAAACGTTTACTGATTTGCATACCGATTACTGTTATTTTTTTGTCCCTCTTTCACAGTCAAACGACACTCATCAAAGGGTTTCAATCGAACCATTTCAACGCTCGATTTTGTCTCATGGCTACTCTCACAGTCGCGATTTCAAGGCTAGTCTCGACGATTCAAGCAGATTTCAGTGCTACTCCGTAAGTGGTTCTTTTTCTTGTGTTAAATTGTTACGATTTGAAACAATTTAAACTTCATGTCAAGAGCAGATTAGGTGTTTAAACTGCCCATTTTTCGTCTATCTGTCCACGATTCTTAATATGGTACTGTTTGAAACGGGTTGATTCGCGTTGGGAAGTGGGTCAAAGCAGATTTTGTGTTTGTATTACCAATTTTGGTGTGTGTTAAATTGTTAAATTTCATGTCAAGAGTAATTATGTCAGATCATATACCTAAATTTCATGTAAAGCAAAAAGAGAGGAAACCTAGATGAAATCTGAAAGCAATTATGGTTTTGAAAAATTAAATGGATATTACAGTTTGGTAAAAAACTTGATTATGATAATTGTTTGTGAATGATTCTGCATTTTCATTTTCATTTCCATATGATAATATGCTAGTGTTGTCAAATTGCTAATATGCTTCCTAAATTGCAGGTAACACTAGGGTTGTAAATCAGAAAAAACTTGAAATTCTTTCTTTAACCGCTACAAAGCCGACTCTCAAGTAATTATGGTTCGTAACATACGTGATTCTTTCGCTCACAATCGAGTAAGTATATTTCGAGTAAGTTCATGTATAATAATAGTAATAGTTGGTTTTTGGTTGTGTGAATATGAGCATAACGAAAGCTGGAAAAAAACCTCAATTTTTTTCATATGTCGGTTACAAACATAGATATTATGATAATATGCATTTGCATTTTCATATGATAATATGCAAATTTTATCAAAATGCTTATATGTTTCCTACATTGCAGGTACAATATGGATAAAAGATCAAAAAAATGAAATTTAACAAGATGGTCAGTAGTGCAAGCTAAGGTTCGTAATGATGCTAAAAGAAAAAATAAAACGAACCAAGATGATGACGAAGTTTTTTGGGTTGAACCTGAAAGTAAAAATAATATAGAAGAAATTCAAGAAGGTAAAGATGGATGTTGGTCATCAAACTATAAAGTAGGTTTTTATGTATAATTATACAATAGATGGTTGGTTTTTTTTATCATATGGATTGTTGGATTGTGGTGGTTGTTTTTTTAGGTGGTTAAATGTGTTTAGGTCGGTTGTTTTTTTATATGGATTGATGGATAGTCATTGAAGTAATCTATATTATTATTTATTTTGGGTTTTGTTTTAGGGATTAGAAAGTGCAATTGAATATGTGCAGGTGCACAAAATGTCATGTGGGATTGCATAAAATGAATATGCATATGCGTAGTGTATATATTTTGGGTATTCTTTTGATGATACTGCCATAGATGTGGAAGTTCTTTTTTCAAATCTAAAACTAAAACTGAATTGTTTTTGCACATGTGGACTAACATTGCATTAGTGGCTGATTACAAAGCAAACTGGTGTATAAGTTAGCAATTACTTGGATTAGATGACATGGAAAGGGTAACTTGGCAAAATTTCAAAATTACTTTCATTTAAAATGAAAATGAAAAGGCAAATACCAGTAAAATTTCAAGAAGTAACTACATAAAATGAAAAATGCAAGTGCAGGTATGAAAATGCAAATGCAAGCATGAAAATGAAAATGCAAATGCAAATGTCAATTTTGCAAAAACGTTGGTTATAAAATCACGAATAACTACATAATATGAAAATGCAAGTGCATATGCAAGTATGAAATTGAAAATGCAACTGACAATATTTGTTAAAACCGAACAGGTATGTAAAATTTCAGGGAATAAGTAAATAAAATGAAAATGCATCTGTAAGTATGAAAATGCAAAACATAATTAGAATATAAAATTTAGGGAATAAATAGATATAATGAAAATGTAATTCCCAAAGTATATTTAACTACATTTGGTAAGAATATAAAAATAAGTATTAAGAAAATAATGTGCCACTCAAGAAAATATTGCATCATCACCTGCTTGTTGCGATTTGTTTATGTGCATCTTCCAGTACTCCTTTCGTTTATGGACAAGTGTGAATATTATGAGGATCATACCCGTCTTTTTAGAAGATGACTTTCTTTTTTTTAACTTTATGAACTTTAATGTTGTTATTGTCATCAACAGATACACTAACTCCAGCACCAATTTCATTAGATAAATGCAAGTCATCGACGGCTTTTAAAGTGTCTACATATTTACTATTATTTACAATCTTACCATGCTTAGAACACCTAAAAATCTTTAGAGTAACAAGTCCACCATTCCTTAATGAGAGAACATTTTGGGTAGATTTAATGGGTTCAAAGTCACCTACAATAGCATACTCTCTATAGAAATTCCAAGCAACGACCAAAGAATCAAATTTCATACCATTAATAGGTCTTTTAGAATCATGAACATTGGGAACCCAATAGTTATCACCAAGAGCATATATTTTTTCAAACCCAGTTTGAAGAAAAGCTGGAATATGGTCAAAATCTATAGAAAAAAAAAAAGCAAAATATATTAAAACTAATAAACAGGGTTAAACTTTAGAAACTAAGAACATAAGATGAAAATGCAATTGAAAGTATGAAAATGCAAATGCAGTCACTATCTAATATTTCAGATGAAAATGCAAATTCCAGTCTGCTGTTTAATATTTCAGACGAAAATGTAAATGCAAATTCAAGTTATCTGTTTTATATCTCAGATGAAAATGCAAAATGCAAATGTAAATTCCAGACAGTTGTTTAAAATTTCAGATGAAAACACAAATGCAAATGCCAGTATGAAAATGCAAATGCAAATTCCAGTACATCAAACAAATGTTTATAATTTATCTATATTTGGTCCCAATCGGTGTTAAAGTATTTGTATAAGCTAATTCCATCAATTTGCATATACATTAATTCCATCTATTTGCATCAATTCCAAATTGGTTGCATCAAATTAAAAGATTTGTCACCTACTTGGATCTGGAGCTGATTGAGGAGCTGTTCGTATAGGAGCTGTGCGACATGTAGCAGATTGAGGAGGAGAAATCATGTGAACTGGAGCAGATTGAGCATGAGAAATCAGGAGAAATCGTGTTTGAAATCACATGAAATAGAAATCGAAATTAGGAGATGATAAACGAAATAGAGATTGAAAATTAGGAGCTATTACTTACCTGAATCACTTGATTTCGATTAAAGAGCTGGGGGTTTTTGCTTCGTATGGGGGTTCTGCTCGTATTGGAGAATAGAAATTAGGAGTGATTAACAAAATTAAGATGTAAATTCGGTAATAATCGAAATAGAAATCGAAACTTGGGAGATTTCACTTACTTGAAGCTAGTTGATCATGTGATTTCAATGGGGGAGCTGGGGTTCGTATGGTGGTGTTTGGGATGGGGGAGAAGATGAGGGATTGGGAGAAATTAGAAATCATGTATGATATCTTTGTTGGATTATGGTGGGTTCAAAACGCAGCGGAAACATATATTTAAAAAATTAATTTAACCACCAAGATCCACCAAGGACCGAATCTCTAAACCCAAAACATGCAACAAAGGAAGAAGAGAACATCATACCCTTGAAGACACCCGCAAGAATGATGATGTTGATTGAGTGGATGAAGGTCACGAGTTGGTTCCCCTCTACCGTTGATCCACACCGAGTTCCCGTTCCTTTCGAGCCGCTAACCCAACACCGAAAAACTCAAGATCTTCTTAGTTTTCGGTGAACTAACACTTGTATATTTTGAGAGAGAAAGTTATGGAAGCCTTAGCCCAAAATCTGCCATGAAGATGATGTATTTATGCCCACACAAAACGTGCATAATGTGTGGCAAAGAGCCAACATCATCTCTACATGCATTGGACCATAAAGTGGTCCAATAGAAAAGAAGCACCTACTAGTGGAAGAGTAATTATTAAGTCTCCATGCATTGGAACATCAAATGGTCCAATCACATCTTTCAATAAAGTCTTCCATCCATTAACTAAGAGTCTCCCATATTAAACATGGGTCTCCCTTATTAACGGAGCTGCAGTGGGGCAGCAGTAGGGGCAGCAGTAACTGAGCAGCAGTAGTAGGGGCATCAGTAGTAACTGATCAACAGTAACTGTGCAGCAGTAGTAGGGGCATCAGTAGTAACTGATCAGCAGTAACTGAGCAGCAGTAGTAGGGGCATCAGTAGTAACTGATCAGCAGTAACTGAGCATCAGTAGTAGGGGCATCAGTAGTAACTGATCAGCAGTAACTGAGCATCAGTCGTAACTGAGCAGTCCCTTATTAACTAAGGTTCTACCTTATTAACTAAGGTTACCCCTTATTAATTCTCTCATATAATCAAGTGTATTCGGAAAGGAATTCCCCCGGTGTGTGACCCGATAGGCTCGTGTATTATCAGCCATGATACCCGAACGCGTGTGTCGGTGGGCACGATTCTAACAATCTTGTGAAGGAGTGGCAAAATGACAATAATACCCTTAAATGCCCTTAAATGTTATAATAAAATCAATGCCCTTAATTACTTCTTTAACTTCTCTAAATAAGTCAACTTCTTTCTTGATCCATATTCATGAATTCAATTACAGTCCTTTAGTGAACTAATAAATTTGAATATTTTGTATGCTGCAGATTTTAAAATCATTCAAAAATATTAAAAAAATTAATTTTTTTCTAAAAAGGTAAAAAAAATCTTTTTAAAAAGATTAAAAAAATAATAATTTAATTTTAAAAATAAAAATAAAAAATATTATTTTTTATAAAAATAATAAAAAATAATTTTAAAAAATAATAAAAATAATAAATAATAAAATTTTAAAGAGAATCTAATAAAAAGTTATTAAAAAAATGCATAAGTATGGATATGAATTACAACTAAAAATTTTGTAACCAAACACGTAACTGAATTACATTACAGAAGATACAGTATGTCAAACGGTCGCTTATAGTCTCAATGGTGGTTGTTGATGTCTCGGCGGATGTTATTTACTCAATTCAAAAGACCTCGCCAACTTACACTATTAACTCGAACTTTTAAACAACGTAATCAACTCCCAAAAAGGACCCGCTTGTTAGTTGTTACCGTTGCTTGCCCAAGGCTTCCACTCGACATGTACAATTAATTTGTTATCACATAAATGTTCGAATATTTTACATCTTTTGTTAATGTAATTGCTAGAATACTGATATTATATGTGTCCGTTTAAAATAAAGTTTGATAAATAAACTTATAATTTTTTTTTATACAAGTTTCATCAGGTTCCACTTAATTCACTTGGTAAAACTTACAAATTTGGGCATATTCTAACCCTATCAAATGAGGTAACTTTCAAAATCCATTCTCATTCCACCATATCCTTAAAGTACTCATAAAGTCATACCCATAATAATCATTCTTTATTATAAAGAGAACGCCCCCTTAATTATCTAAAATTTTAATAAATTTATCTTATATAAAGTAGTATTTGCTTTATTTAGTCAATGCCTAGATATCTGTTGTGCACCTAATCAATTTGGTATTCTCCTATATATACATTTAGCATACTTAGTTTACTGTTCATAATATTTTTTAATTAATTTTTGCTATATCTATATTTCATATATAGTTATATAATGAAGACCATGATAATAAAATATTGGAGTATGGTCAGTGGTTGTTGTAGATATGTGTTTTGAAGATATATAATGAAGACCATGATAATAAAATATTGGAGTATGGTCAGTGGTTGTTGTAGATATGTGTTTTGAAGATACCGAGCCCAGCCAAGCAGGTTCGATTCTTCAATCCTGGTGCTTTTTCCTTTTAATTTTTTTGACGTTGATGTTTTGTTAAATAACAAGAATTCTTCTTATAAAATCATCACTTATTTTCCAATAATTATACTTTTTAGCCCCTAAATTATTACTGTATAATATAAACTTTTAATTTCAATTAAAATATTTTATTTTTCCGTTACTTATAAAAGGTAACTTTTCAACTCCTTATTTAATTATTGAAATTTTTATTTTACCTCTCATTACCATTGTTTTTTTCCGTTTTGGTGTTAGATTAAAAAATTTATAATAAGCGAAAATTCAATAAAACCGCAGCAACGCGCGGCGTTTACTAAACTCGTTACTAACGATATGTAACGTCCATTTTAGCTGATCATAATGAACATGTTATAAAAAAAACACTAACAAGATATAGGCATATGAATCGAAAACAATATTTTGTTACTCTTAGCTGCCATAAACAATGAATAATTAAATGTTTGTTTATATAGTATGATGAATTACGTTTAGGGTATTAAGCTCCCACAATATTGTGTTGATTCAACTATAAATGTGCCCACCTTTATCACTCATTTCATCACTATATATTTCATTAACATGAAACAATGTGAGGTGATAGTAAAAAATAAAAATTGGTGGTGATCTTATACTACAGGTAATAGGTATCCGAGATTAAAAAACTTATATCGGTAAATCTAACAATATGATTTATCTAATAAAATCATTAACATTATTGTACAATTTTGCAGAGAAACTGCATCAGAAATTCAACAAGTTGTTAAGGCGTTGAAATATAGCAAATAGTGACGCTTTGGCCGAGTGGTTAAGGCGTGTGCCTGCTAAGTACATGGGGTTTCCCCGCGAGAGTTCGAATCTCTCAGGCGTCGCACTATTTTTATACCCACTTTTAATCCTTATTTGTATTTTTAAGATTTTTTAAACAGTCGCACAGTTTCATACGAATTGTTCTTTAATAATATGGTTTGATTTATTTCGTTATATTATCAGAAACGTTAAATACCTGTTAGTAGTAACACACGTATTTATTTATTCTTATCTATATACATTTGTCATTAATAAAAAATTAATATACTACTGTTCATAATAACGAATTAAAAAATGTTATAAGGAAATGAGGAAAGGGAAGTGCCGGCCTAAAATATGGATGGTTTGGTAATATTTTACAACGATTGAAGCTCACTTTCTTTTTAAAATTTAAACAGAATAAACAAACAATAAATTGTTTTTCCTATTCTCTGGATTCTTTAAATTTTTCTTTCTGTTCAAAATTTTGAAATCTAACAATATCTACGTTAAAAAAACTCTTTTGATCAATAACCAAAAAATTACCTACCCAAAAAATTGTTCAAATTTCTAATATCTACGTTAAAAAAACTCTTTTGATCGATAACCAAAAAATTACCTACCCAAAAAATTGTTCAAATTTCTAAATTGATTTTCCTATTCTCTGGATTCTTTAAATTTTTCTTTCTAATCTTACTTTGTTCAAAATTTTGAAATCTAACAATATTTACGTTTTGATCGATAACCAAAAAATTACCTACCCAAAAAATTGTTCAAATTTTGCTATATTTAAGTAATAAGTAATAAAAGGTAAATTATATATAATTTTATAAAATATGCTTATTTGACCATACTACCCAATAAAAAACTAATCTAAATCTACATATAAAAAGAGTATATTTCGAAATCCGTAATTTACTTGTTAGTAACAATTACCGTGTTACTATGGCAGAAATATTCTGCTGCACATTCAGGAAAATTAGAAGTCAAGTTGGTGTATGCAAAGACATATATAGTATGTTGAGTTCACATTCGAAGTATTCATGTCCGGTCAGAAAAATCAAGTTATTAATAAAAAGTTATTAGAAACAACACGAGAAGAAATATGTAGAAACAAAGTTATTAATAAATCCGTGAAGCAAATTAGCCAAACTCGTTTCCATTATCTTTAACCGTAAACTATAATGAATCTGTACCTATTCACCAACATCTTTTGGAATGTCGCTCACTACTTTACCCATCTCTCTGTTCGGTAGTTTACTTTACATTTTATATGATAATTTTTATAGAGTTTGTACTAATTGAAAGAGGGAGATTCAAAGTTTTGGCTTCCCAAAATGTAGGTCGTTTCAAAGCCATTCAGTTCACCAGCAATTCAGTTAGCAATCATATTATCATAACCACTGCTCATGGTTGTTAAATTTGACATTATTGACTTCACAAGCTCTATTAACAGCATAAAGTTCACAAATTTAGCATCATCATAACTTGCAGTTTACTTGATAAAACATCTTCAAATGCCCTAATTTTAGTTAAAAATGTCCACAAATATCAAGTATGGAACTGAAATTGGAAAGAAAATCAAACATATGATCTTATGCAAACAAACATAGACTCGTCATAGTTTCTAAAACTTTTGATGCGTACCTCATTAAACTTATTTCGTCGATTTAAAACCCTAGTTCACCATAAGGAGAACATAATCAACAGAAAATCAAATAATAAGATGTCAACTACCTGTCTACACCGTTTCGACTGCCTTCCGTTGGAAAAATAAAAAATAAAAAAACTCCGTCAAGAATTAGGGTTCCGGCAAAGGGTTAAAAGATTGGGAAAAAAATTTGGACCATTTGGTGCATCTTTGAACAAAGGTATATTCATTATCATCCAAATATTACCACACAAAACCCAATGATGTTTTAAAATTGTGTGAGCAAATCGTGGACCTTACATCATTTACTTTTACTAAATCTTACCCATCATCACCTAAAATGATCTTGAATTTTTAAGCTTATTTAAACTTAATAAGCTAATGAATTCAAAAATTGCTTAAATAAGTTTTCCTAAACATGCCCTAAATGTGAGGAAAGTTATATCTACAAATAACAAGTTTTGACCTGAACCTTTTTGAACTGCAACCTAACTCTGTCAATTCAGAAATTGCATGTTTTTTCACATAACTCAAACCAGCAAAATCATTTACAAATCATCATGATCTGAGACTGCTTATGTCAGAAAATTGACCAGATTCCTTTTAACAAAATATAAGAAGAAAAAAATGTACACATTACATAAAATTGATACATATGAACCAAGAAACTGAAGTTTGGATACATTTGAACATTTCAAGTGAGTTTCAACCCATTCAGCCCGCTTGACCAGTTTGACTCATTTCTTTTTCAGTAAATTTTTAGCTAAATCAAATTGAGCCTTAAGCAAAATGACCTTACTTTGAAGAAAACAACAAGCACAATGGTGTTGATCATGGCTTCCCACATGTTGTATAATGACTTCTGTTGGCTTTCGTTCATAAACAATTGAAATTGTATACTGCAACAAAACAAAATGTGATCAAGCTCTTTCCATATATCAAAGATTTAGGATTTTCTTATTCTTTGTTTACACATTTAGAATCCACAATTCCACATTATATTATATTATAATATATTAATTAACAAAGTGACTTTGAAATGAATAGTAGTGTGTAAGGGTAAATTTGTCTTTTTTATAATTATTATATCATTTATTTTAAAGATTTTTTGACCCGATATATCTTAGGTCATTTATTTTAAAGATTTTTTGACCCGATATATCTTAGGTCATTCATTTTCAACCATTTACTCCTTTCAATTTAGTACAGTTGCTACAAAAACCTCTCACAGACTATTTAACAGTTGAAAAAAGCACACAAAATCAACAATTCTACTTTTAAATCTGGTTAATAAAACATCTTCAACACAAATTAAAGCATTTATGACAAGAGTTTTAGCAATTAAAATCTATCCAAGAAGACTACATAAACAAGGACCTACACAACCACCCAAACAAAGACTTGATAAACCATAAATCCCATAAGAAGTTAAACCAATTAAGTCATTACTCCAACTCGTTAAGTTGACTTGAAATCAACTTTGAACCATTATAACAAATAAAACATTACAAAATCGTCTTATATCAAAACATCTTGATCCAAATAGCTGTTATGATTCAATTGAAGATATGAAGTCTGTTTCTGGTAAAAATTTGATTTATATTAAATGGTCCTTTTTTGCATTATGGTTAACAAGAAAGCAACATTCAACTATATCATTATGCAGACTCTTATTGCAACAGCGACAACAATCGTAAATGTTATTGGTAAACCTTTGTACTATATTATTCTTAAAGCATATTGAGACAGATTCGAATTCAAGTATTGTATATATCGTGATGTTAGAAGCTACCCATAACTTAGTGTTATTGCACTTGTTCTTTCTTTAATACATTATCAATTTACCATCTTTCAGCAAAAACAAAAAGAAAAAAGAAAAAAAAATGCTGGAGATTATAAGACAATAAAACATATGGTATCACACACAGCTTCAAAATGCAAAGCCTTAACGGATATACAACCAATGATCTATAACACGAATGTTACTCTTATTTTGGTCACAAAACATGATGACTTGAGATTACTGTGGCTGGTTAATTGAACAGGTTCATTAGGATTAACCTCACAAACACTATAAACCGCTTAAAGTTTCACAAATTTAACATCATTATAACTTGCAGATTACTTCATTAAATATCCTAAGTTACCCTAATTTGAGCTAAACATGTGCAAATAAACGCCGTACAAAACTGAAATAAGAAGCAATATCATACATATGATCTTATGCGCGCGGACACAGATTCAACATAGTTTCTAAATTATAGAGCTTTTGATGCATACCTCATTGAACTCCGTCGATGGGAGGTCCACTTGTATTTCGTCAATCCGGAACCCTAGAGCAGCATAAGGAGAACATTATGAACCAAATATCGAAAAAAAGAGGTCAATCACAAAAATAGCGAAACTGCCGAACTTCGGCGATAACACAGTGAGAGCTCCGACAGGAAATTAGGGTTCCGGCAAGAGGGAAAAAAAAATTTGGACCATTTCTCGATTTGTGCGTGTCATCCTTGCGCAGGGGCCATGCTAATCTTCTCTGTATCGTTCCAATTTTATCGGATGTCCCCGAAGGGACGAACATTACTTCTCATCGCCGGTATATGAACCAGCCGGAGGTTGCTACTTTGACCGATGTGGGGCGGACTGATATGACAGTATCTCGTTACACGTAACTAATTCACTATTTTACTTGTTTTTTCTTTATTCTTTCACAAAAAAGACCATCCGCCTATATTTAATTTTTCAATATATTGGTCTTAATCCGTTGTGCAAAATAAGTTATTAAGAATGGTTGAAACGGTTAAAATTTTATACATCAAAGTGTTATTTTCTTATATTCTTCTGTCAACCCAAATATTCCGTATATGTAATATGTTAGTTTGCTAGTTTTCTATCCACTTCAATTTTTTAGGACTCACATATTATTGTTAAAACATTTCGCTATGATATATGCTAATTAGTTAAATAACCTGTATATGGACGACTTCAATTTTTTAAGACTCACATATTATTGTTAAAACATTTTGGTATGATATATGCTAATTAGTTAAATAACTTGTATAGGGACGGGTTCCTTTTTAAGAATACAATTTTATTCAAGTAGGTAAATTGCGTATAAAGAGTAAAATTAAAAACTTGTTTACTAAAGGTATTGTCGATATTTGATCTAAATAATCGAACAAGTCCAATAGAAAATAGAAACTTCCATTTGTTTGTGTGGGTTAGCATAAATTAATATTTTTCCGAGATGATTTCTGGGTTAGGGAAATTAAATCAACCACATGATTTTACTCTAAAAACTGGAATCATAATGTCAAACAATGTATTTGTTTATGTTTGTCATATTACAAATAGAATTATTTAATTAATTAGAGACCATAAAATAACTACAAGTCAAAAGGAGTAGGATTGGGTTGTTATCACTTTTTTTTTTGTTATTTTATAGTTCTTGTAACAATGAACCAGTGAATTTTTAACTGTGCTATAGCTCGCTATAATAATAACATCAGTTTGAATTTTTAAAATTGATTGTACAATTTTGCAGAGAAATTGCATTAGAAATTCAACAAGTTGATAAGGCGTTGTAACATTGCAAACAGCGACGCTTTGGCCGAGTGGTTAAGGCGTGTGCCTGCTAAGTACATGGGGTTTCCCCGCGAGAGTTCGAATCTCTCAGGCGTCGCAATTTTTTTTAATAGACACTTTTATCCCTTATTTGTTTTTTAAGATAGTTTTAAACAGCCAGAAATTCTTACGAATTGTTCTTTAATAATACGATTTGATTTATATCGTTGTATTGTCAGAAACTTTAAATACATGTTATTAGTGACACTAATATGTACTTCCTTCGATTTAAAATAAGTGATACATTGTTGGTTTCACGAGTTTTGAGGCAAAATATGATAATAATAATTAAATTAGATTAATTGAATAGTTAGTGGGGAATGGGTCCCATAAATTTTGAATAAAGTGAGGTTAATGATGTTTAAAAGTAAAAGTAAGGGTAAATATGTCATTTCATTTTATTAAAGTAGATAATTAATGGGTGTGTGTCCCACTACTTTTTACCAAATAAGGTAAGTTTTCAAATTGTATCACTTATTTTGATACACCTAAATATGGAAAGTGTATCACTTATTTTAAATCGGAGGAAGTATTAGAGAGGATACAATAACTCAATAAGTGGTTAAGGCCTTGAGATATAGCAAATGTTGGCCGAGTGGTTTTGTTTCCCCGCGAGAGTTTGAATCTCTCAGGCGTCACAATGATTTTTAATAGAGACTTTCAATCCTTATTTGTATTTTTGAGATTTTTTTAACAGCCGATAATTTCATAGAGTCAAAATTCTTCTTTAATATGTCATCTCCATCAAGTTTAAGTGACATAAATTAAATAATATTTGAAATGATCAATATTATCTCTATAAGCCAATTTTTCTATAGTTACTAGGTTACATTTAGATCTCTCCAAACTGGACAAAAACCGGCCGCAACCGCATAAAGACTTCATCGGTTCGGTCGTCTGTCCGGCAGAAAACATTTTCCCGATTCTCGCTTCGATTCGGTTCCGAGCGATTTGGTTTGATTCTTGGATCATGCACACGGTTAGTTCCGTTAGTTTTTGTAGGTAAAAGGGATGCAACCAAATGATTAAACAACAATAAAGTTGGAAGTGTATTAGGCTAAATATGATCTTATATTATTGGAAACTAAGAATCTCGATTATGCATAACCAAAATATGAGTCAACACAACATTTTACCTTCATATATATAAGGCCATTTACCATTTATTTGATCACTTAATCACATGATTATACAAGTATGTATATGCACTCAAAATGTGCAACTAAGAATCTTGAAATATACATTACATATATGCAATCTACTTAACTCTTCTATCTCCCCAAAAACCTTAATTGGGTTAACAAAAATTGAGCCTAATCGACACCCATAATTCAAATCGACACACTATTTGGAATACCTCTACATGTCACTCCAGCTTCTGAACTTGGTGTAAGAAGCTCATATGGCAAAACACCCGCACCACACCTATTTTTCAACCTCGTATCACTATTTCTTTTCTCGATTTCCTTCTCAATGCGTTGAATTTCAGCCGAAAACTCGTAAAACGCTTCAATGATTTCTGAATCACCAGACCAAGTATCGGTTTGTTGTCTCTCACCAATATATTCTTCATCGGGTGAGTGAGTAGACAAAGTGTCCACTACAGCCATGTATTTTGTTGATTGTAATAAGCTCGGTAAAGCTGATAAAAAGTATTTTTGGGGGTCATCATGGAAGCTCGTGTATTCGGGGTCATTTTCATCCGGTAGTAACCGCCGGGTGAGCGGAGGGCGGTTTGGTACATAACCACCGTACGGGTACTGACCAAAGTTAAGCGCCGCGTGTTGAGCCGATGCGAGCCAGATGATGGTGGTTAGGATGGCGGTTAGGTCATCCGAGCTGGCTAACGTGGGCCACCAGTCCTCGTGGCGGAGGTCAGCATGGCCCACGTTTATGGACTCTGCGTACCATGCCTGGAGCTCACGGTCATTGCAGACATGGCTCGAGTCAGGGTAGTAACGGTTCACGTAGGTTCGAACCCAGGTTTGGATCGCGTCCCAAATCATGAGCCCATCGGCTGCATACGGGTAGTCTTCGATTAGAAGCTTTAGACCGTGTGGCTTGCTTGGGTCTGGAACCGCCATGCCTCTGTATAATTAATAAACTTAGAAAAGAACATAAAATATTAATTATAGTTATATATATATATATATATATATATATATACACACATACCTTCGAATAAGATCATTGGGAAGACCTTCTAGATCAAAGCGCCAATTTTTATAAGCAGCAGCACTGATCTCCATACAATATTTTCCAGGAGTAAAACAGGCCTCAATAACACCATCAGCATTAATCAAATTCTGTCTAGCCAACTGATTAATCTCTAACGTGTATCTCATATGTGGCTCCAGTAACTTATAAATAGGATGCATTGCACTCAGTTGCCTATGTGCAGCCAATATGAACGGTTCCATTGCTGCATGAGTTCTCAACCAATGGTGAGCCAGTTGGTGAACACCAGCATCGTTTGAGCACACATGGGCTTTAGCCAGTTGCCACAGCCAGTTGCTGGTGGCATCGGTTGCCGGTTTGACCACGTGCTTTGACTTTGACCCGGGCAGGGCTTGTGGCAAGCTGAGCTCGATTGCAACGGGCATGAGTGTGCCCGAAGAATTTAGGTACAATATTGTGCGGGTTGCGTATGCTTTACGCCCATCGAGCGCGTTTATTCGGTCTAGAAATGGTAGGTATATGTCGTGGTAGTCTATTATAAATAGCTTATTTTCCTCAATTGCCTGTTCAAATCACAAAAAATATATAAAAAAAAGTGTTTCGGGTCAACCTAAACCGACCTGATTAAAAAATTGATCATATGTTACCTGTTGTACTGTCAAGCCATTGAGTTGGCCCGCAATGTGGTCTTCTGTAAGAGCAGACTCTTGCGGGCCATATTTTTCAGGGTCGAGTCGACTCACTGGTGGGAAAACCTTAAGCTTCTCTATGCTGACAGGGTTCACCCCTGCAATTGCTTGGCGAGCAAACTCATCATCGCGTAACCACGCGAATTTGTCCTCTAAAAAACATTATAACCTCTCATTAAACTTATTATCCATTTAAAATTTAATTAGAATCTAATTATAATATATGGATAATGGATAATAATCCAACACTTACTGGAAAGAATCTTTGGTGTGTCAAATTTAAGAAGACCGCCACCCTGGCTAGATTCATGCAACCGGGTAACCATATTGGGCAAAGGAAGCTTCTTCAAAAGGTCATCTTGGAGCCCTAATTTTAAAAGAACTCCTTCACTGTAAAGACTATCGATTTGTGAAAATCCTTTAAAATCGTGTTTTTTGGAAATACTTGCCACCATTGATGGCATTAGATTGTGTAACACCGCCTTTAACCGCCCTGTTGAAAAAGCATTCGCTTTTGATTCCTCAAATTGTTCATCTCGTGGAACATACATCGGTAATGGCTTCTCAACTCTACTCTCGGCTGAAATATCTACACG
This sequence comes from Calendula officinalis, assembly GCA_963853835.1. Taxonomy (NCBI): domain Eukaryota; kingdom Viridiplantae; phylum Streptophyta; class Magnoliopsida; order Asterales; family Asteraceae; genus Calendula; species Calendula officinalis. Next base: position 82,349,454 of record OY970821.1, read on the forward strand.
ATTACACAAATACACGATCATATTATTATACATATTTAATGTATGACAAGCATAAAATGTGTGTATATATATTATATATAATATATATGTATATACCGGTATCACTAGGTACACGTCCAGTTCGGCATCTTCTTGGATATGGGATTTTATCGCCACCGAGTGTAGGCCTAACAAAATCATTTCCTCTATCGGGATTACCCAAATCGTTATATACATCATAATCATATATTCGATCCGATAATTTCCTGACACCTGTACCATCACCCCTTAAATCTTTAAGCTCTTGATCTCTTAAAGATTTTACCCCTAATGGAGTGTCATCAGGCAGATAGGGCTGCAAGTACAAAAAATGAAAGAAAAAAATGTTAGTTCAAGACCATAAAAATGAGGTTTGACTTTCAAAGTTTGAATCTTTGACTTCTTAATTTAGTTTTGGACAGTTAGGCTAAGGAATTTTAATCTGAATAAACAACAGAGAAAAATCAAGACTTGACTAGAAAACTATTTGGAAAAGTCTTCAAGTTGGAATGATTAAGAAGGATAATTATGATTAGTTACCTGATTAGAGAAGAAAATTCTGGGTTTAGGGTGATCTTTTGTAGATTGAACCCAAGAATTACAAGGAAAATGAACAGGACCACATGCAAATCCTTCAATGGTGATAGTCTCCAAAAAGAACTCTTTTTGGTGCTTATTAGTGATGGTAATTGCTCCAGGAATTCCAAATTCTGAATCCACTAATATATCAGCAGTGTAATTAACCCTTTCAGTTTTAAGATTTGACTTCTTTGACCAATCCTTTAACACAGCTTCTTTGCTTTTCTTTGGAGCTCTTGTTTCTTCAACATCAAATTTTAAAACAAAAGTAATAAAATGCAATTAGTAAGACACAAATACAAAGATAAAAATCCAATGTATAATGATAAAGATTCACTGAGGAATTTCATCAAACAGTTGGCTTACTTGGATCAATATCATTGCTATACAGTTCCAACGTAACATTTCTCCCAATCTGATCAGCAAAAGCATCAATTTTCCGGAAAATTGTCTCCGTCAAATCCTCCTTGTTCTTGTTCCTAACAGTCAACACAGCTCTCACCTTGAAAGTAACCGGTTTTTCAACTCTGACCAACTTGACCAAATCTTCACTAATTGCCGCCACCACCACCGCCGGATTTCTCGTTCCAACACTATTTCTCAATTGACTCGATCTGGACCTCCTTTTATCGAGTTGAATCAAACTAGGATTTACACAAAATTGTGAATCTTTAATAATATTAAACCTAATAAACGATGATTTCTCCACCACAGAACAACTTCCCATTATTTCTTTTGCTAGTGCCATCTCAATTCCAATGTTGAAACTGAAACAGGTTTTAAAATTGGAAATATATGAGTTTGGTGGATATGAAAGAAGTATGTTATGAGGCAGTTATATATATACAGAAAATAATTTGGATTTTGAAAAGATGAAATGATATCACCACCGCCCAGTTATGTCAGTCCAAATACAAACACTCCACGTTTAAATCTTTTTTGAAATTGCAATCGCTTTCTTGTGGCCATAAATTCCATCGTCGTCGTTGATATATATACGGGGGGAATTGTGGTGGTTTGATGTTGCGAGTCAAACCGAGTTTCAGGTTTTCCGAGTCAAAACGCGGGCGGGGGGGTAACAGGAAGGTGGGGCTCCGGATGTAAGAATTCGAATGGACCCATTTGTGTCCGTGGGTTTCATAAGAATGGATATTCAACCCCCTATTCCTCTAAAAGTGGCATGTGAGTCCTTACCATATAGGAAATTCTAAATTATTGGTGATCTGTACATTGGGCGTCCATGATATTTTGAGGGCCCCGTGCGAAAACACGAAAATGGACCCCCTGAATACCAGATTTTTGTTAAAATTTGGATTTTCTAATTCTTTTTCTATTAAATTATTAAGTCAACTTAAATTATAATATTATATGTATAAAATATATATATAAATTGGTCCCCTATAAAATATGGGCTATGTGCGGCTGCAAATCGTGCACCACCTCAATGACACCCCTATCTGTACACATGTTGGAATTTGGATCTTGTATAGTTGTATGTCTTGAAAGAATAAAGTTAGATTAAAAAATACTCTGTATATTGTAAAATGTACTTATATTTTGTTTTGAACTGGTGAATTTTACCCTATGAAATATTGCGAGGATTTTTCTATGATACTTAAAATATTATTTACTGACATTTATATAATACTTAAAAAGTTGTTTTATATTAAATATATGTACTACGTCTCATTGTATAACATTTGGTGAATAATCAGCTAGTTTTCTTTCTCCAGACCAAACACATGTAGTGGCAACCAAACTTACATCAAATTATCATCAGAGCATAAAGTACAACACCTAATACTAGGGGTGTGTATAAAAACCGGAAAATGGGGACCAAACCGGAACCGGCACCGAACCGAACCGGAACCGGCTTAACCGGTCCGGTTCCCGGTTCTTAGATTTGATAAAAATTAACAAATCGGGTTTACCGGTTCCGGTCCCGGTTCGGTTCCGGTTTTTTGGGGTTTGGAACCGGCGTTTAAATAGGTATATAGACTTACGAGTTTTCATATATATATGTCGAAATAATAGGTATATAGGCTTTTAATGGAAACATATTTTACTTGAAGCAGCCCGTGAACCCCCGCAAACATCTTACTTTTATCAAAAGTACGCTAAAATATCTAAGTTATATACTTTAATATGAAAATATGCACCGAAAATGTATAATCGGATAGCAAACACAAAAACCGGGTTTACCGGTTCTAAACCCGCTTGAAGACCGAACCGACCCGGAACCGGACCGGGCTCGGAACCGGTTTAACCGGTCTGGTTCTCGGTCCTTGAAATTTCCTTTTTTCGGTTACTGGGTTTACCGGTTTCGGTCCGGTTCCGGAACCGAACACATCCCTACCTAATACATAATACAACAAACTCACGTCTCACAAAAGTCTGGTCGCTATAAAGAACAGACCTTCACGAAAAGTCGCTTTTGGACGCGTCCTATTTGGTCGCCTAATTGGGGGACGAGTCGGTCGCAGTCGTCTCCGGTCACGATTGATCCAAGTTATTTACACGTGTTCCAAATATGGAAGGAGATGAAGCATGTCCGGTTGTTGGCTTGTAATTTGAATTTGATAAACTAGATAAAATCCTACCCTATATATGAGGCCTAAATTTGAAGAGGGTTTGACACCATGGCAATTCCAAGCATTTCTATTCGTCCATAATGCCTCTTGGAATTCCCTGATTGGTCCACGTCATTTGCACTAATACAAACGAATATGGTACGGCTTACGGTCTACATTCATATTCACATGCTCCATATACGGCAAACGAATCTGGTACGGCTTACGGTCTACATTCATATGCTCCATATACGGCTTCCTACATACAAGGAAACAAATAAATATTTAATAGATCAATCAGCGAAGGAAACAAATAACTATATGTAACATTTATATGTAACATTTCTTCATTACCGTTTTTTGTACAAAATCATCATCACATCTATCGATTATTATGTCATTTAGAAGTATATAAAGTTTTTGGACATTTTTCTACATACTAAAATTTACAGCATACCCGCCCATCGGACGGGTTTTGTAGCTAGTAAAAAGAGATATACGAGTAGTTAGCGGACAATAACAATTTTCCCATTATAACGGCTGTACACCGTCCACTTTAGTCATCCGAAAATCCAGTATTTGATTTCCTGAAAACTATCGGTACGGTACAAAACAGGTGAAGTCCGCCTAAAATTGCATTCTCACGTGGTGGCGCTACGGCGGAGCAACCTACCGGCCTCACACTTGGAGTACGCGCAGCTATTCCCCTACTCAGATTCTGTTGGGACCATGAATTCGTCAAAAATCATCTTTTTTGTTGACTTTTATTATTTATCATTTTGGTGGGGTAATGCCCTTATGGCCGGTATTGTTTCTCTAGTTTTTCCACCAACCATTTTTTATTAATTAACTTTTTTTTGTTAGACCGCTGAATTCGAGTTTATATGGATGTTATGCACATACGTGTCTCCTCTTTCTAATACAAAATTACGTTTAGACGTGAAAAATAAAGAAATTTGTTAACAAACATCGTAATTTACATGAAGACGTTTATGCGTATGTTTTATGATATAAAGTTCGTATTTTTAGACTTTTAGAGTCTGTTTAGTTGGCCGTAAATATTGGGTTTTTGAAAAAATTGGAATCTAATTTCTATGGATTTATGAGTTAAAGTGATTTTAATGAAAGAAATCAGAATGCGTGATTGTTAAAAAATTTCATGAGATAAGGAGTGTGAATTTTGTGGGAGAGATTTTAATATCATTTGAATATTTTAACTTACTACCCTTAAATACCTCTTTTAACACTAGACTTATTTCATTCTCTTGATCGTCACACGCCCCCCCACCAACATTACAATCACCATCACGACTCACCATCGTCACCCACCACCACCATCATTGATACCATCGCCACCATTACACGTTTTTCATTAAAATAATAATTATTTTACATTTCGAAATGAGTTTACATATGTACAATTAAATTAAATTGAATCATTTTAACCCAAACATATTCATTTAGAAAGGAAGGAAAAATAAGCCATTAAATCGTTACACGTTATTTTGACAATTTGGGCTTACTGTTTTGAAAGTTTGGACCATTAATTGACTTTGATTAACCCAAATTTATAAAGGTAGTCGAAAGATGTGATGTGCTACCAGCAGGCCCATAATATATCTGATCTTATCTTACTACTTTAAAAAGGGTTTAAGATATTTCTAAATGAGGAAATCTGAATTTTCAACACCTCCTTTTTTAGCAATGTTTAAATACCCTTCAAAATTCAAAATAAATGTGTCATAGCCGAGATTCGAACCCAAGACCATTCGAACATCAACCAAGGTGATAATCACTGGGCCATGTGGTTTTTTGTTATGCTTCTCTTAAACTCCCCTATTATACAACACTCGTCTACATTAAAATGGGAGATACTAAATATTTAATACATATTGAATATTAAATATGCAGATACTAAATATTTTGACATAACCGAACTCCATAGATGATAATCACCCAAAATCAAGGGTTGTTCTTCAAATCCCCCCAAATCTGCCACTAATGTGGGTAACGGTTGCAGAATCTCATCCGAGTAAGACGACTTTTTTCTTCAGACCCGCATTCTCGAACAGCGAATTGATGATCTAGAAATTGAAACCGCCATAATCAATTCTCTTACCTCCCGGTTTGTTATTTTTCATGTATATATATATATCAACTCTGACCTGAATGTGGTTTGTATTCACCCATTTAACTCTGTTGTATAGCTGACTGTATTTGTGTGATTGGAAGTGTTTATAATTTCTCTTTCATTTTGACTAAAGGATTGTTCAATGTTTAAAGCCAAGTACAGGTTCAAACCTTTTCTTTATGTTACTATAAATATATGTTCACATGAGAATGATTTTAGTAGTAAATTTTTTACTTATAGGTTAATTTGTCTTTGGGGTGGGTTACACCATATCTTTTAGTTCTGATGAAGATTTTGCAAGGTGCGTTTTGCATCACATAGTTAAGTATACATTCCAATATTATTTCATAATCCGTGTAATACAGATCAGGGGGACATTTGAGGAACACTTTGGGCAATGTGGAGAGATTATCAGCTGTTTATGATGTGTCTGTTGCATCGACTTCAGGTTTAATTAGAGGATTTATATCGATTAAAATCAATTATAAATAAAATGATATGCGTTTTTTAATTTTAATTTTGCAAATTGAGCAGGAGCAAGCAGACAACATATCTTCGAGAGAAATTGCTGAATCTATGGGACTTGGTAGTCATACATTATCTTGATACATTTCTTTAGCATTGAAAATTAAAATTTTGAAATTGCATAATTTTAAGAAAAGGTTAGACAAAAGTTGTATATAACTTAAAACAAAAGTAAGTTTTGAGGGCATATTAAACGAAATACACATTTATGTATGATAGAAAATGCTAGACTACAGGCAGAAGCAAAAACATCAGAAGATGCTAAAAGGCGAGTTGAGGTTGAAGCTGATGCACAAGTCTGACAAAAAAGAGACCTTGAACGCCAAGCAGCTAGACAAGCTTTGTTTAAGGTATTTATTTCATTGACTCATGAAACTCCCTTAATCTTCTTTACTTTGTTAACTACAAAAATGCATGTTTGTGTTAGATGGAAAAGACGATTGGGATTTACAAGATATTTCGGTTTTTTAAAAGACTTGGAACTAACATTTTAAAAACCTATGCAGGTTCCAATCAATGGAGCTAACAATGAAGCTTCTTCAGTTGACTATAAGTCAACTTTCACTCCACACAATTACAAAAGAGTGTTGTTCAGAATTGTCATCAGTGGTAAGCTCATAAATTATTAAACCATCATAATTTTTCAACATTTGCCTGTTCTGTTATTTACATTATAAAAGTTTCAAAACATCCCTTTAAGTTTGGTTAATATATACAATATTTTCACTTTTACCTCTTAATTATCTATTAATGATAAAAAAAACAATTATAATTACTATTTTAATTTAACATCTACGCACACGAAACAAATTATGTAGTTTCTAAAAGATTTACAATTAAATTTTTCTTTACTGGAGTTTTTGTACGTATACGTAGTAGGAGAGGTTAAACGGAGCATTTTTTTAGTGAAGTTCAAAAAATGACATGTCATTGGTGATAAAAAAAAATTATATGATCAGGTATTTTGATTTTTGTAATGGTAGAAACCACATAAATGAAGAATAATAATCCTAGAGAATTAGTATGGCTCGGTATACAAAAATATTATACCTATAGTAACTCCTACAAATAAATGAATGAATCATAAAACTTGCAGCGAAGCGCGGATTTTATTGTGCTCGTTATGGTGCACCTGCAGCAACCCCAAAAGAAGAATTTATACAGAACTTGTTCATGGTAAACTTGGCGCGGGCTGGCCCGTTTCGACCCGTACTGGCCATTTTTAACCATTCTCCAGTTTGACTATTTGATCAGTCAGTCTTGCTTAAACAATAGGGAATATGATTAACATTTACACATTAATTTTTATTGATGATTTATTAACAAGAATTGTGGAGGTATTAGCTGTGAGAACAATAGCTCGGGAGAAAGAAATACATAATAACTTGTATGGATCAAACATGTTTTGATAGTATTCCTTTTGATTTCCAGTTTGACAAAATTGACATATTTGACCAGATTATCCAGTTTATCTCTTTTAATGTAGACGATGTAACTTGAAATTAATGTTTACTATGTCAATATTTGTGTTATCCTGATGTAATAATTTAAATTAGAATTCATTTGTACAATTAGAATTTTACGTGACACGAAAAAAGTATTAGACCACCCGTAATGGTGACCAGACAAAGTTTGGTCACCCTTCAATGCCAATGCTAATTCTTATTTTTTATCTCTATTTTATATACAGTTTTCATGCGTATATAGACAATTATATGTTTAAGTGTTTGGAGTTTATGATTATTCAAAGGTTAGTTGATAAAATGACAAAATAATGATTAATATTTAAGCTTCTCATCTAATTTTAATTTTAAGATTTTAGAAATAGGGTAACCGGAACCGGAGGTTCCGGTTCCGGTTCCAAAAACTGGGGAACCAGTATATGAGGTTCCAGTTCCGGTTCCGGTCGAAACCGACACGTACCCTTCTATGCTCACCCCTAATCAAAACATGTAATCGAACAACATTTCAACGCCAACGCTAATTATTGCTTTTTTCCTCTATTTTATACACAGTTATCATGCTTATGTACTGTATTCGTTATAAAAATATGTAACAAATGAACTTTTAATCGTCAGAATTATGAAGTTCGCAGCCCACCGCATCGCGCGGGTTTTAACCTAGTTTATTACAAACGACGTTGATATAACATACCTCAATTATTATTACCCCTGTTATACAACAGTGATACAAGTATAACTATTTATAAGAAAATATTAGTTTTTTTCTCCGAAGTTTTATAATCTACATTTTTATCCCAAAAATTATAAATATCATATTTGTAACCTTATGTAAAAAAATTATTTATTTTTGGTTAATAACATAAAATTATCTATCATAAACTTTTATAATTTGTGTTTCTAACACAACTCAAAATACCTTATTCATTCTTTTTACTAAAATAATATTAACCCTATTGATTCACTTAGTTTGACCACTAAGTTTTGTGTATCACATCGGCACCTATAGTACTAGTTGTTAAAATTTAGTTGTGACTTGTTGTTCAATTACAAGACAATTATAAAACAACAAGATATTATATACCCCGCGCTTCGCTGCGGGATTGTAAATCAAGTAATTTTTTTGCTAGTTTTGCCGTAGAAGTCATTAAAGTAAACAATTTTTTTGTGTTAGCTTATTTATTAACTAATCTCAAGTAACATCAATATCTCAGTTGTAAAATGTTTTACTTTATACTCATACCTATTATTTAAAAACCTCATAAATTACTTAATTGGATTTTTGTTTTTGTTTTTTGTTATTTTTTTTTTTTTGGAAAGGTAAATACACATCCTCTACACTACTCCTAAATCTACATATATAAAAAATGAGGGACTAAACTTTAAACTTTAAATAGAATTTAGTGATGAGATTTAACCGCACAATATCTTTGATGCCCCTAGTGGCGTAATATAATAACCGTAAAATATAATATAATATTCTACTGTATTATTAGAGTAGTTTTAATTAGAATTTTTTTATAGTAATGCATAATTTATTATAAATCAATATAAAAATCAAAAATTTATAAAACAAATACTACGTAAAACTAAAATGATGACTACAAATAAGGAGATTATAGAAAGTTATAGAACTATATTTGTTTTTTAGCAATGAAAATGGCATGCATAAAAGAACCTGATTAAATTAAACAATTTTTAAAGTCATTTAATATTAAAGTTATTCTACTTATAATACAATTATGATACCACTTTTACTGTTCATAATTAATTTCTGTTTTACACCCTTTAAATTCTTGGTATTTACATTTTGAGGATATGTTGGTACAATGGTTGTTGACATAGGAGATAGGACGGATATGACAATTTCTATTTTGCACCCTTTAAATTCTTGGTATTTACATTTTGAGGATATGTTGGTACAATGGTTGTTGACATAGGACGGGATATAAGTATATGACAATAACACGAAGCCCCCTTAAATCATTACATAAATCCAAACATTATACAACTAAGGTACTCAAGTTTAGTAAAAACAAATATTTAATATTAAAAAGATCGTTTACTTTATGACTTCTAAAGAGAATAAAGATAAATATTTATTGATTTAACATCCCGCAGCAGAGCGCGGTAATTTATGCCTTGTTATATCCTAAATTCTATTACTTCAACAAATCTATAATAAATTAATCAAAACCTTTTTTATCAAAGGCAAGCTCCACCCTAAAATAAACGCTGCATCATCAAGGAAAAATACTATAAACCTTTTGTAATTAATAAAACTATAAGGGGTTAAAATTAAAATTATAATATGTATTTGTCAAATCACCCTTATTAGAGGGGGTATTCATTTAAAGAAAAATTAAACCACATTTGTTATAACTTATAAGTTATAACTGTTTCACTGTTCCACATTTGTAACTATCTAAAATTTTAGGTGCTGCATCATCAAGGAAAAATACTATAAACATTTTGTAATTAATAAAACTATAAGGGGTTAAAAGTAAAATTATAATATGTATTTGTCAAATCACCCTTATTACAGGGGGTATTCATTTAAAGAAAAATTAAACCACATTTGTTATAACTTATAACTGTTTCACTGTTCCACATTTGTAACTATCTAAAATTTTAGGGGTGAATTTAAAATATATTATGAACAGTGAAATCCCTATGCCTAATGTATATATAGAAGAATGTACCAACGTATAAAATGTTATTATAATAATTTTTATTACTTGCATTTAAAAAGAAAAGAGTGCACTTGAAAAAAAAAAAAAAGCAAATCAATCCAGTGTGTGAGATATTTAATAAAAAGAAATAATAAACCACAATAATCTGAACCAAAAACCACTTTGATTTAAAAATGTTGTGAATTTGAATCTTCAAAAGTCAACACATATAACACGAAGTTGGAAAAAAAAATTAAAATTTTCATAAAATCAAAACTATATTTACCAATCACACAAACAAACCTTAAATAAGCCCTAAAATTTTGAATAGACCAAAACACACAAACGGACAGAAAACTAGGCATAAAACAAAGTTCAACAATTAAATATAAAACTAAAAATGCAAATAAGTGTCCACTGAAAGTTCAGTAACCCTACGGTTGTTTACCAGTACGTAACCATCGTTGATACATAACTTTTGACGCATTACTCGCCTGAAACAGTTAACCCAAGCCATAAATTATCACCTTTCTCAGTTGAACCATTTTCATGACACGATAATTAGCTTCCAGAAATAAAAAGGTTTACTCTTCTAAATTTGGGTCTTTTTTTATCACAAATGTGCAAGTTGATAATCTTCCTTTAATCAGTAAATAATTAAAAAGTAATCAGTTTTTTAAAGTAGGCATCTAAAAGTTAAACTATATTTAAATTTAAGAAAAACTAAATCGAAAATATTTAAAATAATTAAAGCTATATAATCTCACAACCTGGTTTGTATTGTAGCTTCTGTTTCAATGATCGTTACTTTCTTATGATGGTGAATACAACTTGATAATTATCGCATGTTGTATGCCGTATTTTACGGGAATTTATGCATATAAATGGATTGCACAAGACGTGCAAGTAATATATTATTATAAAAAATATCTTATAAAGGTTCCATTAATAGTTATCTTTTTTAACGTTACATAATAGACATGTCATATGTAATTATCTTTAACTTTATTTATAACTTTATGTATTACATGCAAGAATATTTAAAACAGTTCTATTATATATTTAAAACTAGTAGTATACTAGTATGGGTATCTTTTCATCATTGACCTTATTTGTCCTTTTTAAATATGTCATCTTTCCCTTTTTTGTCAAGCAGAATATTATCGTATTTATATATTTTGTAGTTGAATAAGATCAAATTTCAAGTTCGTTAGTGTGTCATTTAGATTCCCATTAAAATAAAATAAAAATATAATACATAAGCATGGTACACGAAGAAGATAAAATAACATATATACGTTTATCGTATACTTAAAATTGATGTTCTAGATTCCTGATATAATCAATTTTTTATGGTCATTTCCATTTTTATAAATGACATTTTCAAATGCTTCGAGGAGTAATGATAGAAAGAGCTTAATGTTTTTTTACAAAACTGATTAACCATCTCGAGCATAAAGCCCGGCCACAATAACTATTATATCGTGTATATTTCAAGCATAATCCCAGTTTTTATGGGGATATTGTTAAAAAATGAAATTACACTTGTTTGAAAAGAACATTAAACTCACCATGTTTGACTCGTTCACCAACTCTGAAAATCGGCAGATTAAACATCGCGATTATTGTAAATAATAATACATTATTGATGAGGCCGCGTAATGGATGTCGTCACAAACATTTTAGTAGCTAATTAAACAGAAGGGGTTTGTAGTTTTCCATTTGCTATTATACTTTAATGAAGGTTTGTCTTATGTGATGGATCCAAGCTTATATAATACTAGGGGTTTATCATCTTATTAAAATAAAGTCATATCGACGACCAAAATCAACTCAAGTTTTACGTATTTAATTAACAAAACTCCAATTATCTTTTAAAGTATGTTTGTTGGCAGAAATGCATAACTTTTGTATGGGTTTTTCACTTTACATGAACTTCGAATTAACGAGACCAGGTATGATCTTTCATATATGAATATGAATCATGTATATATAGTCGTTTTGATTTTATTTTGTTTAGAAATGGGTATTCGATCTCGTTTATAACGGGTTCCCGGGCGGTCAAACTTTGCTCGTAATGTACACGATTTAGCATTTGTTGTGATGTTTTCGAACTTTTCCTTAACCATCTGGTAAATGTTATTTAGGGAAAAATGAAACCAGTAATCTTTAAAAGATCATTTCAAGTGTCCTTACCTGATAGGTTGTATACAACGTTTTTTGAGAGAAGTTATAAAAATGACATCAACTAGCTAGTTCCAAGCTCTCTGCTTGATAGCACAATAATCGATTTTGAGCTGTACTGGTATACACGATGTTACCCAATCTTCCAACTGAATATAACATGTACATATATCAAATTATAAATACTACTACTACCTCACAGTCATTTATCAGCTTACTCGGTCTATAAACATATTTTTGCGAATAAAAAATTCAGTATAAGCTTATACATACAATACATACAAATGACCAGTGAAACACGCATTTATATATCGGCGCCAAAGGGGAAGACACATCATATAGACATGGGGAGACATTAACATACCGCGTGTCTAAATAGGTCTCGAACCTCTTATGTCGGATTAAAAGATTGACTCAAATAATATCATGTTCATCGTTAACTGTTTACTATTCGTAAATTTGATATTTGGTCATTAACTTAAAAACCTGAATTATATAAATTCTATCGACAACTGAAGCCTGAAGGTGATCACACCACGACATTGTTTTGATGGGGTGTCCCATATATTCTTTGCTAGTCACATGACAATCATTTTTATATGAGTTGGAATTGTTATTTTATTGCTTCCAATGTACAACAAATTAATATCAAGATATATATAAAATAAATCCTTAAAATATATACGATATAAAATATTTTCAACTTTTTTACAAATGAATTAGTCGGTATATTGAAATAACTTGTACAATTCATCTCTGCGATAATTGATCGGAAATATATTTAACTTGTTACTAACTAGGAGTTGCGGCTCGCGCTTCGCGGCAGGTTGAAAAAATACATATAAATAATTAACATGTTATTAATTCCGTCAGGATAACTTGGACAATTATTATCCTATATAACATTTGGAAGACGTGCAAACATGTCGAATTAAATGCAAATTTACTTAAACTGAAAACTACAATTATATAAAATAATTTCAAATAACAACATAAATCAAATAAAGCACACTATAGAAAACTATTACTATTGTATAAAAAAAGACATCATTCAAACATTATAAAAAAAGATTATTTAAAAGACACGATAAAAACAACTATTATTATATAAAAAACACTATTCAAACATTATAAAAAAATATAAAAAATATAATATATGGAAAGGAAAAAAAAAACCTAAAATTAACTATTCATCAACTGTTTCTTCCCTTTCTTCCCTGCTAAATGTTTATATAGATAATTCCTTTATCATACAACATCCTATTTTTCTAAATAGTATACATAACTTTCTAAACTTTCTATGTTCCGTATCGAGAGATCAGTTAACGGGGTAAAAAATGAATTAAAAGCAAGTTATATGCACTTCCAATCAATTATCTCTTCGTCTTTTGATGTGTTACACAAACATTTATAGTGTCTAACAAAATTATTGTCCAATATGACCATCATGTTAAAATATTAAAAATTAAAAAATATAAACAATTTAGCCTTAAAAGTTATGGTTATCAACTAATTTAGTTATACCCAAAAGTGATATCCAAAAATATGGCTATAAAACGGTATAAAAGTTGTGAACCAAATGATAACAAAAACCTTAATGTTATAAGGTTTTATATTGAATTGTTTCGAAATTGTACTTACAACTAATGAAACAAAACATAACCACAAAAATAAGAAAGATAAGAAAAAGACATTTAATACCATGTAGTTGTTTTCTTTGGAGGGAAATGGAAAATTATGCAGGCTAACCGCCAAAACTTCAATCGGACATAAATTTCTTTTCGCCGGAGCTCCGGTGATAAATCTGGCAAGCGCGGGAGGGATTAATGAAAGGTGTTAAGTGAAAGTCCCATTACAGGTACAGCAAATGACGTTTCTAACATAAGCCTCTGCTGAAACGTCTCGAAGGTTCCTCCGGCTTCAATTACATCCTTCAAAACCGAATAATAATACTCTTTCAGCTTCTTCAACGTGCACGCCTTCTTCAAATTCATCCATCTGATTCGAATCCTTCTTAACATCTTCACCAGTAACTGCCGCTTTCCTCCTAGTCTCACCGTCGGCAGCTTCTTCGTCTTCTTCCGCCGTAACGGCCATATTCTCCGCCGTACTGTGTACGGCCGGTATATCTCCTGTTTTCGATTCAGTTGAGCGATGTCGAGGATACCGTTCTCGGAGGTTGTGGTGTGACGGATTGAAGCCATTGTTAGGATAAGATTCCGGTGGCCGGCGCGAGTGATTTGTTTAATGGATCAATCATTCAGTTATACCCTCTCGATCGGATGTTTGAAATCTGAATTTCGGTTTGTTTATAACCAAATTCTCACATGGGGACCAGTGGTTGTGGGCCCAAATACACCTGGTTCCTATACTCTCACCACAAACCAATCTTTTCAAACTCAATTTCAACACAACTTACATCAAAATATATATCAGATACGTATAATTTATGAAGCTTGTCAGATTGTATATAAAATAAGGAAATCGTATTTGGTGTCTATTATTTTGTTTATATTTATTTATCTTCTACGCATTTAATGAAAATAAATATCTAAACAAACCATCCACAAAATTTAATAATAAAAAACTATATATGTCGTGTGTTTCTTAGAATCGTGTTCACAGAAATATAATTTAAGTGAAAATCAGTTTATTCCTATTAAATTATGTATTCATGTTGATTTTTCATTTATGCAGTAAATTACTAATAATTATACAATAATATAGATGACTCCCATTGGTTGACTAATCGTCACATGTTGTTAAAACACTGAAAAGGTGATATGTATGTTAGAGTAAGATACTTAGAGGGTTAGTGGGCTTATAGTAAGTTAGTGGGCTATAGGTCCTATACCTATGGTTTTCCTCAAGTATTTAGCCCAGAATAATAATAATGTTTCGTGCAACGTGCAAATCAAAACGGTTTTCGTTGACACACGCTGATTCTTATTCATATTGTTGTCTATGCAAAAAATGTATCTGATCGACTATTTAACTTGATAGTATATATGTACGTATTTGATGGAGTATTTAAATCGATAGTATATACGGGGTGTGTTTATTTTAGCCTAGAGTATTGTTGTATAATTGATCCAGCTTAAATGTATAGATGAGTTTAAGTTCCATAGAGTTGAATGTACTATTTGAATTCATATTTGAAATTAGCAAAGATATATACTCATATCTAAACATTTATTTTAGAAAGTGGTTAAGGTCACAATTACTGTCCTAGTCCATCTTTTATAGTCATTGTTTGTTACAGAAATACTTTGAAGGATATGGTTTTTCCCTATTTTGTGCGTATGTGAAAACGAAGTGGCGAGACTAGGGCTGACTTCTTGAGCGTCAAGAAAACAATTGCTACCCTTTGTTTAAAAAATACAAATCAATTCGACGTTTGATGAATTGTATCGTTATATTTTGTTCTAAATTAAAAAAGTTGATATATACATCATAAAAATTTATTTACACATCACAAATTATGTTTTAATATATTTCTATATATTATTTTAAAATTTATATAATTTGATATATGAATAAGTTTTTATGACATAATATCATATCGCTAAGTTTGTAATTTTTGTCTAAAAGAAAGACAGACGGTGTAATTATTAAAAGTCCGGGCGGTTCTCTTACTTTTTGCTAACAAGAGGGACGAAATATGCAATTTACTCTTCTAAAATTTTATAAATAAAGTCAGAAATTAGTTGAGAGAAGGTACGATCGACTAGAGATTACTAGGGGTGTTCAAAAATAACCGAAAAATAGGTACCCGAAAAAATATCCGATATCCGAAATCCGGATACCCGAAAATCCGGGTACCCGAAAATCCGGATACCCGGATTCCGGGTAACCAGTTTCCGGGTATCAAATACGGGTAGTGTTTTTCTAAAAAGCCGGGTAATTGGGTACCCGGTACCCGAATTTTATTTTTCCAACTTATTTTTATATATATTTTTATATTATTATTAGACATTAATTATCATTAGATATGAGCATATGCTTGGATCATTTTGACAAATGTCTAAAATTTAAAACTCTATCTCAGTTCTCACGTACAAACCATCTAATTCTCATATCCGTCATTGAATCATGGTTTTGAATCATTGGATGTCTTTAAAGATTTGGTCAGATTCATTACTAGTAACGATTTTTCTTTAAAGAAAATCATAACGTAAATTTTTAATAACAAATTTATTAATAAGATTTAAAGAAATTAAATATATAAATAATGGCGACTTCTATTTTGTGACAAAGAAATTATATTTCCGGATACCGGGTACCCGAAAAGCGGGTATCCGAAAATCCGGGTACCCGAAAACCAGGTACCCGAAAATTCGGGTACTGATACGGGTACCTAAATCTACTACCTGAATTTTCAGGTACCCGGTTTTAGGGTACCCGGATTTCCGGGTACCCGGTTTTGAACACCCTAGAGATTACCGTGTTGTCATTGGAGACTCTATACCTACACAAGTTTACCGGCGACTTTTGGTTAACGTCGATGGATTCCGACGTGACGATGCTTCCCGCCAGTGACGGATCGAGTCTTCCAGGACCTTCATCATCATCTTCTGCCGCAGCTTCTTCTTCTTCAAAGAAACCCAAGCGTTTCGAAATCAAAAAGTGGAACGCCGTCTCTCTCTGGGCTTGGGGTCAGTGTTCGCAAAATCATAATTTGAATTTTATGTCTTCTGTAATCAACATCAATTTGACGTTCTTCTTGATTTACTGATGCAGATATTGTGGTTGATAATTGCGCGATCTGTAGAAATCACATCATGGATCTATGTGAGTGTTTTCCTACTAAAATTTGAATCTAAATCGCTGTATGTAATCTTATTTGACTTGATTTAATCAGGCATAGAGTGTCAAGCTAATCAGGCTAGCGCTACCAGCGAAGAGTGTACCGTCGCTTGGGGTAAGCTTTTTTGGCCTAAACCCTAATTTCAGTTATACGCAAATAAGTGCATTGTCATCTCATCTGTGTATTTTTGTTATATCTTTAATTGTACGTCGATAATTGCTATGAATACATGCCAATATCAATTGAGTTTCAGAACTTCGTATATGCAATATTTTTCATGACCTAGGTGTTTGTGTGGACAAATATGCCCAAATTGGTGTCACTCTTTTCCATAAACCTATTTTAATCACTATATCATCATGTTTGGGATGATCAGACTAATTTTATGTAAAAGGGTATTCCCGTTATAAGGGTTCCCCTGGGTGGCCTACGTGACCTAACTAACTGTTATTGTGACCGTTTTCCAACCTTCCACTAGCTATCTGGTAAGTATTTACTAGGTAGTGATCGAACTCGTGACCTGTAGGAAGTTTTTCGGAAGCCCTTAAATGTCTGCAATGGTTATAGTTCAGAGATGAAAGTACACATGAAATCAGACTTCTATTGATGTTGCTAAACAGTGTTTTGCACAAAATTTGGGATAAACAAATGATAGTTTTTGTATTTGTAGCTCTGTAGTTCCTGGTTTTAGTAGCTCTGTTGTTCCTGTCTTCTTGTTGTTCTTGTAGCTCTGTTGTTCCTGTCTTCTTGTTATTATTGTTCCTGTCTTATTGTAATGACCTTTAACATGTAATTTTCTATAAAGCAATCCCTCTGTATCAGTTTTGGTGTTTCGTATCAGTTCTTTTAAGCTACAAGGAAAATATAGAACTCAGTTATGTGTTCTATTTTGCTCCAAAGCATTTGCATCTCTTTTAAATTCAAAATGTTATGTGGCCCTTTACCCAATTTATAAATTTTTGTTGATAATTATACGCTTTCACAGGTGTCTGCAACCATGCATTCCACTTTCACTGCATTAGCCGTTGGCTGAAAACCCGTCAAGTTTGCCCACTAGGTACTTAACATCTTTTCAACCATGCTCCCTTTATGGTAGTAATCTCTATAACATGATGTTAAACAATTGCATATTCTGTTTTTGCAGACAATAGCGAGTGGGAATTCCAGAAATACGGTCACTAGAGATCAGTATAATGCAGGAATGCTGTTACCGTTGATGGAAATTCACAAAAAACATATTTTATTGCTCTCTTGTATTGTCGTTATGGAAATTGTTTGGGATTATTTGTTTTATTTTAAGATTACTTTGATAGAAATCGACATTCGACATCAATGAAGTAAATTTTACTACAAATCAACTAATAATAATATTCTGAACTAAGATTTACTACAAATAAACTAATAATAATATTCTACAAGTATCTTACATTTAAAAGCATGAACATGGGTTACAACAGCAGCAGCAAACTGAACATTTAGGACACGAGGGATTGCAGCTGCAATGGCATGAAATCTTAGGACACTTGCAACATCCTGAAGTACATGTTTTCTGTTGGCCACCACAACAGCAGTCCTTTGTATGAGGGCAGCATGAACAACAGAATTTTGTGCTGCAACAGCCACAATAGCAGCAACACTGTATTATCGACCCAATCTTCCTCCTGGATAAACAAATGATTTAGGATAAATAGGGCGTGATGAAATTAGGCTGTTATTAGAAACTTATAATGGAAATTTACCCAAGATTCTTCCAGAAGTTTCTGGATCTACCACGAATCTGATTTCTGCTCCAGTACACGACATAAAAAACACGTCATGGAAGTTTTATACACGAGAAACTCTCAAGTAGATGTGGCAAAATGAGTGGGTCGAGTGGTTGCAAACCATGTAGTTTTTCGGTTTAATACCAAAATTTTACTATTAATTAGTTTGTATGAGTATCATTAGTTCATTACAAAGTTTATATTATTTTAATTACAATCTAACTTATCAAATTAAATGATTTAAGAGGATATATGCATCAAATATGTACATTTTGGGCAACTTTTGCCCCACACCCTTTTGAGGCAGTAGTTATTATATTTACTCGTTCGTCCCGTTTTCTTTATAAGCTAGTTATATTTTGTTGTACCCGTTTTACTAGTTGGAGATTAAACATAACTCTAAGCAACTCATTTATAAGCAAACGGGTCGAAAATGCCACTTCTTCAGAAAAGTGATAATTGATTAATTTATGATGACAAAATCTTACAGTGCTATGAGCGGATCTGGTGTAGCTTCTATATAATCGTCAAGCCTGTATGCATTATTATTTGGTCAACAGAAGCAGAAACGTACAAACCATAAACTGTGCGAAGTGTATAATTGTGGAATAATAATATAATATATTAGTTGATGAAAGAGTGAAGATTTACATACTCTTTGCAGCATCTTGATGCAAGTTCAAGCTCTGCAAGTGATTTAATCTCATCCTGTTTAGAATAGGATCCTCACTTAAATAAGTAATTATTGAGTATCATTTACTTACTAATAAAAATATTTGAATTTGAATAATAATATATCGTACGAAACTAGGAATACGATCAGTGGCATGTTCTGGAGCTTCATACCATTCTCATTTGTTTTTTTAGTTTTAATGGCCATCTAAGTAAAACTGAATGCGAAAATATTAATTGATGTAACCCGGACTAAACTATGGTGTTTTTGGTTTATATTTTTTAAAATATACAAACCAGTGTACGTATTTAGTTCAGAATCCACTTTGAGGTTGAACTGCTTCTAAATTGAACCCACCTTTGTAGATTGGTTCGGTTTTCAGTTCTATTATTTTCTATGCATCAGTCTCAGTTCAGTTTTGGTTAGATATTCATCACAATTCTTCAAAACATGTAATGCAACAAACCTATGTTTGTGTTTGTTATACCTTCCGTATTCCATAAGGCTAAAACTACATTTATCACCAATATAACCATTCAACTTCATAGGCATGTTTTAGGCTTTTTTCTAATATGATGTGTGTTAGACATGAACTAGTGGTTCATTAGTTCTCAGGATGCTATAAACTGATTTGCTACCAAAACCTTCATCCCTAGATAAGTACTACGGGCAAATAATGAATACGGTTATACATTTTCTACCAATTAGAGACTGTAATCGTTAAAAACAACACGTCACCATATGTTTGATGAAAGTCACCAACATTTCCATCAGTTTAGACTAAAGCAAAATCCTCAAAAATCAAACAAAACAAACCACAATTTCAACGTAAAATCGAGATGAGTAGTTTCAAACTTTAAATCAGCTCGAAAACAGTAATGTCTGTACTATATCGGACACTAATTTTCAATTCGCAATCTCTATGACGACACGATAATAGACGTTTGATGAATCTGGCCGACATTCCCAGTAATTATACTAAACTTGACGATAAAATCTCCAATAACAAGCAAAATTAGCTAGAAATACAAGTGTAAAAAGAGTAATGTTAGGATTTATATAACCTGAAGCAAGCCAATCTCTCGCTCGAGCACCTGAACCTTAGCAACCTGGCGACGTTTTCCATACAAATCGACATAAACGATGGAAGAAGGGGATGAAACAGGCGACATTGAAGAAGAAGATGAATCATTTGAAGTCTCTGCCATCAGATAATCATAAACTACGCCATTTTTGAGTTGGTTTAATTATAATTGTGATTAAATTAGAATGAGCTGGTCGTGTGGTTGAAGGAGAGTGAATCTGTGTCAGAGATGGTGGGTACGAACGCCATTAAAATTGATGAGACGTAAGAGAAAGAAACTAGTGGGAGGGTTTTGTAACAAGCTTTTATTTTATTTTTTTATTTAGTTTTGTTTCTTCTCGAGGGACGGCATGTGCGTGATGCTCTTCGCGCAGAGCTTCTCAATGGTCACGTGCCTTCTTCTTGTCTTGTTAGCCCAGCTTTTTCTAATTTGTACTCTTCGCAATTATGATAGTACCGTAAAGGAGTAAATGGTTTGGTCATTAAAATGAAAAAATAGGTATGTAACAGTGTTCTTTGTCCTTTGGTTTTTAATTTAAAATGTACTCCCTCCCATTTAATATAAGTGATATATTGTTGGTTTTACGATTTTGAGACAAAATATGATAATGATAACTAAATTAAATTAGTTTAATGGTTAGTTGGAACAGGTCCCACAAATTTTGAATAAAGTGAGATTAATGATGTTTAAAAGTAAAAGTAAGGGTAAATATGTCATTTCACTTTATTAAAGTAGATAGTTAGTGGATGTGAGTCCCACTTCTTTTTACCAAATAAGGTAAGTTTTTAAAGTGTATCACTTATTTTGATACACCCAAATATGAAAAGTGTATCACTTATTTTAAATCGAAGGAAGTATAAGATTGATCGTGAGCAATCTTAATAACTAACTAAGATGATTGGTAAGTCTCTTAATAATTCAGTTAAAATGACAATTTTTTAATCGGACAGATTCAGAACATTTGAAAATATCTCTTAATCAGTCTCTGAATAAAAAATTGTACATTTCATGCCTCTTAATCAGACAGATGTAAGAGGAAGTCTGAATCATTCAGACCTCTGCATCGTTAAGATATTAATAATTTAAATGTTTCCAAAGAGCACCTAAGCATGCATATGTGAAAATTTCACAATTATTATTCATTAAAGATGATTTCTACGTTATATAAATTACTGCACACATATCGTACTACATTTAAAATAAACAACCTAAGCATTATAAAGCAATGATTGTGATATGTAGTGTAGAATGGTAGTATTTTGTAGACATCACCTCTGATATTGCATTAGTCTTTTTCATGCCTTTTCATTTTTATGTTTAAGTTTAAAATCTGATACAATACAACGAAACATAACCATACCGTGCAAAAAGTAATTCAAAGTAGTTATTATATACGAGTAATGTTTGGAAGTGCTAAAAGATTACTTAAAGTTCTATTTTGAAGAAGGCGTCATGGATACAATGCCGGTTAGCCTCGATGACGACGACGATACATCGGTGACACCTGCTAACATGCATGCGTTGTTCCGAGTTGACCCGTTAAGGCCCCCCCCACCCCGGTCGCAGTCTTAGTAAGAAAAGTAAAAAAAATTCAGTTTCGTCCGATGCCGCAACTTTTTCAAGGTCCATTAAGTTGGACACTTTGGACGCGGTTAGGTGAACCTCCGATAAGCAATACAATGTTATCACTAAAGTTGCAAAAATGACCAAGCAAAAAATAATTTTGGAGCAGTGGAAATTCCTAGCCAAAACCGTACCAAATAATATTAGCGGAAGTCGTAAGAAAATGTTTGAAGAAGCTCAGGCATCAGCTGCAAGGAAATTTCATAAGGATTTGACGATTTTTAATGAGGATGACGATGATGGTGACGGTGGGGGTTCGGGAATAAAAGGACCGGTTGACGAAGGCGACGACGAAGAAGACCATGAATCTCTTGACTAGTATTTTTTTTAATTAATGTCTTTTTATTAATTAATGTCTTTTCTTATGCAATGTTTTTTTGATTAATGTATTTTTTTTATGTAATGTATTTTTTTAATTAATGTAATTTTTTTTTATTAGTTATATGTTTTAATTAATTGTATATTTTTATTAGAAAAAGAAAGGTAAATGGTGGGGTCCAAATTTAGTGAAGAGAAAGGGTGTTGTTGGCATGACAACGTTAGTTTAATATTAGTTAGCGTGTCTGCTGACATGACGCTGAGTTTGTAGGATCTGACGACATCAGTTAGATGCACCATTGGAGGTGGTCTAACATGCTCAATAACCACTTCAAATGCATATGATTATATAAGTGTTTTTTTAATAACTAATCATTAGGTCACTTTAATTGTTGAATAAACGTAATACTTTCTTCAATTCAAAATAAGTGATACACTTTCTATATTTAGATGTATCAAAATAAGTGATACACTTTGAAATTTACCTTATTTGGTAAAAAAAAGTTGGCCCCACACCCACTAACTACATACTTTAATAAAGTGAAATGACCTCTCTACCCTTACTTTTTACTTTTAAACATCATTAACCTTACTTTATTCAAAAAATATAGGACTTATTCTCCACTAACCATCCAACTAATCTAATATAATCCTCATTATAATTTTTTGCCTCAAAAAGCGTGAAACCCAAAGTGTATCACTTATTTTGAATCGGAGGAAGTACTACAAAAAGTTTATTAAAACTAAAGAATATATTTAAAATAAGAGTTACCAAAGGTCTTATAGCAATATTAAGATAATTAAATATCTTACGTAATTGTAAGTTTAAATCATGTTGTCGACAAAATTCTTATATATTTATGGAAAATGATAATGACAGCCCTTAGGACTGTCATTAAGAAGACAAAATAACAAAAGATAACCCCTTAAATTTTAGAAACGTTACTTTTTTAATCAATGTATAAGCTTTTTATGCATGTTATTGACAGCCGTAATAGTTGTCATTAACAAAACTCTACATTTATTTATGCATGGGTTAGTCATTAAAAAATAAAATAAAATAGAATAGAATAAAGTAAAAGTTAAATATATAAATTAAAATTAAAGTTAAAGTTAAATAAATGGATATTTGAGAGAACATGTGAGAGCATAGGCCGATAGGCGTGCCAGAGTCAAAACACAAGCGGCTGGCATGGCACTGACTACCACCACCTCACCTTCAACAATCAACATCAATCACCGTCGCCATCGTCGCAATTATTATTCTTTCTCTTTTGTAATTAAAAATTTATTTTCTGCTTGTAAAATAATCTGCATTTACAATTTATTAATTATGTTTTCTAATTTAGTTATTTGATTTGTATATTTATATTATATAAATGCGTAGAAAGATCTAGCATGAACGAATATCATTTTCTTAAGATTATAAACATATTATTCCTTCCATTTTACAAAAAATTCTCATTTCTCCTAAAACTTTTGTCACATAAAAAATTTCCCATTTCATACATTTGGTGGACTCCATATAATAAAATACTATTTTTATTAATCAATAATAGGAAAATGATAATGACAGCCCTTAGGGCTGTCATTAAGAAGGTGAAATAACAAAAGACAACCCTCTGAATTTTAGGAATATTATTTTTTTAATCAATGTACAAGTTTTTTATGCATGTTAGTGACAGCCCTAAGGGCTGTCATTAACAAAACCCTCAATAATATCCACTAATTATCTTTCTCTCTCCAAATCAACCTAATATTTTAATCAAAATAATACCAATGACCCCACCTCTAGCTATCACCTAAAATCTTGTGCCAAAGGAAAATGAGAATTTTTTTGTGGGACGAAGAGAGTATTATTTAAGATTGGGTGATAAACTTATCGTTAAAATGCTTGAAAATGATTTTTTTAGAGTTTTCGAGCTCAGTGAAGTAAACATATTCCATATAATAATATGAAGGTTTGGAAGCGATCAGTACAACGATTAAGTCGCGTATATTACGAGCAAAACTCAATCAACTCATAAACCTCTAAGAAAGTTTAAAAACAACTAGCTTAACTATAAATAAATATAATGACGATTAGCTAACTACAAATAAGTACAATTTAACAACTAGCCAACCATAATATACTGCTGTTACGATACCAAATCAAAGTATACAATCAAAATCTAGGGCTCGAAACCTTTGTTGAGAAAGTTTAATATAGACTGATTTGAATCAATGAGTCGTAAAGATGAAAAAATCGAAAGGGCCGATTTAGGACAATCAGATTGAAGGTTTAAGTGTTAGGGACTTAGGGGGCTAAAATTTAATATCTGAATTATTGATGGGCTAAAGTTAAATTACTAATCATTGATGGGCTAATTTAAGTATATTAATGGGCTATGGGCTAAATTGTTAATCGTTAGCTCGGTTAAAATAAATTAATTTAGAAGGTATGTCTTTGTCAATATTAAGGTATGTCCTACACTCCTAATCCAGGTCAAATGTAATAACGTATGTCATTCTGAAAATATAATGCACACTTTAAATAAAAATAAAATGTAAGGTAGGCCCTGAAAATGTGTATTTTTTGTTTTTTTATATATGGTTTTTCTAATGTATGCCCTTGGGGCATACATTATGTGCAATTAATAAAGTTTATGGTTTCCTAATATATTATGAATATTATTAATGAACTTTAATACTTACTATTTTAGAAGATGCAATAAATACAATTCTTGGTTTAAATGGAAATTTTATGTTCATTCATTGCACCTAATGTATGCCCCTAGGACGTACGTCAGAAAAACCCTTTTAATATATTAACAAGTGGAGTAGTGCTTTACGTGTGTGGCTACAGACCTATTTTGAGTATATTATTTTTTATATGAGCTATAATAAACTGAATAACTATGAACTATCCCTAGAGCCATATTGGTGATTTGTACCACTAATATTATTTAAGTGTAATGGGATAAACTTGTTGACCAAATGTAATCATAATAAATATTGAACAAGTAAAGGTGGTGCGGAGTGCACACTTGTTTAAATTTGTTATGATTAAAATGCACTGACTTAACGGGGGTTCGAGGGCAGCGCCCCCGATAAGGGGGTTCCAAGGGGCAGCGCCCCTGGCGGTGTCTAAGGGGCAGAGCCGGGTTTTTTGATTTGATTTGAACCGGGTCCAAGGGGCAGAGTTCGGATAATATTCCTTTATAGAAAATGCATAGAAAATCCGAATTCTTGATTTGAACCGGGTTTTTTTGACCAGTAATATTTGACCCAAATCCGACCCGTATAAGGGTGGTTTTGAGCAGTTTCGAAACCGCATTTGGCAGTTTTCGGTGGTTTAGAACCTACATGATTTTAGCATCTATCTTGGTCATTTTCTCTGGTACGAAGTTTCTCAAACACTCAAAAATTCTCTGTTCTTTGCAATTGTGATTTTATCCGATCGAAGATTTCGTAGTACCCACGAAATACTTTGATCTGAAAGTGTTTAACGACTTCACAATTTTCCAAGTAATCGAAATCTAACCAAAGTCTCTAATATCCATTGCTAGAAAGGCTCGGTTTCAAAACCGTACGTGGAGCTTCCGCCTAGAGACGGATTCCGCCATTCCCTGAAACACGGGAGCCTAGCTTGAAAAAGATTTGGATGTGAATGGGATCTACCAAAGAGGGCGGGTATAGGGCATCTAACTTTCATTAGCAACCTAACTCAAACTAACTTTTTTAATAAAAAATAATTTCTTTCTCTTCCATCTACACAACCCAATCCAACCTTATTTTTCACACTCATTAACAACCCTATTCAACCCAATCAATCAAAAAATTGCACGACATATTAAAAATAATAATAAAAAAAGAAAGAGGTGGCCCTTGATTGTGACATAGTCCTTTCCACAAATCTAGGTTACCTCTTCTGACGACCATCTCTCTTTTAATATAATATTTGGTGAC
Organism: Calendula officinalis; assembly: GCA_963853835.1. Classification (NCBI taxonomy): domain Eukaryota; kingdom Viridiplantae; phylum Streptophyta; class Magnoliopsida; order Asterales; family Asteraceae; genus Calendula; species Calendula officinalis. The sequence continues at coordinate 82,375,810 of OY970821.1, forward strand.
TCAACCCCCATTCAACCAATGGGGTTAGTCTAATAAAAAGGTTTTTATTTCTATCGGTCATAAAATATTTAATATATACTTATACACCTTATTAAAATGTTCATATTTATATTTATCAAATTTTATTTGATTTACTTAAAGTTTGATAGTATTTTAAGTAAAATTAATAAACTTATTTATATTTTAGGCCTTTTACGATTTTAAACTAACTCTATAAACTTTTAAATAATCTAATAATAATATATATTTAATAATTTATTTGGTTATGTTAAAATTCTAGGACCAAATTATTATTTCAAAAACCTTATATCGGAATACATTTTTAAAAATCTAGTTTTGTTCCATATGTTGGATTTTGCACATATCAAACCTCAGCAACCTTCAAAAGCTCGTAATAAATGAAATACCTTTTTGAAACAAAACAAAATATCGAAACATTTCACTTCTGTCCGACTGCCCTCAACTCATTGCACACAAACCTCATTTTCAATAATGACAACTTCAGTCCTTCTACTTTACCTACATATCAGAAAACAACGCAAATAATTCTTCTAGTAAAAATCGTTCCTAAAATTTGGCTAGATTGGTGTAGTAATCCTTGCACTATGTAACTTGTTTGTATTTTGTTCTAGCTCCTTCTTCTTTTTTTGGAAAAAAGGGAACACCTAGAATCAGAGTTTCGACATTGCCATCACCCCAATTTAGAAGATTCAGAAATATATATATATATATATATATATATATATATATATATATATATATATATATATATATAGAGAGAGAGAGAGAGAGGTTCATGCGAGAACCATTAAAATTGCGAGAACTGCGAGAACCACTTTCTAACCAATCATTTTGCTTAATTACATTTTTAAATCTAAAGGGTATTGTAGTCTTTTTAACACTAAAATCTTTTTATTAAATCCAATTTCCTTAATTAAATTAATTCATTTTTAACCACAATCCTATTTTTTAGGATCCGAATTTTGTAATTTGTAATTTTTTTCGCAATTCGTATGTGTTCATTGATAAACGCCTAAAAATAACTAATATTTTTTTATACCATATTTAACCTGTTCAGCATAATAATAATGTGTTCAATTTGCAAAATTTACAGATTTACTAATGAACAAATCTACAATATACATAATGAACATAATGAACAAGTCTGACATCGAATTTTATTAACCTTATTTAATGTATTCAATGATGAACGAATGAACAAAGTTACAAACTATGAACTGAAACCTTAGACTGATATAAGAATTTTAGTAACCTTATTTAATGTATTCAATGATGAACGAATGACAAAGTTACAAACTATGAACTGATGATTATTGATGAACAAATCTAAAGAATAGATACATGGTTTGAACTTTGAGATTGTCTGGATTCAAATAAACAATTATTCATGTAAGCAACATATATAAAATTAATAAGACACATAAAAATTATAAAAAATCAGAAGCTTTCTTTCATATTTTTCTTTTGAACAATTTCTACAATTTCAAGTGATTCCTTCAAAGTTTTTGAAACTGCTTGAAGTCAAACATCTCTTTATCATTTTAAGAAAAAAAGAAAAAAGAAAGAAAATTGAACAATATTAAGATCCAATAAACGACATCATCAGACACGGACCATTCGTTTGTATTCAAGCATCTAGAGGTTCCATTCTTCACTTCCCTCTTCTGGTTACTGCACATCCATTAATTACAAGTTTTCAATTTAATAACATATATATATAAATTGAATAAAAGATGAACTTAAAGAAAGTAAAAGCAGTTACATGGTCATATACCCATCTGGGTGTTAGTGGCGGAGAGACAAGAATGCTTTCAATTCGATCGTCGCCGAAACCCTAGATCTGAAACCCTTTGTATCTGGCGGCGGCGGTGGTGGAGGCCGCCAGAACCCTAGATCTACATGGATGCAGTGCAGTGGTGTAGGCCGCCGGAACAGATCTGAGTGGAGAGAACAAGATGCAGTGCGGTGGTGGCGTTCATGTGTCGTGTCGTGGTCCGACAGAGGAGGGCGGTGTTTTGGTTGCTACCAGATGAATGATCTTCCTTGCCGGGGTCTGACAGAGGAGGGCGGTGGTGCGGTCGTGGTGTGGCGGCGGTGGTGCAGTCGTGGTGTGGCGGCGGTGGTGCGGCATAGGGTTGGCTGGAAAGATTTTTGTGAGAGAGAAATACCAATATCACACACACAAGTGTGTGTTCAAATGAGAAAGCAGATCGGTTATTAATTTCATTAAAAAATACCATAATTAAATCAGTGACACATTTACCGTAATAACCTTCACCCTCTAATCTTTTATATTTTTTTCCCTCTTTATTTACGAGAATACCATCCTTCATCTTAGCCCTTAATTTCTTAATCTAAGGGTCATAAACTTGTTCTCGCAGTTCTCGCAATTTTAGTGGTTCTCGCATGAACACTTGTCTATATATATATATATGGTCCGGATCCGGTGAGGACTCTTTTCCTCGCGAGGACTGTGAGGACTCCAAAAAAAAACTCATAATAATGATCCACAAAAAAAATCTGGATCATTGTTATGATTCGCTAAAAAAAGTGGATCATAATTTTTTTTTTTTGTCAAATGTAGTAATAATCATGGTGGGTTATATATATTTTTTTTGGAATTTTTTGAAATTTTTATGAGGTGTCCTCGCGAGTCCTCACCGAAAAAAGAGTCCTCACAGGATCCCACTTCTATATATATATATATATATATATATATATATATATATATATATATATATATATATATATATATATATATATATATATATATATATATATATATATATATATATATATGGTAGAGTTATATTGAGAACTCTGATTTCAAAAAGAACGCTGAGAAATATTATCAACCAATCATAATTTAGTAAATTAGTTTTGAATTATTTAATACATTTAATTGTTGAGGGGTATTTAGGACATTTTATATTTTTACATATAATTTTTTGTTTTCTTTTCTTAACCATGCCTAAAATTTAGGCATTAATTTTCAGATATTTTTTGCTACATATATGTTATTTTACGGGTCTACGTTTATGTTATTTTACAGTTACACATATATGTTATTTTACAAATCTACATATATGTTTTTTTTGCGTTAATTTTAAAATTTTATTTTATTTACAGTTATGAATATATGTAACATAAAAAACATGTTTAACAAACGAAATTTATATCCAAATCCAACAAAATTGATAAAAGCATACATAATACATACATGTTGAACTTATTCATACAAAAAAATCAAAAGCTATTTCAAAAAACACATATGTATCCAAGAAATAACATATATGCATTGAAATGGTTCATGGCGTGCAATTATGTTCCCTTTTGAAACAACTTTCTTCTTTATATACCCTAACACAAAATGCTCATTTCCTCTTTCTTGTATAGCTTGTCAAATTTCTTTGTACAAACCACTGCAAAACATAAAACAAAAAAACATATAGGTTTAATTAAAAATACATATGACCTAATCCAAAGAATCCATAATTTATTAAGTTTAGTTTTTTATACGAATCTAAATATTTGACTACTAACCCAAATATTTCATAAATTTTAATTTTTTTACTTGATAAAATAATAAACTTGATTCCAAACTTTACAAGTTTACGAACATTAATCAGTAGCTAAATCTACCATCTTGCCGAAAAACACCTAACTTTTATAATCTGTATAGAAGCTCACAACCCAAATTTATGATTTAAAATCCAACCACCAAAAATTACGATTTAACAGAGAGAATGATATTATAAGGGACGAGAGATTTTAATTCAATTGAGATGTTGAACAACATCGATCAAAATCAAAGTTACAAAACCCAAATATTCACTTAAGTACCTTATACATTTACGAAAAACCCAAATATTCAGTTAAAAAACCCATGCTTAAAATCCAACCATCAAAATCAAGATTTAAGAGAGAGAAGGATATTATAATTTTAAGTACCTTACAAGGGTCGAGAGATTTTGATTCAGTTGAGACTTAGAACAACAACAAACATATGATTCATAGACCGAGAGAGAGATTGAGAATCGTACATCTAATTGCCTTCTTCTCATGCGAACTTCTTCTCTGGCGGCCTTCTTCTTTGGCTGGCGGGTGTCTTTCTTGAGAGAGATCGAGAGATCTGTTAGTATTTTGGACATTCTTTGAAAATTAGGGTTAGTAGGGAGTTAGAAAATCAAGGACGGTTATTTGACAGAAAATCAAGGAGGGTTAATAGATTATTTAATTTTATCCTTTTTTTCTTTTTCGCCAGATTACTCTTTTACCCTTATAATTAAAACTTACTAAGAACAATATTTTATTTATTTACAAAAATAGCACAACTAATCGTAACCATCAATTTTAAATCTAAGGGCTCAAATTGATTAATAAATAGTTCTCAGAGTTCTTTTTGAAATCAGGGTTCTCAATATAATTCTTATATATATATATATATATATATATATATATATATATATATATATATATATATATATATATATATATATATATATATATATATATATATATATATATATATATATATATATATATATATATATATATATATATATATATATAGAAGTGAGTTCCATTGAGAATTTATATATTAGGTGAGAATGTGAGAATAGATCTCAGCCTCTCATCTCCTTCCAGCCCTCACGCGCGCGGTGGCATTTTTGTAATTAAGTCCAACTTTCCTCACGCGCGCGTTGGCATTTTTGTAATTAAGTCCATCTTTTCTGTCCCACACGCGGTGGCATTTTTGTAATTAAGTCCAACTTTCTTTAATCATCGATGATTAAACTGGGTGTAGTGTTTAATCATCAATCATTAAACTTTTGAGATTGTTTTTAATCATCGATAATAAACCCAACCCCAAGTTTAATCGTTAATGATTAAACACATTATCAAGTTTAATCATCGATGATTAAAAGAGCATCTTATGATTATTACACAGATAAAGTTTAATCATCGATGATTAAACACTACACTCAGTTTAATCATCGATGATTAAACCCAAACTCAAGTTTAATCATCGATGATTAAACATATAGTCAAGTTTAATCATCAATGATTAAACACTACAGTCAGTTTAATCATCGATGATTAAACCCAAACTCAAGTTTAATCATCGATGATTAAACATATAGTCAAGTTTAATCATCGATGATTAAAAGAGCATCTTATGATTATTACACAGATAAAGTTTAATCATCGATGATTAAACACTACACTCAGTTTAATCATCGATGATTAAACCCAAACTCAAGTTTAATCATCGATGATTAAACATATAGTCAAGATTAATCATCGATGATTAAACAGCATGTTATAGAGAATTAAAAATCTAAAAAACGGAGACAAGGTTAATCATCGATGATTAAACTGTTTAATCATCGATGATAAAAAAAAAATGTCAAAGATTAATCATTAGTAGTTAAAGAGCATTTTATAAAAAATTCAGACTAGTTCAATCGTCGATGATTAAACCCAAACTCAAGTTTAATCATCGATGATTAAACATATAGTCAAGATTAATCATCGATGATTAAAAACAATCTCAATAGTTTAATAATTGATGATTAAAACACTACACCCAGTTTAATCATCGATGATTAAAGAAAAGTTGGACGTAATTACAAAAATGCCACCGCGTGTGGGACAGAAAAGTTGGACTTAATTACAAAAATGCCACCGCGCGTCTTTTTGCCTAATTCTCACATTCTCACATAATATATTAATTCTCAATGGAACCCTCCCCGGCCCTATATATATATATATATATATATATATATATATATATATATATATATATATATATATATATATATATATATATATATATATATATATATATAGGATCAACAAATTACATCACATACTCAGTCCAACATACAACCAAATATACAAAATAGACCTGCAAAAACCGGATTTTTCCCGAAACCGGTTCGATTTTTTTGGTCAACGGTCAAAACCGGTTTTCCCAAAACCGGTCCGGTTTTAAACCGGTTTGGATGAGTGGGGGGTCGACACTTTTGGAACCGGTTCGGATTAGCGAAAACAGGTTCGGTTTTACCTGTTTCGAAACCGGTTTTAACCGGTTTTGCGGGTTTTTGCGTTTTTTTTTGCTTTTTTTTTAAAACATTAAGGGAGATAACATTAAGGGACATAGCAATTAACATTAAAAGGACATTACATTAAACAAAATAACAAAGTCTTTTAAACATAAAAGAGACATAACATTATAAAAAAGACTAAAAAAAGTCTTGTTGGTGAGTTGTTGTTGCTTCGTATGTTGGTGTGTCTTCTCGCCCGATATTGTTGCATAGTTCTAGCTCGTATTGAAGTTCTTGTCTAGTTATAGGTGCCGACATTCCCAACTCCACTTCGCTATTTTGTATTGCTTTCTCGACGCCATTCTCCATCTCGCCTTCAAGTAATTCAATGTCTTGTAAACGCTCCGCCGCATCTAAATGATCCTTCAAGCAAATACAAACTTCTATGGACAAAGGCGTCATCTTCGATCTTCTTAGTGATACAACCCTACCACTAACACTAAAAGCGGATTCCGAAGCTACCGTAGAAGCTTGGACACTTAGTAGATCACGTGCCATTTTGGAAATAATCGGAAATTGCTTTCCCTTTTATTTCCACCAACCCAAAAGATCAAGTTTTTGAAAATCTTGGACACTCATAGTCCCCAAAAAGTCGGTCAATGTATACCTTCCAAGCTTGCTACTAGTAGTGTTATCACGAGCCTGAACGATATTTTCTTTTCTCAAAGTGTTATAAAGTGATGTTTCATCATCATCATCTTGTAGACCCGAACCCGATGCCCCCGTTTCCATCATTGTATGAATGTGTGTTTTTGGACCATATTGTAGCAAGTATGCATCAAATATTTTTGAAAAAACAAGTTTAAATTGTTCAATTGCTTTTTTTGCAAAATCGGGGTCTACTACATCCAAATCCAAATCGCTAGTGATTTTCTTAAGTAAAGTAGAAACCCCATTCATGTTTACACCGGGATTTATAGCGGCGACACATGTTATAGCGGCCGGCATCTCTTGAAAATATTTCCTAAGTTTTTCTTTCATCGGTTGTACCATTGCATAAAAATTAGGGCTCTTTTGTTCAAATTTCTTCAATTTAGCACACATCAAATAGATTTGGTTCAAAATAAATGGACTTGTGGGATAATAAACTCCCGACAACAAAGTGGTTGCGTTTTTGAAAACACCAAGTAATTCGACAATAACTTGAATCAATTGCCATTTCCCTTCCGGATAAGGTTCAATTCCCCGAATTGAAATTGCAAGGTTGTCATGAAACATTTTTAAAGTATATTTTTGTCGTAAAGCACATTCAAACATATGACAAGTTGAATTCCAACGAGTAGGTTCGTCCCAATTTGGACCTAGCCAAATGGAATTTGCATCGACACAAAATTGCATATAATCACTATGTCTTGCATTAGAATCACTAAAAACTTGTTTCAACATTGTTTTAAATCCATTTTTTGTTGGTTCAATAGAACGCAATCCATCTTGCACAACCAAGTTTATAATATGTGCGGCACATCGAGTATGAAAAAAAGCACCATCACAAATCGGTTTATATTTAAGCTTTAGTTTTCCAACCGCGACGGTATTATTGGATGCATTATCGAACGACATTGAAAATATTTTTGACTCTAGTTTAAATGATCTTATAACAAAGTCTAGAATTTGGTATAAGTTTTCCCCTGTGTGTGGATACCCAAATAATTCAAACGCAATTGTACGTTTCATCAATATCCAACTATTGTGATCTACCCAATGAGTGGTAACACAAAGGTATGAGTTTGGTGAACCATGTGGTGCGGTCCAAACATCGGAAGTTAAAGACACTTTTGTTTCAAGATTTTCAAAGCCTAAAATCAATTCATTTTTTGCAAGTTTCCACATTTGTATAGCATCATTTCGTAAGGTAGTGCGACTTACATGAGTATAACGTGGTTGTAGAGTTTCTTGAATCAACTTCGTTAATCTTTTGTTGTCGAAATGGTTGAAAGGCAACGACTCTTGAATCACGAACTTTGTCATTCGATCACGTACCTTAGCAACTTCGTAAGCCCACAAGTTGCCATCATTCCCCAAGGTTGTTTGCTCACTCGACCCATATTTCACATTAGGGCAACTTTTAAAAGCATGAGTCTTTAAAGTCGAGTTTCCATCTTCCTTTAGGAAAGCACCACATTTTTTGCACCTAGCTTTCTTTGACGAATCCGACATCAAACATAAGTCGAAATTGCACCAAATGTCGGGATTACGTTTTGTAGGAATTACTTTAACAATGCTAGGTTGAGTTGTTGATTCACCAACACCAACCGAAGCTTGAGATTGAGAGCCGGTAGCCATTTTGAGTGTATTTGTGAGTTTGGAAGGTTGTAAGAGAGTGGTTTTGAGTTGTGGTTGATGCCTAAACCTTAAGGGGGGTATTTATAGGTGAAAAGTGGGGGAGAATAAAAAAAACGGTAAAAAAAAGCCCCAACGGCTAGTTTTTATGGTCCCCAACGGCTAGCTCTCGATCAGCATTAAAAACCGGTTTAAAACCGGTTTGAAAACCGGTTTTCGAGGTCCCAACGGCTATATCCGGTTTTAAATCCGGTTTCAAATCCGGTTTCAGGAGTTAACGGCTATAACCGGTTTAAAAACCGGTTTAATAATAACCGGTTTGAATCCGGTTTAGTCGCTGGAAGTGGTATCCGGTTCGGGACTGGCGGTTCGGGAACTGATCTGGTCGGGGGACGTCAAAACCGGTTCAAAACCGGTTTAAAACCGGTTATAAAACCGGGTCCGGTTCAAAAACCGGTTATAACTGCACCTCTAATACAAAATAGGAATCAACTCAAAACTACAATAACAAACTCTCTATTTGAATTGCATTTTGACATCCCACTTTTTAGCCACCTCCCTCACTTGACTCGTATCTTTAACATGAAGCCCCATGATGTGCATCTTCATATTATCTTTAATTCCAGCTATCACAGTTTCTGTATTCTTGGCAACCTTTTTGAAAAGTCTTTCAATCCTCTCCTTCCATATGAAATACACAATAGCAGCCACCCCAATTCTCCTAATAACACTACGGATGTTATTCCTGCAACTATTAGGATTCATACTGTTAATGATACTTCCCCAATCATCACTGAAGCTATTCGCATAAATCAACTACTTCAATTGATTCCATATGATTTTACTAAAATCACACCCAAAAAATAAGTGGTTATGTGAATCATTACACTTGTTGCACAAGGAACAAAGAAATCACTTGATAGGATCCCACTTCATAATCATATCCTGCGTTTGGAGTCTACACTGAACAGCCAACCATAACACAAAAGCGTGTCTCGGGTTTCCTTGCGCAAACCACACGAATTTGTGCCAAATAACCTTGTTATTACTCGAGACCAAGCTTTCCCAAACATTCTTGGTTGAGTAATCAACCAGTTTACCATCATTCATCATCCATTTAACGGAATCAGTACGGTTCTCATTAATCACATGGACACTAAGATTCTGAATGTAACTTATCACGTTATTCCACATATCTGGCCAGTTCCAGACTCCATTATTGATCATGCTATCAACAGAAGCATCATCACTAATCCTAGCTTCATATAAATGTCTTTTAGTAATAAAATTGCATAAAGGGCCATCCCTCCACCATATATCATACCACATAGAAGTATCTCTACCATCACCAACCACATGGAAAATCGACCCTCACAATTTCTCCCTTAAATTGAGAATGGATTTCCACATCCAGCTATCAGTATTTTTAGGTTTGACATCCAAAAAAATTCCTTCCTTTAAGTTTGACCCTGTTGACCCATTCAACCCACATGGACTTTTTCTTGGATACATTATTCCATATATGTTTACTAAACAACACTTCATTCCAGGGACCAAGCTTTTTTAAACCAAGGCCCCCTTGATCTTTAGGGTTACAAATAATTTTCCAAGCAACTTTCGCTTTCCCTTTACTTATCTCACATTGGTTCCATAAAAAATCTTTAAGAATCTTTTCAATACTTCTAATAACTGCTTTAGGCAACAAGAAAACACTAGCCCAGTACACATGGATCGAAGCCAGGACAGAAGTGTAACACCTCAATTTTCAAAACAACATTTAAATACCATTTAATTCAAAAATACATAATATTGTATCAACATCAAATGCCGGTTTTACAAAAACGAAAAGGTTTCTTGTTCGAGATTATCAGAGTTTACAAAAACGGTGTTACAAATTATATCTTAACCATAGGATAATGACTCTAATCATCAACACCGAGCTAATCTCAACAAGGCCTCTTCTAAACGGGCCTCCTAGATCTTCGATCCCGAACCTGAGTACATAGCAAAAACACAAACATAGTACGTGAGACAAAATTTGCCTCGTGAGATACATGGGTTTTAGACCCGATAACAATTAGTCAAATAATATCATTTAATACTTAAAATAATATTACTAGGTTCGTTTGGGTCACTTCATTACTTTCATCATTTGGCCAATGTCAAGATAATCGGAATGCCTCCAATCTATCAAGACCATCATATCCACGGTAACTGGAATGCCTCCAATCTACCGGGACTCATAGGTATTGGGTAATCGGAATGCCTCCAATCTACCGCTAACCTTAAGGTACCGTAATAACCGGAATGCCTCCAATCTACTACGGCCCTAGGGACAACAATCAACATCATCACTTTTCTCTTATCATTATGAGCCTATAGCTCCATCATTTCTCATTCAATTACTCATTTCATCATCATGTAAGCAATTCGTCATAAATCACATAAATAACTAAATTACTTAAAGACTCGATAAAAACATTTAATCATAAAGCATTTACCAACTATGTACTCAGTTTTTGAAGGTTCACATGTACTCACCTTTGCCAAGCTTATCCAATGTTGTGTTTCTTGAACACCAATATCACTTCACAAGATTTGAATGCCTCAAATCTTCCAACCGATAACCTATTATCAAAACCAATACAATGGTTTGCGTCAATCATCTATACTAACTACATAACCCATGGCTAGTTAACTACTAGCACCATTTTCCCCAAAATTACCAAACCCTAATTTCATAAATCACCACATTTTCATGTATTCATAGCATGACCATGTTTTCCATGACAAAATACCATAGATCTAAGTTATATTACTTCCATTTAACCATTCATGAACAATTCCATAACTAGGGTTTGAGATTCAAGCTTTCCCTACTTGAATCTATGGCTAAAACTCAAGAGAAATGAAGATTTACCTTAGATCTTCAACTTAGGAGCAAGAATCACCAAGATTTGATGAAGATTGAGCTCCAAACGATGCTTTACACTAAAAAACGTTCACACACTTGAAGAGAGAAAGCTAGGGTTTTTAGAAATGCATTAATGGCTAAAAATCTTAATTTAATGCCCTGGTCGGAAGAGCTCGCGCCCCGCTCGCGCCGAGCTCGCGTCGCGAGAAGACGCGGGTCTGCCTGCTAGTTGCCGACTTTTCCAGACTTCGCGCCAGGCTCGCGCCTGGCTCGCGCCGCGAAGTCAACGCGAAGTCGACGCGAAGTCGACGCGAGATGCTCGCGTTCCAGCTCTGGTCCCTCTGCTCAACCTCGCGTTTCGCTCGCGCCAGGCTCGCGCCGCGAACTTGCCTGTGCAGCAGGGCTGCACTTTTCGGTCTAGGTTTCAACCCGGTTTCGTCCATAACTTTCTCATACGGACTCCAAACGACACGAAACCAATTCCTACGTGTTTTAAACGATTTATCCTTATTTAACATATTTTTGTACAATTTATTTATTTACAAATTCGGGTCGTTACAACTATCTACCCCTTAAGGAGATTCCGTCCTCGGAATCTCATCATAATTTACAAAGTTTGGGTATCTTTTCCGAATCTCGTCCTTAACTTCCCAAGTCAAGTTCGGCCCAAGTGAATGCTTCCACTTGACCAACACCAATTCAATTTCTTTAATCCGAAGTTTCTTCGTTTTTGACTCTAGTATGGCTTCGGGTTCCTCAATCAATCGGTTCGGGGCATCAACCCGCAACTCTTGTAACGGAATTATATTTTCAACTTCACCCACGAACTTCTTCAAATAACTTACATGAAACGTATCGTGAACACCTTGAAGTTCGGGTGGAAGTTCTAACTTGAAAGCTTGCAAACCGACCCGTTTCAAAATCTTAAATGGGCCAACATATCTTGGGCTCAATTTGCCTTTCTTACCAAACCGCATTACGCCTTTCCAAGGCGATACCTTCAACATCACCATGTCTCCAACATTTAAATCATATGGTCTCTTTTTCAAACCCGAGTAGCTTCTTTGTCGATCTTGGGCAATTTTCATATTGGTTTGGATTATCCCAATCTTTTCATTGGTCAACTTCACAATCTCGGGACCCGTGAGTTTCGTCTCACCCGCCTCAAGCCAACACGATGGGGTCCTACATTTCCTTCCATACAACGCCTCATAAGGCGGCATTTTAACGGTCGACTGGTAACTATTATTGTAGGAGAACTCAACTAACGGTAAATGTTCATCCCATTTACCTCCAAAGTCTAGCACACACGATCTTAGCATATCTTCAACCTTTGAATGGTTCTCTCACTTTGACCATCGGTTTGCGGGTGGTAAGCCGTACTCAACCGCAGTTTCGTTCCCAACTCCTCTTGCAAAGATCTCCAAAATCTCGAGGTAAACCTCGCGTCTCTATCGGACACAATCGACAACGGGACTCCATGAAGTCTCACTACTTCATCCACATACAACTTTGCCAACTTCTCAAGTGGCATGGTTTCCCGGATTGCCAAGAATAATGCACTTTTGGTCAACCGGTCAATAATGACCCAAATGGCGTCGTGGTTCTTGCTCGTTTTTGGCAATCCAACAATAAAATCCATTGTTATATCATCCCATTTTCCGGCCGGGATTTGTAACGATTGAGCTACCCCGTAAGGTACTTGATGCTCGGCTTTTACTTGTGCACACGTGGCACACTTAGAAATATACTTTGCCACTCTTGCCTTCATCCCGGGCCACCAATACATCTTCTTCATATCTTGATACGTTTTTGTACTTCCCGGGTGGATCGAATACTTAGACTTATGAACATCGGTTAGTAACTCCTTTCGGGTACCCCCGAACTTGGGAACCCATATTCGACCACCAACGGTTTTCAACCCTTGCTTGTTTTCCACAAAATGTTGGTTCTTTCCCAATCGTTCTTGCCTTAACTCATCTTTTTCCATCACTTCCCGTTGGGCATTCTTGATTCGTTCTACTATACTCGAGACTACTTCAATACGTGTTAGATTTCCCTTAATCGGCTTTTCGTACACCTTTCGGCTCAAGGCGTCAGCTACCACGTTGGCCTTTCCCGCATGGTAGACAATTTCACAATCATAATCTTGTATCAATTCGATCCATCTTCTTTGCCTCATATTTAGGTCTTTTTGAGTGAAAACATATTGAAGACTTTTGTGATCCGTATACAACGTACACCTTGTACCATACAAGTAGTGTCTCCATAACTTCAAAGCAAACACTATCGCCGCCAATTCTAAATCGTGAGTCGTGTATCTTTCTTCCGCATTCTTTAGTTGTCTCGAGGCGTAGGCAATCACTTTCCCCCGTTGCATCAAAACACAACCCAAACCTTTATGTGAAGCATCACTATACACGACGAAGTCTTCCATCCCTTCGGGTAACGTGAGAACTGGGGCGTTACACATTTTTTCCTTCAATGTGGCGAATGCTCTCTCTTGCTTTTCTCCCCACACGAACTCACTACTCTTTCGGGTCAACAATGTGAGTGGTGTCGCCACTCGGGAAAAGTCTTGAATAAATCGACGGTAGTATCCGGCAAGGCCGAGAAAACTTCTCACTTCGGTCGGGGTTCGTGGCGGTTCCCACTTCATAACCGCTTCGATCTTTGACGGGTCAACTTTGATTCCTTCTCGGGACACGACATGACCAAGGAATTGGACTTCTCGAATCCAAAATTCACATTTAGAAAACTTAGCATACAATTTCTCTCGTTGTAGCACTTCTAACGTTTGTCTTAGATGACTCTCGTGTTCTTCTTCGGTTTTTGAATAAATAAGAATATCGTCAATAAATACGATAAGAAACTTGTCGAGGAATGGTTTGCAAACCCGATTCATAAGGTCCATGAAAATGGCCGGTGCATTAGTCAACCCGAATGGCATCACCAAAAACTCGTAATGCCCATAACGTGTACGAAATGCCGTCTTATCGGTATCTCCCTCTTTCACTTGAACTTGATGGTAACCCGACCTCAAATCGATCTTCGAGAAATAGTCGGCACCTTGAAGTTGATCAAACAAGTCGTCGATTCTAGGCAACGGGTATCGGTTCTTAATAGTCATCTTGTTCAACTCTCGGTAGTCGATGCACATTCTCATTGAACCGTCTTTCTTCTTAACAAACAATACGGGCGCACCCCATGGAGACGAGCTAGGACGAATAAATCCTTTGTCGAGTAATTCTTGCAATTGGGACATCAATTCCCGCATTTCGGTGGGAGCCAAACGGTATGGAGCACGAGCTATCGGCGTCGCTCCCGGAACTAAATCAATACGGAATTCTACTTGCCTCTCCGGTGGCAATCCCGGTAAATCGTCGGGAAATACCTCGGGAAAATCCCGAATCACCTTTACATTTTCCACCGTCTTTTTCTCTTTCCTTCCATCTAATACATATGCTAAAAAGGACGAACACCCTTTAGCTAAACATTTCCTAGCTTTAACCGCGGTCATAAGACATGGTAAGTGGTGTCGTCTCTCACCATACACATAAACCTTTTCATTGTCGGGAGTCCTAATCGATACTATCTTCTTCCCACATAAAATCTTTGCTTGATTCTCACCCAACCAATCCATACCTATAACTATATCGAAACCCGCAATTTCCATGGGTAATAAATTCACCTTAAACTTTTTCCCATCTATTTCCAATTCACAATTCCGGCACATATGTTGAACTATGGAGGTTTTACCATCCGCAATTTCTATTTCATAAATTTCATCAAGGAGTTCTAATGACACATTCAACACCACAACAAAATCATGCGACACAAACGAATAAGTAGCACCCGAGTCAAATAAGATCCGGGCGGGAATAGAATTTACGAGTAGGGTACCTGAAACGACATCGTGGGCCTCCTTGGCTTCTTCTCGGGTAAGTTGGAAGGACTGTCCCTTGACCTTTGTCGGCTCCGCTTTCTTTTGAGCGGTCGACGCCACGGTCTCACTTCCCTTCTTCGGGCATGCATTGCTATAGTGCCCTTTTTCATGGCACGAATAGCACTCGATTTCATCCAACGGTTTGACCCGGCAATCCCTTGCCAAATGTCCCGGCCTTCCACACTTGAAACACGACTTTGAGTCCACCAAACATTCTCCCTTGTGGTCTTTGCCACACTTCTTACAAGCACCAACACTCGATTGTTTAGAGAAGGTCGGGGTGAACTTTCCCTTCTTCACCGAACCCGAGCTCCCCTCAAACTTCCTCTTCTCAAACTTTTCAAACTTTGGCCTCTCATTGATTCTTCTTTGGCCAACCTCTTCAACATTTCTCGCCGCACCGATAGCCTCATCGAGTGTGGCGGCCCTTTTAACTTCCAATTCATACTCCCACGGGAGTCCATTAGCATAACGAACAATCCGGGATCTCTCATCCGGATACAATTTGATCACAAACGGGATTAATCCCGTGAATTTCTTAGTGTACTCATCGACACTCAAACCACCTTTCTTCAGATGTACAAACTCCTCTTGAAGTTTTTCCAAGTTTCTCTCGGGGCAAAACTTTGCCTTCAACCGTTTCACAAACTCATCCCAAGTCATCTTATACACCGCCCTCTTTCCCAACGTTTCATACATGGTGTCCCACCACACGAGGGCTTCATCTTTCAATAAACGAGAAGCATAGATTACCATATCACCTTCCTTACATTTACTAGCTTCAAGGACTTGTTCAGTTTCACGGATCCAACGGATCGTGACTTTCGGTTCGGAGCTACCATAGTAGTTATCGGGCTTAAAGGCCATAAAGTTCTTATACGTGCACCCCTTCCTTTCCCTCGGCTCGGGCTCACTCTCATCTTCTTCCGTTGATGATTTCTCAGTTTGAGCAACACTACTTGACTTGCTCTTTGTGCGGGGTGGAGATTCCTCCCGCCTTTCACGTGCCCTATGCTCATTGAGAAGTCGGTTCACATCCTCGTTCACTATGTCCCTCATTTGATTGAACATAGTTTGGAGGTGTTCTACGGTGACCGGGGTGTGAGTATTCCTTTCAACACCCGAATTTTCCTCCCCTTCCCGAGGTGGAGGACCAAACACCGGTTCGACAATGTTGTTCGAATCTTGCCCTTGATCAAGTGGGCCTCTTGTACTTCTAGTTCTCACCATTTTGCTATAATAAGACATTAATCATTTAGAAGTCAATTTATCAAAGTAACGGTAACATTGACCGTCCCAAAACCAAACATGACCTAATCCTCCAAGGTCAACCCTATTGAACCTACACTTAAGGTCTCAATAGCCATTTCACAAGTATCCTATGGAACCTACGGTCCTACTAGCTCAGTTTAAGTCTAGGATGGTCAACTCAACCTAGTTCACTTAAACCTGGCTCTGATACCAAGTTGTAACACCTCAATTTTCAAAACAACATTTAAATACCATTTAATTCAAAAATACATAATATTGTATCAACATCAAATGCCGGTTTTACAAAAACGAAAAGGTTTCTTGTTCGAGATTATCAGAGTTTACAAAAACGGTGTTACAAATTATATCTTAACCATAGGATAAGGACTCTAATCATCAACACCGAGCTAATCTCAACAAGGCCTCTTCTAAACGGGCCTCCTAGATCTTCGATCCCGAACCTGAGTACATAGCAAAAACACAAACATAGTACGTGAGACAAAATTTGCCTCGTGAGATACATGGGTTTTAGACCCCATAACAATTAGTCAAATAATATCATTTAATACTTAAAATAATATTACTAGGTTCGTTTGGGTCACTTCATTACTTTCATCATTTGGCCAATGTCAAGATAATCGGAATGCCTCCAATCTATCAAGACCATCATATCCACGGTAACCGGAATGCCTCCAATCTACCGGGACTCATAGGTATTGGGTAATCGGAATGCCTCCAATCTACCGCTAACCTTAAGGTACCGTAATAACCGGAATGCCTCCAATCTACTACGGCCCTAGGGACAACAATCAACATCATCACTTTTTTCTTATCATTATGAGCCTATAGCTCCATCATTTCTCATTCAATTACTCATTTCATCATCATGTAAGCAATTCGTCATAAATCACATAAATAACTAAATTACTTAAAGACTCGATAAAAACATTTAATCATAAAGCATTTACCAACTATGTACTCAGTTTTTGAAGGTTCACATGTACTCACCTTTGCCAAGCTTATCCAATGTTGTGTTTCTTGAACACCAATATCACTTCACAAGATTTAAATGCCTCAAATCTTCCAACCGATAACCTATTATCAAAACCAATACAATGGTTTGCATCAATCATCTATACTAACTACATAACCCATGGCTAGTTAACTACTAGCACCATTTTCCCCAAAATTACCAAACCCTAATTTCATAAATCACCACATTTTCATGTATTCATAGCATGACCATGTTTTCCATGACGAAATACCATAGATTTAAGTTATATTACTTCCATTTAACCATTCATGAACAATTCCATAACTAGGGTTTGAGATTCAAGCTTTCCCTACTTGAATCTATGGCTAAAACTCAAGAGAAATGAAGATTTACCTTAGATCTTCAACTTAGGAGCAAGAATCACCAAGATTTGATGAAGATTGAGCTCCAAACGATGCTTTACACTCAAAAACGTTCACACACTTGAAGAGAGAAAGCTAGGGTTTTTAGAAATGCATTAATGGCTAAAAATCTGAATTTAATGCCCTGGTCGGAAGAGCTCGCGCCCCGCTCGCGCCGAGCTCGCGTCGCGAGAAGACGCGGGTCTGCCTGCTAGTTGCCGACTTTTCCAGACTTCGCGCCAGGCTCGCGCCTGGCTCGCGCCGCGAAGTCAACGCGAAGTCGACGCGAGATGCTCGCGTTCCAGCCCTGGTCCCTCTGATCAACCTCGCGTTTCGCTCGCACCAGGCTCGCGCCGCGAACTTGCCTGTGCAGCAGGGCTGCACTTTTCGGTCTAGGTTTCAACCCGGTTTCGTCCATAACTTTCTCATACGGACTCCAAACGACACGAAACCAATTCCTACGTGTTTTAAACGATTTATCCTTATTTAACATATTTTTGTACAATTTATTTATTTACAAATTCGGGTCGTTACAAGAAGAAATAAGCTGCAACTTACCTGCATACGACAAATGTTCGTGTTTCCAATCCCCAGTTTTATTCTTTATTCGATCAATCAATTGCCTGCAATCGTTCATACTAATTTTTTTGTCAATTAGCGGAACACCCAAATATCTCATTGGTAGTCTTCCAATGGTAAATGGCATTTCATCAATAATCAACTTTTTTTCATCATCTTAAATGTTGGTGCAGAACATGGTACTCTTTCCCACATTTGGGAGGAGACCCGAAATGCCACTAAATTCCAAAAGAGCAGCTTTAATAATTCTGATAGACTTGATATCTCCATGACAAAAAAACCATTAAGTCATCAGCAAAGCACAAATGAGTCAACTGGATTTCTTTACACCCTCTATGATATTTGAAACTTGTGTCTTCCTTAATCTTTCTTTTCAACATCAAATTGAAAACTTCCATAACAAGAGTAAAAAGATAAGGAGAAATAGGGTCTCCTTGCCTAGTTCCTCTACCACTTTTAAAGAATCCATGTCTATCACCATTAATATTTATAGTAAATGAAGCAGAACTCACACATGTCATAATCTAGTTGACCATTTTTAAAGCCAAACTAGATTAAGATTCTGTTCAAAAATTCCCAGTTGACCGTATCATAAGCTTTGGCAATATCTACTTTCAAAGCACATCTCTTAGAGCCATTCCTCCTGTTATAACCCTTCATCAGATCTTGAGTAATTAAAAGATTGTCATGAATGATTCGCCTAGGGATAAACGCACTCTGATTCAAATTAACTAATTTATTCAGGCTATTTTTTATCCTGTTACTCAAAATTTTGCTAATGCATTTATACTGAACATTACAACAGGCGATCGGTCTAAAATCAGAAACATTTCCAGGGTTTTGAATTTTAGGATAACGGATATTACTGTTGCATTAATCTCACAAAGTAATTTACCCTTTTTGAAGAATTCTTTGACTGCCCTACAGACATCCTGCCCTATAATGCCCCAAGCGCTCTTGAAAAACGCAGAAGTATAGCCATCCGGCCCAAGGGCCTTATTGTGATCAATGTCAAACATAGCTCCTTTAATTTCAGCATTTGTTACCTCAGAGATCATATTTTGAGCATCTTCATCAGTTAATTTCTGGGTGAATAGGCTATCAAAATCTCTAATCTCATTAACAGTGCCACACTTACCCAGAAAATCTTGAAAATGTTTGACAAATTGGCCAGGAATTTCATCTCCTTCAAAATTATTACCAAGCTCATCACACACTTGTAAAATTCTACCCCCTTGTTGTTTATATTTAATAACCTGGTGAAAATTTTTAGTGTTTTTATCACCAACCCTCAACCAATTTACTCTAGCATTTTATATTAATAACTGCTCTTCATCATCAATCGCCACATTGTATTCTTCAAGAAGCTCGGTAACTTGTTTTTTGAACTCAATATTATTAGGTTGAGAGACCATTTTGGATTGGGCCTCTTTTAGTTTTTCCCTAGTTTTATCCACAATTTCATGTAAATTGCCCTTCTTCCAACTCAACTGTTTCATATGGTATTTCGAGGCTTTTAATCTTTTGACCAAGATGTACATTTTAGTCCCATCTATGCTGGTAAACCAATTATCTTGAACCACAGTATTAAAACTCTGGCTTTTTAGCTATGTAATTAGAAAATCTGAAAGATTTCCCTTTCTTTAAAATATTTCCACCCAATATTAAAATTGCAGGGCTATGATCAGAAGTGAGGAATGGTTTAA
Source organism: Calendula officinalis (assembly GCA_963853835.1). NCBI lineage: Eukaryota > Viridiplantae > Streptophyta > Magnoliopsida > Asterales > Asteraceae > Calendula > Calendula officinalis. The sequence continues at coordinate 82,396,012 of OY970821.1, forward strand.
ATTGCGCATGAGCTTGCCCAAATTTAATGGTGATAGCTTCATTAGCCATGACCCTATCAAGCTTTTTCAAAACACTGGTCACTGGCTTCTTTGGGGATTTGATCCATGTGTAATACAGCCCAGAGCTACACACATCATCCACTTCAATTCCATTTACACATTCAATGAAATCTTGCATATCTCCATTAATGTTAGAACTACCCATAGAGTGCTCTGCACATTTCATGGTCACATTAAAATCTCCCATGAGAATCCAAGGTTTGTTATTCACAATTCTTATAGCCAGCTTTAATTCTTGCCATAAAACTCTTCTTTCTCAACTGCTATTAGCAGCATACACAAAATTAGCAAAGACAGCTTCCTTATTGTGGATTATCTCAATCGCACACATTATACTTTTTCTTGAAACATGTATGGGGGCAACATGCACCACATTCTTATCCCATCCCACAAGAATCCTGCAACCATTCTTGCTATACAAACTATTCGAACACCAATCCGAATTTCCAAATGTTTTAGCAACAATTTTATCCAGTTTCTCTTCTTTCACATGGGTCTCAAGAATAGCACACACATTAATATTTTTCATTTTAATCAATTCAGCAGTTTCTTTCTGCTTCCTCCCGTGATTCATACTCCTGATGTTCCAAGAAGCTATCTTAATCTCCATGGCACACATCTTAATCATGTAGCACAGTACTATCTGCCCCCTCCACCACATTCTTCTTCAGTAATTCTGCACTTCCAGAACTACCTACTAGCACATTTTCTTCTTTTTCATGCAATTCATCCAATTTTTCTTGGAAACTGTTCTGCATTTCAGCAGTTCATTTCCTAAAATCATTCAACTGGGGTTTCTTCCTTTCCTTAATGTATCTGTCCACTTTTTCCATGTCTCTTTTCCTGTTTTCCTCTACATCATTCTCTTCTTCATAGGAATCTAACACAGTAAACTTATTTGCCAATCGTTGGTGTTCCTTTATAATATTTTTCCCCACTTTCCATACTTTCTTGCCTCCACCTTGTTTATCATTACCATGTTCTGCATTCATTTTACTTCCTCTTCTATCATTAAAGTTCTCGTTATATCCTTTATAGTTATTCCTCTTGTTTGTTACTTCATTGAATTTACCTTCTACATCTGGTATGTTCATTTGCTTTATTTCTTTTGCTTTAGCCTCAGCCTCCAATTCTTCCTTAGTTCTTGGCCGTTTCTTACACGTAGTAAAATTGTGCCCAAATACTTCACAACTTGAACAAATATCCGGTTTCAAAACATACTCAACTTTAACAGTCTTAGATCCCTTAACTTTTCCTACTTTGTCTCTATACTGCACGTCTATTTTTTCTTTATATCCATTGTGCACATCAACCTCAACCAGAATCCTTGCATACTCCATTCTTCCTCTTCCCGTGTTACAAATATTTGCAGTCATGGTGTCCATTATGAGAGGAACACCAAGACTGCTAGCCAAAGCACTCAAACCTTCCTTACTCCAAGCTTCAACATGCACGTTCAACAGCTTAATCCATAATGGAATTTTGGTTTGTTCAGTCTTTTCCATACCTATTTCAGGTGACCAGTTCTGAACAAACAAGGGTTTATTGTTCACCATCCATGGACCTTGTTCAATAACCTTCATCATACCTTCCTCAAGTTTAAACTTGAAAATATAGAGCCCAGTACTGTCAATATTGATATCATTCAGGCCATATTTTCCCCACATACGTCTAACATTGTACCTCAGTTCATTGAGTTGCATACGGTAACCCACAAAGTATCCACAAACAGCTAGATTCCATAATTTGCAACCTATATTCACAATCTCTTCATCGAAAACAACAATTTCAATACCTTTATCATCCGTTTGGGTGAGAATGTATTTCATTTTATTATTCAATTTAGAATCAGCATTATTCACCACTTTAGCATATGAACGACCATTATTCATCATGCTAGTACCATTATTACTTCTATATCCTCATCACTTTTTACAGTATTATCATCAACCCTATCTATATCATTTATATACGTATTACTTACAGAGTTCTGTTGAGGACTGGATTCCGCATCTCCAGATTGCTCAGAATTACTTTGCTCATCTCCAATTTTATCCACATTCCTCATATTTGACCTAATTTCATTTTCAATCGGCGTTTCTTCCTCAAACTGTTTAGTCCCGGAGTTAGCAACATCGCTGCTCTGTGAGCTCTTCTTATTATTCATGCTAAGAATCGAATCCCCAAATTTGATTGGAATTTTCGTACTACGCTTCGATGTTCTTCGATTCGACATCAGGAGAGGAAAAGTATCGAAAATAGCAAGAATTACTCAATGATCACTGGCCAAAACAGTAAGGAAACAGAGAAATCAACGTATCGAAGAATCAGATCGCGAAAGATTGGATGAAATCAATCAGATCACGTAACCGCTTTTGGCGCCAAATCGCCAGAAAACGAGAGCATTCTTTTTTTGTGTTCTAGCTCCTTGCTAGACGTATTTATTTAAATCTCAACCCCCGCTCAAATTATCTTTGAAGTTTCGTTGTTTCATATAAATTGTACTGGTAATTATTTTTAGAAAGGGTATTTCCATTTATAACGAGTTCCTCGGTGGTCAAGTTTTTCTCGTGGTGTATGTAAGCTAAAAGTTGTCGTGGCAATTTATAAATTTTTCCCTGACATTCTGATAATAATTACATAAGGGAATTGATTTGTCCAAGACATATTATAATTGATTCAAGGCACACTAAAACTGATTGACATTTATACCCTTACTATTTCTTACCTTTCTTTCTATTATTAATACTAGCCCTGCAAATACTTATTCCTTCTCCATCCCTTCGGCATATACTATGCATCTCAATTTACCACCGCACAGATGTTAATAAATTTGAAATTAAGTTTGGCAGTTAACTTATTATTTTTCAGGAGACATAAAAATGATAGTTAACTCACCATCATTCTATAATTTAAATACAATTCATATTTATATTTATAATTAATTTGCTGAAATAATCAAACACTTTAATAGCGATATGACCTCCATTGAAATCACATATATGCTAATTTAATTCCATCATTACATGTGAGACATAGCCGGTGGAAGTGAACGGCATTGCCGAAATACTAGAGTGAGTATATAGATAGAGATGGGATTAAGGAATAACGAATTGTAGCATTAGGTTTAATCATACGGAGAAGAAGGGTAAAAATTATACGAAGTATAAGGGTATAAAGGTCAATTAATTTTAGGCCAAAATACATTTTAGTACCCTGAACTTGGCCGACTGGAATTTCTACTACCCTGAACTATTAAAGGTGCACCATGGTACCCTGAACTTGACAAAATGGTCGATTTAGTACCCTGACTCATAAATTTGACTGTGTTTTCTTACTTGATTTATTTTGTTGGAGTTTTAAACGGACTAAAAAATGTATGTTTATCTCAATATATTGATATTAGAAGCAAATGATATGAGAAAACAATAGCAAATTAGTAAGTCAGTGTAGTAAATTGACCATTTTGTCAAGTTCAGGGTACCATGACGCACCTTTAATAATTCAGGGTAGTAGAAATTCCACTCAGCCAAGTTCAGGGTACTAAAATACATTTTGACCTTAATTTTAATTTGCCTTAGATAAGTAATAGTAGCCTTAAACAAATCAATTCACATTATATAAGGAAAGACATCGAACTCATGACATTCAAAATATTATTTTAGTCGTTTTTACTTACAAATATTGAAACGTAAAAAATAATTTTGTATTAACACTCAACAATTTTATTAAAACAATTCTTTTTCATCATGAGAAAACAACAAAAAGGTTATTCATCAAAAGATACCTTCCCTGTGATTAAAGAATTGATTTAATATAGCAATTATTGGACTCGTGACATGTACTATTCCAAAGAAATACTAAATAAAAGTCCACCACCAATTTGGCTGTTGTCTAAAAGGTTGTTTACCGTATGATGATTGTCAAAACAAAATAAAAGAGACAAAGTCAGTTGCCATAAATATGGCAGCTCGTAACTGACCTTGTGTACATGTTTTGTATGGCCTTATTTGGGTCGGCATTAATGGATATATATCTAGCTTACTTGATAAAATTTAAAAGGTTTGGCTTAAAAATGAAAATATACTAGAAAAATAATCTCCCACCTATATATGGAGCAAGGATATGATTTTAATTTAATGACATATACTAATAACATTGCTTCTTAATGATGACATGAACGCTGACTCAAAGGGCATAATAGGCAATTAACTTCTTCTTTATATGGAAACATATTCATGTCTTCCCTCGTTTCGTTTTTCGCCCATAGTTTTGTTTTTTATTTGTAAACAAAAAATTTTAAGAAAATCAAAGTTCTTAAAATTAAATTCTTTACGAAATGAGTATAGTTATAAAAATTTGCAAAAAAAATGTCATGGTTGTAGATTGTGAATTCAATGATTAATTCATAGATTAAGCATAAACAAGTGATAATATAGGAAGACTAAGATGGATGAAATATTTGAACACTTTGCTATTGATGGGGGCTGCTACAATTTGGGCAAAGGTTATGCAAATTAGGTTACTACTTACTATATATACCCAGACAAAGTTTCGACTAAATACAAAATGGTCCCTAGACAATTGGTTACAATAAATGTGACCCAACAATGGTTCAAACATTTTACGAAAAAAAATCTTATGATCTAAAAATGTAATTTAAATTTATTATGATCACAAAATGTTATAATCTCAAAAATTTTGAGAAAATCAAAGTTCTTAAAATTAAATTATTTACGAAATGAGTATAGTCATAAAAATTTAAAAAAAAAATGTCATGGTTTAAACATTTTACGAAAAAAAATCTTATGATCTAAAAGTGTAGTTTAAATTTATTATGATCACAAAATGTTATAATCACAAAAATTTAAGAAAATAAAAGTTTTTAAAATTAAATTCTTTACGAAATGAGTATAGACATAAAAATTTGAACAAAAAAATGTCAAGGTTCAAACATTTTACGAAAAAAATCTTATGATCTAAAAATGTTATTTAAATTTATTATGGTCACAAAATGTTATGATCACAAAATGTTACGATCCAAATTTATTATAATCCAATTTTATTATGATCGAAAGTTATAATAATCAATGTTTAAAAATATTATGATCCAAAAATATTATAGTTTAAACATATTATTATCAACACTCACACATGAAATTGTTGATGATACTATGTTTAGCCTCGATCTTTACACCACATAATTCTTGTATACTATAAAAATGTCAGGTGTCACGCATCATATATTGAAGTTAAAGATAGATGCTCCTATAATGTGTATGCAAAACATTGATCGGAAAGTAGATTTATGCAATAGAACTAGGCTAATATAATTGAAGGTAAGATCGTGACAAAGTTTGTACAATTTGTGTTATCCCACGTATGATTATTAGTCCTTACGACAAAACTATGCCTTTCAAATTGAGCCGAAGACAATTTCCTATTTAAGTACGTTTTTCAATGACTATTAAAAAACCATGGGCGAACATTGTCACGGTTTGATTTGTTTGTCCAAATATCAGTATTCTCACATGACCAGCTATATATATGTTGATGTATCAAGAGTAAAGAGAAACAAATGCTTGAAAATTATATGTTGTGACCAAGATGGTAACTATACAAACTCAACAACAAACGTCTTATACAATAAAATTTCGTTTTCTTTTTTGATTTATTTTTACCAATTATTCATGTACAACAAAACTTTTAATCATCATTTTAATAATAATTGACCATATAATTTCTTACGTTTTTTCATCATTATATATTATATTTCTTACAGCTAGCCCGCCCATCGGGCGGGTTATAAAACTAGTATAATTTATATGTTTTACGGATGATTACAATTTCAGAAAAATATCTATTTTAAAACAAACAAATTATGATTCTAGTATTACAAGGTTCCTTCATTCGTTCGACAGTTTTGTATCAACAGTAATTTATCAGGACTTTTAAATTGACATATCGCTGATAACAATACTTTTTTACTTCTTTCAGACAAAATACAAGATATGTTTGCACAATGTACAAGTCTTATATGCCTCACTTTTCTCTCTCATCGTCGCTTACTTCGATTAGCCGACTAAAAGCAAAGGAAGAAGGAAGAGGGCGTACCAATAATATCACTTGAGTTATAATTATCTGTCTCAAACGACGAACACAGTTGGTAAAAGCCTAAGTTATGCATTTGATGTTTAATACTCGTAGTACATAATCTATTAGGTTGATTTATGTATTTGTTTAATTTATGAATATAAATACCAATGAAGCTGAAATAAACAGAATAAGATAAAAATAAGTTAGACCTAGGGGTCTGTGTAGATTGACTCATATGCAGTCTTTGGATCCTTTGTACTCGGAGGCACATGCACTGAGCTTCCATGCTACACAAACAAACAAAAACTATTTGCGTATATTAACAACACAATTCACATGCATCACTTCAAACTTTCCATTTATGTTCATTACTTCTTCACCTTTACTTTATCCTTGGACCAGTGTATGGTCACCATTTGATGTGGTATGGTCCAAAGTATTTTACGCTATTGATTGTGTGACATCTAATATGTGTGTTCTCGTATACCCGTAACAAATATCCTTACATTTCTTGTCGCATGTCATATACGAAGTAAAACATTTTTATGGTATTCTAATATGTTGTTTGGGAAAACTTATTTAAGCGGCTTTTTATTAAGTTTATATAAGGTAACAAACTTATAAGCCGCTTAAATAATCTTTCCTAAACAACTACTTAATCCAATAATCATTTTATTTCAATTAATACGATATTACCTGACTCCCATTATTACGATTTTGTTACGAAACACTTCAAGACATGTTGAAATTACGTGAGAGTTGTATGCTTAGAACTTTGATTGGTGGTGATATACTTTATTTTTACACATTAGATAGATAACGTGCTTACGCATCTTTTTATGATTTTCTTATTATAACGTTTGAACTCATAACAAATGAATTGATATCTTAATAACAATTTCTTCTCATGAAGTTATTAATTTTCGTTTATTCACCTACAGGGCTACAGATGACTTGAAAGTTGGCAAACTTTGCACATTGCATTGCTCTTTAAGAGAACTTTTGGGAAATTTGGTTGCGGTATTTTTCATTTTTGCACATAATATAGGAACCCCAATTTTCGCTTTACCCGACCAACTATCTTTAACCATTAACACACTTTTAAATAGCAAATATTTACTATAATAGGTATTAGAAATGGGCATCTTAAGTTGTCCTAAATTATTGTCTCTCTACAACTTTTTATGATATGTAACCATCTTGCGGCTAGAAAGACTAAGGTGCTGTTTGTTTTTTAAGAGGTAGAAGGTCTGCGGTCTGCGGACCACATCTGCAGAGAAGATTTTGACCAAACGTCTGCAGTTTATAAGAAGAAGACTGTTTGTTTTTTAATGTCTGCAGGTTAATAAAAAAAATTAAGTGGCAGTATTTGTGTGAGTGGTGGCGGGTTGTGGTGGCAGTGGGTGGTGGTGGCAGTACATGGTGGTGGGTGGTGGCGGTAGATGGTGGTGGGTGGCGGTGGGTGGTTGTGGCGGTGGTGGTAGATGGTGGTGGGTGGTGGTGGGTGGTTGTGGCGGTATGTGGTGGTGGTGATGGGTGGTGGTGGCGGTGGGTGGCTGTGGCGGTATGTGGTGGTGGTGGTGGGTGATGACGGTAGATAGTGGTGGGTGGTGGTGGCGGTAGATGGTGGTGGTGGTGGTGGTATGTGGTGGCGGTAGATGGTGGTGGGTGGCGGTACGTGATTGTGGCGGTATGTGGTGGTGGTGGTGGTGGATAGTGGTGGGTGGTGGTGGCGGTAAATGGTGGTGGTGGTGGTATGTGGTGGCGGTAGATGGTGGTGGGTGGCGGTACGTGATTGTGGCGGTATGTGGTGGGTGCTAGTGGCATTAGGTGGATGCGGTAATTGGTGGTGGCGGTAGGTGGTGGTGGTATATAAACTTTTTTTTAGGTGTAGGAAAAATGTCTTCCAAGCTTGGAAGACTATGGTCCAAGTCTTCTTCAAGCAGACCTTAAAAGGACTTTTTCTCATCTTCTGACTTCCAAAAAACAAACAGTCTTTTTCCCAAATGTCTTCCCGCCTGCAAACATAAGACCTCAAAAAGACTTTCTATCAAAAAAACAAACGCCACCTAAATGAAGAATCTCGTATAGAAGCAAAAAGTATGCTCAAAAGAAGCCAAAAAAATTATTCTAATTTGAAACCACCTGCACATTGCATCCATTCATTTTGATTCGTGTAATTTCAAACATCAAACTTAAAAAAAAAAAAAAACAATTTTCATAGCAAAACATAATAATTAAGCTCTTAATTGATGAATAGTCATGTGATTTTTAAATATCTGAAGTTAAACTAAGTCATAGGATCATAGCAAAATGGCACAAGATCAATTTAAGATGAAAAAGTTTGTTTGCTAGTAATTGTAATGATTTCAGGTACAATAGTTGTCTCGTTTAAATTAAGCATCTACCTTGTCCCAAATCCTTTTTGCAACGTCAAGGAATCAACTTACATTTTTCACAGCGGTTTTTGTTCTTCGGTATTTCAGTTTTCTTCATTCTTTGGTTCATCTGATTCATTATACGACGACGATTCAACAGCAAGCGTTAGAGTCGGGATACAGCTTTCCGATCGAGCAAGTCCAACAGCATCGGCTTTATTGGTGGGACTACTAGGCATAGACCTTAAAGATCTAGGTGAATCCAAACTTCGCCGGAGAATCTGTCTCATGGCGGCAATTAAATGGACCGCCGGATTAGGCGGCGGACCTGAGTATCGAGAGGCTCTACAAAACGTGATGTGACGTGCCATGGCTTCTTCGGTGCTGATCAGCCTTTTACTTCTCACGATTTCGTCTTTTACCGCTTCACCACACAATCCACATATCCATTTTCCTTGATACCGTTCACGAATCCTCTCCATGTACGCCGGTGTACATTCCTCTGTTAATCCACAGCAATCGCACTTTGCACACTCAAATTCAGTCGTCGGAGCACTCAGATTCGACGTAACCGATTGTGATTCCGTCACCGGAGGTATCATCACAGTATCGGTCATCACCGTAGTAGACATTCCTATAAATTTAATAAAAAAACTAATTAGCATCATTAATCTAACCTCGGTAAAATTCAAATCAATTCAAATAACAAGTAAAAACAAATTCAAATTACCAGTAAAAGCAGAGGACTTTCGATAAACCAACAATTCACGCAATACTTGATTGTTTGGGCATATATCGTAGATATATGTATATAAACACACGCAGAAATCGAATTGCTGGAGACAGCAACAATTCCTAGTTATCTCTCCTTCTCCCACTCTTTATCAGCTGATTTTTTCGGAAAAAGAAACAAAAATCTGAAAAACATTTCAGATTCTTCTTCTGCAATTTAGCTCAACGATCAAAATCGAGATTTAAATCGTGATAATAAGAATCAAACACAATATTGAAATGTAGCTAAAAACAGAGGAGTTTAAAGAGAGAGAGAGAGAAGGGTGGGTATAAAGGCGAGGAGGAGAGAGAAATTTATTGTGGTTTATGTAGAGTTGTAGAGGGTGTTAAATGAAAAAAAATACTCAATGATTGAGGGGGGCGGGGTTATATTCCACTTGGAAAATGGGAATAGAATAATTTCCACGTCAACAATAGATTTGCCAGCTGGATGTTATCGCGCAGAGGGGTACTATCGTAATTTGATTATATTATTCGTCGTTACCGGCGATTTCTTTCCATATTGGTTACCTAATCTCCACTCATTTCTTGCCATGTGGACGTCGCCAACGTGTGCATACAATTATCCAGATCAGCATGACAACCAGTTAATGTTATTTTATGCCACTTTTAGGAAATTATTTTTATCATTTCTTAGTCATGATACGTATGCATTAATTTGATTATATGTTAAGCGATCATTTAATATTCAGTTTATAAAAAATATTCGCCTTGCTTCAATAAGTTTCCGTTTTTTATTGCAAACTTGAATTAGTTGCCTTTTTTCAGCTCATAATTAATAATTTATTTTTGGGAATGATACTCCTATTATTTTTTCTTATTTATCTTGCTATCTATTTGATTAATATAAATTTACAAATCAAATAATGAGATTTGAAATATGAAAATTTGCTATCTATTATGAACCAATGCGATTTTGCTTCATTATCTATCAAATTTTGGATTATATTTGTGTTGAGTTTGGTGTTTACGTTTTATAAGTTGGAGATTTTGATAGGTTCACGGAATTTATAATCAAATCAACGCTCTAAAGCCAACCAAATCAAATTACGTCATCGTTTTTTTTTTTTTTTGGAAAATATAGTAGAATTAGCAAGATATATATGCAATACATCTATAAATTTCATTCTATTACTATCTGCATATAATCTGATTAAACTGAACTACTAAACCAGTATCCATCAAAAACAGTGGTTAATTAATATATTTTATATCATCATATACACATGTCTTTATCTAATAAGTAAATGTTTTGACTGAACTTTTAAGTATTTGTATTTAGGAAAAACTCAAATGTATTATAGTATAATATACTCCTTGTACATATTGTATTGAATAGACTCTGTCCAGCTTTTCATACATAATCGTGACAAACTACATTAAAACGACATAATCAAAACCATGTTTAAAGGCCTCTATTAAATTCTCTTAACTCAACAAAGTAAGAATTCGATCCTAATATTATAGAAACTGCAATTTTCTTTGCCTAATTAAATAGACTTTGATCAATGAAGAAATGCTTACTTATAATGACAAATATATGCGCTTGTAACAATATCTTTTATTTTAGTGATGATTTGGTGGGGAAGTTATTTTGTGTTACCACATTTTCCATATTTATTACATTAAATATAAATTATTTAATGTACATGGATGTGACATGGACCTTTTAGGCATTTATAGTCAATGTGCCATGTTATGTTAACTTTCATAATCATTTTTTTATACGGAATTACGAGTCCGCATATATATGGGGTTATTTGTAACTCGATTAGAATTTTTTTTGTTTTTTATTTAAACTTAACTTAAAGTTAATATATGCTTAGGGGTGAGCTCGCTCCAAAAACCAAGCGTATCCTACGTATTAAGATCATGTTATCAAGCGTCGTAAAAAACCTAATACCACTTAAATCCATAATAAGCATTATAACTAGCAAGGGCGTCTCCAAGATCATGTTATCGGGTAATCATAATATTAACTAAGTTGAAATTGTAATTTGTAACCAAGGGCGTCTCCAAGACTGAGCGTAATGGCAGCGTCGCCCAGCGTTCCCCACCCTCTAACGCGTTCCTCCCCTTACTTCTCTCTCGCCCGACGCGTCGCGCACCCGTAGTTGGTTGTTATGGTGACCCTTGTGGTTTGCCTGATTTCAAAGGGAAAATGTTGATTTCAAAGGGGAACGAGTTTGGTCGTCTGGTACGTAGTTTTGGTCGGGATTTGTCATGTATTTGGTCCGAAGAGAAAAAACGGATTTAGCGTTGTCACTTTAATTGTTAAAGTAACAGAGAAAGAAGAGAGTGTTTGATATTATTGATTATTGATCAAACTCAAACATACAGAGAACACTCCTATATATAGAGGAGATGATAGAAGTCAAACAAGTATGACTCACACTTAACAAACTAAACAGTCATAGCTAAGCTCTAACAAAATTGTAACTGAATCTGTTTTAATACATTGTCATCCCCCCTCAAGCTGTGGGGTGGTTGAAACACACAGCTTGATCCATAATTTGAGAAAACGCACAGCTGGAAGACCCTTTGTAAAACATCAGCAGGTTGCAAAAGAGTATGGATATAAAGAACAGCCAAGGAATTAGAGAGCACCATGTCACGTATGAAATGAAGATCAATCTCAACATGTTTTGTGCGTTGATGAAAAACGGGATTGGCTGCAAGATATGTGGCCCCTAAATTATCACACCATAAAGTAGGATTAGAATTTGGAAGATGCAATTCTCGTAACAGAGATTTTAGCCAACATATTCCAGCAGCAGTATGTGCTAAAGCCCGATATTCAGCCTCAGTACTAGATCGAGCAACAATTTGTTGTTTGCGAGAACTCCAACTAACTAAATTACCACCAAGAAAGATAGCATATCCAGTAGTAGAACGCCTATCATCTGGGCAACCAGCCCAATCAGAGTCAGAATAAGCATGCAACTCAGTATTTAATGACTTTCGAATAACCAAACCATGTTTGAGAGTACCACGCAAAAATCGAAGAATACGCTTAACTGCAATCCAATGGCGATCAGTGGGACAACGCATAAATTGAGAAACCTTGCTAACCGCAAATGCAATTTATGGTATTGTGAGTACTAGATACTGCAAAGAACCAACAGAACTCCGATAAACAAATGGGTCAGACAAGGGTACACCAGAATTTTTAGATAACTGCTTTCCTGGTGAAATAGGTGTAGACAAAGCCTTACAGTCACATAAACCAAGGCGATCAAGCAAATCCAATGTATAACGTTCTTGACTCAAATGTAGACAATCATTGGTAAATGTTGCTTGAATACCCAGAAAGAAATTAAGTTGACCTAGATCTTTAAGAGCAAAGTTGGAGTTAAGTTGACTGAAAACTTTGGCAACATGATCACTAGAAAGTAATAATAACTAGGGGTGAGCATAAAAACCGAACCGAACCCGAAAAACACGAAAAAACCGCCCCGAAAAAACCGAACCATTTGAAAAACCAATGTCAACGGTTTTGACTTTTGGAAAACCCGAATGTTTGGGGCGGTTTTCGGGGGCGTATGAAAACCCCGACCGAAACCCCCGCCCCGCCATTATATATCTTTCAAAAATTTTAAATATATTCTTATACTTATAAAAGATTTGACATTTAATTATCTTTTAATAAAGTATATAACTGAATTTTTCGGTGATTTATTCATATATTTTCATGGTTTCAAGTTATGTTAGTTGAATTTATCTTTACATTATATTAAACTTACTAGTTATTTTTTATTAATAACGAGATGTGTTAAGGTTTGGGAGTTTGAATCATAATATTAATTTTTAAGTTAACAAATTAGTAAATTTAAAGGAAAACAAAAAATCCGAAAAAAACCCGAAACCGAACCGAAAAACCCGAAAACCCCGAAAAACCGAAACCGAAAAACCCAAAACCGAACGGTGTGATATTCTTAAAACCCTAACTTTTGGGCCGGGGTTTGGTTTTAGTAAAAAACCGCCCCAAACCGCCCCATGCTCACCCCTAATAATAACATCATCAACATACACCAATATATAGCACAAAGTAGTGGCAGTTTGAAACACAAACAACGATGTATCAGAAATGCATCTTTTGAAGCCAAGAGTGTGAAGAGCAGTTGACAACTTGGCAAACCAAGCCCTTGGAGCCTGCTTAAGACCATTCAAAGCCTTACGAAGTAAACACACATGATTAGGACAAGAGGAATCCTCATACCCCGGAGGTTGCGACATATAAACCTTTTCAGATAAATCACCATGCAGAAATGCATTATTAACATCAACTTGACGAATTGACCAGTTATTAGAAAAAGCAACTGATAAAACAGTGCGAATCGTCGTAGGCTTAACAACAGGACTGAACGTCTCAAAATAATCAAGTCCTTCAGTTTGATAATATCCTTTGGCAACTAATCTTGCCTTATAACGACTAATAGTACCATTAGAATTTCTTTTGATACGATACACCCACTTACAACCAACAATATTAGCACCCTTAGGTGGAACAACTAAAACCCATGTGTTATTTGAGTGCAATGCAGAAAGTTCAGACTGCATAGCATCACACCAAGCGGGCCACATTTTAGTTTGAAAAAGAGTAGTGGGTTCTTTATCCGGTGGAGCAGAGGAGGCAAGATAAACCTCATGATCTGGATAACGTTTTGGTTGTCTAGTATTATCTTGAGAGGGAGTAACCATAGGATGTATCACAGGCTGTGATGGTGACTGAACAGAGGGAGCAGAAGGAGAAGGAACAGATGATGATGATGACAAATCAGAATTTGATGGAGACAAATTGAAAGAAGACAAAGGTGGGATAGTGACATGTGAAGGAGCTGAAGGCTTTACAACAGAAGAAATAGGAGAAAAAGTGGACTCATGAAAGGTGACATGGCGACTCACATGAACTTTTGATGTAATTGGATCAAAGCATATATAGCCTTTATAGTTTGGAGCATACCCAAAAACAAGCAGGGCACAGACTTTGAAGACAATTTATCTTGTCTAGCATGACTAAGATATGGATAACACAAGCATCCAAAAGTTCGAAGTATTGCATAGTCTGGAGGTTTATGAAACAGCATCTGAAAAGGTGATTTGAGCCCAATAATGGATGAAGGCAGCCTATTAATTAAGTAGGCTGCAGTGGAAAAAGCATCTGACCAAAAATACTTTGAAATATTAGCTTGATGTAAAATAGAAAGAGCCACCTCTGATAAGTGACGATTTTTGCGTTCTGCAACCCCATTCTGATGTGGGGTGTAAGGACACGAGATTTGATATGTAATGCCATGATCAGACATATATTTAGCTAACGGTCCTTTGGTTAATTCAGGTGCACCATCACACTGAAATTTTTTTATTTTTGTTGAAAAAAGATTTTCAACCTGAGTTTTAAATTGACAGAAAACTTCAAAAACTTGAGATCTAGTCACAAGAGGAAACAACCAAGCAAACCTACTGTAATCATCAATGAATGTAACAAAATATCGAAAACCTGAACGAGACAAAACAGGAGCACGGCCCCAAATGTCATAATGCACAATATGTAAAGGAATTGTAGAGTGAATTACATTCGAATCAAATGGTTTTCGTGTTATTTTGGAAACATTACATGAATTACAAGGAACATCAGAATTTTCTTTACGTAAAAACGAAAGAGTACGTAAAAGATGTGATCCAGGATGACCAAGGCGAGTATGCCAGAGTTGAGTCATTGACATGGAAGAATGCACAGATGAGGCAGACAAACCGTACACATTGTAGCAGTTAGAGGAATATGATGCAGAAGTTGGCCACTAAAATTCTGTATAAAAAAACAATACAAGGATTATCAAGGACAAGTTGAGGAATAGATAGCAAATGTTTCTTAAGATTTGGCACAAGAAGAACATTTTGAATATACAAGGTGCAATGGGGTAAATCAAGCTTAAAACTGCCAATATGAGTAATAGAAAGTTCCATACCATTACCGATGATAACCTTCTCAGGTCCAGTATACGGTTGAGCATGTTCAACAAGATTTGGATCATATGTCATATGAGAAGTTGCATCAGAATCTGGCAACCAAGATTCAACAGTTTTAAAAACATTTGAAGAAGTATCAGCTGTCAAAGCATGCTCAGGAGCCCAATACTTGTGATTTCCTGGATTAGCTTGGCTATTCACCACAGAAGCCCATTGAGCAAAGTGATTTGGGCCAAATCCATTATCAAGTCCACTAGGATTTGAATGACCAGTCCATTGATTCGAGGTGGAAGAAAACTGATTAAAATCAGGTGATCCAGACATCGAATAGAAAGGATCAAAAATGGAGCTTCCATTTCCTGTTTGCCAGGCTGCATAGCCTCCATTGGTACCATAAGAAACAGCTCCATTGTTGCCATATCCTCCATTTGTGTTGCCATTAAAATACCTTCCACCACGATTATTGTAATTGCCTCTAAAATTTCGACCTCCATTACCACGACCTCGATAAGAACCTCTATTTCCACCATTATACCTACCTCTACTGTTGTTGTTTCCAGTATTACTATTATCAAACCTCCAAAAACATTTAGGAGCCAAGTGTCCATCCTTACGACAGATCTGATATGTATTAACCAGATCTAGAGATCGTTGATTTGGAACCTGATGTGGTAAATTTGAAGATGCAGCCATAGCAGAAGCATCAACAACAGAAGGTATTTGTGATTCACGAGTTAATCGTTGTTCATACACAAGTAATTTTGACCTTAAATCAATAAACGAAGGTAGTATAGACGAATTCTTAATATTCACAGCAAGAACTCTATATTCCTGATTCAGTCCAGTTAGGGCATGAATAACCAGATCTTAATCATTAATTTGAACACCAATCGACTGTAGCGAGTGTGCAATAGTAGTAATCTCAGAACAATATTCATCAATACTTGTTGTACCTTGTTTGATTTGATGCAAAGGAGACTGTAATTGAACCTTCTTCGCAGAAATCTGTTGTAGAAAAAGAGTTTCAAGCTTCTTCCATAGTTCATACGCTGTAGAACTGACAATCGCTACATGAGCAACAGAAGAACCTAACGTAGCATTGATACAGATTTCAACATACTTGTTCAATTTCTTCCAATTTATGTATTCACTACTCGTAACAGGAGGCGATAAACTTGTTCCATCGACAAATTTTAAGAGATCGAGAGATTCAAATACCGAAGTAAGTTGATGTTTCCATACAAGATAGTTATCTTCTTTTAATTGAACAGATACAAAATTCGAGATATTAGTGATTGGAAGAGTCTGAGAATTTGAACTGGTTGTTGAAGAATCAGTAGGCATGATTATTGATTCAAAGAAGAAAAAGAATAGAAAAAAAAAATCTAGATCTGGATCATAGCTCTGATACCATGTAATTGTTAAAGTGACAGAGAAAGAAGAGAGTGTTTGATATTATTGATTATTGATCAAACTCAAACATACAGAGAACACTCTTATATATAGAGGAGATTATAGAAGGCAAACAAGTATGACTCACACTTAACAAACTAAACAGTCATAGCTAAACTCTAACAGAATTGTAACTGAATCTGTTTTAATACATTGTCAGTCACCTTATTACACATAGTCTAATGGTATAAAATAATACATATTTAATGAGTTAGAATTTTTTCTAAACAATTGAAAATATATTTAATGAATCTTATAAATGGATAAAAAGAAGAGTTCATAAGTGATTGTTTACACAATTTTATAAAGTTTTAAGGTGATTAAATATATCTTATTTTATATCATTAGTCATTAGTTATACAAACCCATACCAACCTATTCAATTCGACGAATCAATATATATTTAACTTATTAAGAGAAGTTAGGTGTCGACTAAATGTAAAAGGTTGCGGGTTAGAATTTATTAGATGTTGATTAATTATGTGGTGAGTCAAATCAATCTCTTATATAACAAGTCGGTTTAGAAATATCTTAACAAGTGTTATATTGAATAAATATGAGTAATAATATTTAGTCTTACCATATGTTTATACTCATAATCATATTTAATGGATAATATTGAAAGAAAGAATTAATATATTACATATGTCATCCTATCAAGTAAATTAAATTACAAGTAAGATTATATGGTACAATAAATATATATTTATAGTTTAAAAAGTTCATCATATATAGCACACGGTTTTAATTAAAAAGACTGAGAGGATATCAAAGGTGAGATTAATAAAAATAATTAGTAGGTTATATATGTAGATCTTTTTATTTGATTTTGATAAGGACTTCCATCTCCATTTTTCTCCCTTTCATTTATCATATGCTTCGTCAAATCCAATTAATTAATTGCACAACACTACTCAATAAATTTAATTAGAAAACTTATACAATAAAATAATTAAACTATTAATCAAATGTTAAAAACTATCATTTTGACAACGACAAATGTGGGAACCGAGATAATAGCATCACTAATTTGTAAATAAACAATGAACTATCTTGCAATGATGCACATGTAAAAATAGTACAAGAGCATGTGTTCATTATTTATGAAAAAAAGGCATAACATATTAACATATATTCTTGCAAGGAGCTTTTAATTAGAGCACAACGTATATACGAATGTTAAAGGGGTGTTAAAAAAATCTTCAACAATGCTAAAGATTTTAACATTACATCGGGTCTTCCTTTTAATATGTTATAGCTATCACTTTGACGGTATATTAGACATGTGCTAACATGAGGCATCAGCTGGCAACCGACGCCATCCTCATTGGCACGCTCCTTCGCTTCAATTGCATCGGTTCAACAATTCGGTTTGGGGAAGAGATTAATGGTGGGACTTAAGCAATTTAATATAGTATTTGGTATTTTCTGTGTGTATATATTTTATAATGGTGGGTCCAAAAAACTGAAGGGAAGAAGTATTGTTAGCATGAGTATATCAGTTTAATGTCGGTTTGGATATAAGCTGACGTGACGCTGATTTGGCAAAAACTGAAATGTCAGTCACGGTTGGGAGCGGTCTTAAACCATTCTTATGTATGAAAACACACTTAATTGGCATGGAGAACTTTAACACCATACTCTATGTATGTTAAACTCATATTAAAACTCTAAAAAACTTTTAATATAGCTTTAACACTCGTTATATATTGTGTTATTATGTTAGTTAAAAATATGGGAAGCAGCAACTTGCACTAAGTGTGACTTTTGAAAAAAAAAAATTAATATCTTTTTAAGTGTGGGAATATTGTAACGATTTAACACTACTTAATTTTTACTTAAAACCATAGCTCTGCATAAAGGGAATTTGTTCGTGAACCATTTAACTAAAAAAAGTTACATACACTCGGTTCTTCCTAATATATCTTAAACGCTGTTAACTAATAATAGAGTGATGATTTAAACATTAATTCAGCTAAAAAATACTTAAAATAAAGATATTATAACATTATTTGAACATTTTTGTTATAAAGATGTATTATTATATAACAAATAATTATGGAAGTCTTTGTGTGGAAGTATTAGTCAGCTTCACATGACAATTCGTGAATCGTGACTCGTGTTTATTTATAGCTTTGGATGTCCACATATTATTGATTGATGTTGTCCATTGATGCATGTTTCTCACATTTCTAATTTGTTGTTTTTATAATAAATACTACTTTATTCGTCTTGCAACAAATAATAAAATAATTAATGGTTACAAAACGTTATTATGAAAAATAGTATTTAGATTTAATTATGATGTTTGAAATCGCAATAATCAGATAATCAGTTTTTTAATGTTCGAAAAACCTAATTATTTGTGTAATTAAGAGGTAAAATGCAAATAATTCGTTTTCAATAAGTAATAACCACTTTTCCACATGTTATTCCAAAACTTCGTTTTAGATGTCCAAAACACAAATAATTGATTATATATTTGTTGGTCCAATTTTATATACTACCTCCGTATCAAAATAAGTGATACATTTGAAGAAAACACGGTTTTTGACGCAGAAGATTAAATAATAGTTTAAGGTAAATTAAAGTGAATAGTTTGTGGAGAATGAGTCTCACTTCTTTTGAATAAAAATAATATTAATGGTGTTTAAAAGTAAAAGTAATGGTAAAAGGGTAATTTCACTTTATTAAAATAGATAGTTAGTAGAAAAGGGGTCCCACCTTTTTACTAAACAAGGAAAATTTTATAAGTGTATCACTTATTTTGTTCCACCCTCTAAAAAGAAAGTGTATGAGTGTATCACTTATTTTGATACGGAGGTAGCATACATTTTTTCGATAATACACAACATATATTTTGTATTAATGTATTAAATTAAATTAATTTAAAATTGCTAGGTGGTTAGCTATAACGAATCGTTTATTGCCATAAACTCATAACCAAACAAAACTTTATGACGAATCGTTTATTGCCATAAAGTCATAACCAAACAAAACTTTATGGCTAACAAAATTTTAAAAACTGAACTGTCAGTTATCAAAATGGTTCGATTAAGTTAGGTATGCTAATTCGGTTATGTGTCGGTTAATTGGGTTTTTTCCTCAACTCTAATTAACCGAGTAAAAATGTTGGACAATAACATATGTATGTTAATTAAATTGATTATTGTGAAAGCTGGGGGAACTAGAAAAAGTCATATACTTTTACTTAAAAGGGTGATTTTTACACCATATTTTTTAATTCATTTAGGCTGGTAGGAATGGATCACACGGCGTGGAGAAATGAGTGATGTGGAGGTGAGGTGGAGGCTCCACACCGTGGAGGAAATTTTAAACACCACCCCCTCCACATGTGGAGGCAAGGCGTGGTAGATCCATGACCACGGCAGCAGCTTGAAACGGGCGTGGGGGAGAATGTGTGGGTGATATGGTGGGGCCCTTTTCACATGCAAGAATGGTGTGGAGGGGGTGATATTCATTTTTTTTGGTGTGATGTGGTGGGTTGCCACATAAGACAACACCACACACCTCATTGAAGTCCCATACCGCATAGCCTTACCACACCCGTCCACACGACTTGCTTTATAAGTTTGCAAAAGTTTTTGTACATTGTGATGTATGTATAAAAAAATATGGTGTACAAATTAATTCCCTTTACCATATTTAAAAGGGTTTTGTCAATGTTAATTGATGGAGTAATGTTCCTAAAATTCAAAGGACGATTTTTACATTATTTTTACCTTCTTATTGACAGTCCTAAGGGCTGCCATTATTATTTTCCCATTTTAAATAATAAGTATGTTACATCATGATTTCAAATATTAAAAGGATAAACATGTTGTAGATTTGTTGGCTCGATGGCATAAAATTTGTCTTGTCTAAGCCAGCTTTCTCTACCCCCTCACTCGGCTAGACGGCTGCTTTTACATGTAGTATTGTAGTGTGTCCTTCCTACAAAAAATAAAGATAAAAATAAAAAAACCATCTTCTGAAAATTGAGAATATGCACATGTGTGATATTTAGTCTACTTTTAGTGGGATGGTGAGTATCACGTACTCACGCCGTGCAGTCAACACCAATTATACTATACATGCCTTATGTATGTATGTTGCACATTAACAAATAAGAAGACAACTATAACTTTACGAAAAGTTGCAAGTTTTGAGTTTTCATTCACTCAACCTTGATACGTTAGTTAATACAATAATACAGTTGGTTCAAACCCATCTTAATTAAACTTGTTTTTGTACGGAAAGAACAACCTTTGATATTTTTCTAAACAGAAAAGATACACTCACCAGACATCTTTATCCGAGAAAGCCATATGGAAAAATTAAAATGTTTTTGTTTGGGGGTACCTTATTCATTTACATATTGGGCACAATTTAATTTTCACTAATTTTTTTTTTTGCCTGAGACCACTCCCAACCATGTTATTACTTAATCTTATTTTTGTTATATCATAACACTTCAACTGACAAACACATGACAAAAATACAAATTCACATAATATTTTATATATAAAATGCACACAAAAAATACTAATACTCACAAAATAATTATTTCCCTCATCTATTCATCCATCCCTAAATCAAAAGTAATCAACTAACAGAGCAACTGATATCACTATGCTAATAGTGTCAATTTATCGAAGGCAACCAAAGGTTACTTACAGTATCTATCGATACCAGTTTAATGTATCTGTGCTACCAAGCAAGCCATCCATCCAAGTTTATTTATAGAGTCGGAGGTTAGAAATATTTATATATTTAACTTATATCCGTATATTCAAACAATCTTGAATCTTCTGGGTTGTAGCAATGTCTTGTTAATTTACATGTATTTGGTCAAACCATTTGGGCCCATATTTGTTCAGCCTGGCTTCATTTATAACTGGGCTTTCAAGAACATATGAGCCCTATTCACGCTCTGAGTGCCTTAATCCTTAGGGTCTGTTTAGTTGGACGTAATAAAATGACAAAGTAATAAAATGGATGACGTAATGCAATGAGTGACGGAATAAAATACTATATTGCATTACATTATCATGTTTGGTTAACAAATGAAATAATAAAGTGAGTTACTATAATATATTATTTTGAGATGCATTTTTATTTCAAGTTTTTAATGTTTACTTTTTCAAATTAACATTACACATGAAGTGTTCAGAATATATTTTTTTAGTTATGTCTCAGTTTATATATTAGTTCATAGTATTTGTATATAAATTAGAATACCTAAATCTAGTTTTAATTAGCATATATTTAAAAAGTTAGCGTGGATAAATACTGATTTTTCAATTAAAAAAGAAAATTCCAATAAGGACTATATAAAAACAATTATTTTAGTTAGTCGTAAAAATTTAATATTATTTAAACATAATTATTTTAATATTTTAATAAAAAAATAATTCAATAATAAAGTTTCATTCTATTCATTGAAGGAATGAAAAAAAGCACCCCTCCGCCAAAGAATGAAAATCATAAAAATAGAAGGAATCACATTACATAAGTAATGGTCCATTGCATTCTTACGATGTAAGCAAACATGTTTTTTTCATTACGACGGAATGATACTTCCATTCCGCCTTCCATTCATGCATACCAAACACTACCTTAAGTCCTTCACCTGTTCCCATATCTCTCTCCCGTACACACACAAAGAAAAAAAAATACAAAAACTATCCATATGATTTTCCAAAGTCTACGATTTTATTCATAATTTCTTTTCATGATTTTTGTCCTCATGTCCACATTTTTTTATTGATTTTGTCATGTCTTCTAAATTGATCTATTAAGTCACCTCACGTGCCAAACACGTGAAGGCATTTTGGTCTTTTCCCCCAGCTTGTTCTTTACCCAAAACCCTAACACCTTTGATTTGATTTATATTATAATTCATATATAATTTTTTTTTAAATGTTAAATGTTAAATTTATAATTATATACTTCCTTCGTTTCAAAATAAATGATACAAATTAGAGTTCACGGTTTTTGAGGCAAAATATGATAATGAAGGTTAATTAGATTAAATTTGATAGTTAATGGAGGATGGGTCCCACATATATTTATTAAAGTGAATTTAATGATATTTAAAGGTAAAATTAAGGGTAAATGTGTCTTTTCACTTTATTTTTAAAGGAGATAGTTAGTGGGTGTGGTCTCCACTACCTTTTACCAAATATGGTAAGTTTTCAAAGTTTATCACTTATTCTGAAACACCCTAACATGAAAAGTGTATCACTTATTTTGAAACGGAGGAAGTGTGTTATATTTTTTTTCATATTTTATAGCATGTCACATAAAACTCGCGTTGAGACGCTTTGTGCCATCTTATCGCATATATCTTGCGTCATGCCTTAATTCTTTGCTATAAGCTATTTCGTAACAGTGAAATTGTGCCTCACGTCTTGGCACAGTCATATTGCTGTTTCAGAACTTTGCCAAAAACACAATTTTGTCCATATTGTGCTAAATATACACTCTCTTTATGTGACCGCTTGTGGTAAACGCTGTCGATTTTTGTAAGTACATTTATTTACCTTATTTTTAAAAGTAAAAGTTGATTTGTAATTTTATATAAGAGCAAATGAATTGATATTGTACCTTCCAGTTGTGTTAATAAAAATGGTGAATAATAAAAGGGACTACACCAAAATATGCTTTATAGGACCCCGGTTAGTGTCCTATTAAATTAGTTTATAGGACCTTTAACCTAATAGGACTTATATAAAAGTGTCACATCTAAAGGGGTTGTAATAAGTTCTAGGACTCTTTAAAGTGACTCAACAAGTGGTTATGCTTATGAAACATATTTTATGGTCCTATAAAATGTATCATGTAAAACTAATAAAGGTCCAAATAGATTATAATATAGGACACTTTTGAGTGACCTAACAAGTAGTTATGCTTATGAGACATATTTTATGGTCCTATAAAATGTATTATATAACACTAAAAGCGTCCTAATAGACTATAATATAGGACACTTTTATCTGGTCATAAAAGATATTTACATACTATCACATTTAAGAAAATATAGGTGTCCTAACAATTGAATTTATACGACATAATAAGTAGTCCTCATAGATTAAAATATGTGTCCTGATATATGGATTTATATAGGACACTTGTTTAACGTCTTAATACTGATTTTGAGTTGCAATGCATTTTATGACAGTTTAGAAGGGTCCTAAGAAAGTTGTGTTAAAATTAAATCAAATTGAAAAACATGAGCAACCCAAAAGAAAGTATAGAACAAATATTTCATCATTATTGAATTCAATAAGCGATTTTTGCAATAGTATCAAGCTAATTAAGTAATACATATAACCATCCATAAACTTATCATAAGAAAGTAAATTACAAATAATTGAACTCAAACATAAAAAGTCTAGTACAGTAAAACCAATATCAATCTTCGCCTGAAAGAAAGTTGCACACATTACTGAAGATATTCTTGTGTTATCATGCATCATCCTCACAATAAGGCGGCACCTACAGAGACAACGTATAGAGTGTGGTTTTTTCACATTATATAAGAATGTAAATTAGCAAGACAAATAACATGTGGTTCAATAATTAGGGAAAGCAGTGCAAGAATAAGATTTCTCATAATAACATAGTTTGTAACATGTTGCCAAAGAAAATAGAAGACAATGATAGTAAGCACGAGAACCTGCGGAAAAAATAATGACAATGTGCTTCTTCATTGAGTAGCTTGGAATACTTCACTACATAAATCACATATTAGAGAAAGATAAATAACAAGGTTAGATGTTTGGCTATTTTAATAAATCTATAGTGCATACCCACTTTGTAGATAACCTACCAATTGTTATTCCATGAGATGCAACTAAAAAAATGAGGAAAAGGCTTCTTCAGAGTTGCTATGTATCAAGCACCACCTACTGTTTAAACAGGATATACATTAAATATCTTTGAATTACCAAACAAATATTTTGAGCCATGAATGTGCAATTGAAAACCAAAAGTTAATTTTTACCATTTTCCATAAGACAGATGCTGACATGAAATTAGGCGTTAAAGATCATTCTCTCTTCCTACATGTACCAAGATTAATAGAAAACAAACAATTATGATAAAATAAAATGCAAATGTTAACAAACCTTTTTACATCTTCATTAGCTTGCAAAGTTGCAATTTGTGCAAATTGATATATTATTTAAAGTTCCTTTAAGTCATTGCCTCTTTATCACATATAGCATCAGGTAAAATAATTGAGGATGCCTCATGAGTCATGACTACTGTATCTCCCCAATCTAAACAATTTCAACTATTAGTTTATTAGAAGACAATGACAATAACTCCCCAACGAATTAAGTTCATATATATCCAAGTAATTTCCTTAAAAATACAATACCAAGACGTGTAGGATTGTGTTAGCCGGTTCAATTAGCATTAGGATGTGTCGAAACAAAAACCCCAAACCACATGCAGAGAACCGATTCAACTACAAAATGTGAAACCAGATTAGTTTTAAAGATTAAAACCAAAACAAAAACATAAACAAATTATCACTTATCTCATAGATTGGGAAGTTTACATTCAATTTGGTTAAAAAAATCAAAGCCCTAGCTTGAATTCTGCAAGACGAGGTTGCACCCTTAGCATCAATTTCGAAGTTTTCATTGATTTAAATGACCATAACCTTCAATTTCTGGCAGGGCGCGAATATATTGATCTAATTGCCGCCTAGTTCTAGGACGTGGGACGTGATTTTAGGAACCACTCTACTTACTACTCAACCAAAGCAAGCATTCCCTTAAAACAATTTTTTCCCTACATAAACAAAGTTCTATTTGTTGCTAATTTCTAACTCCGCAAAATATAAAAGTTATTTACTTGTATTATTGTACTTAGGAGTGGCGATTCATGTCGGGTTCGGATTTACAGGTTGGCGGGTTAGAAATATACAATCTGAAACTGACATGTTTATATGAACGGGTCACATATCTCAACCCTAACATGTTTACCTTCAACCCGAACATGACCCATATAACTTGTTTAATTAAATGGGTTAAACAGGTTAGCAGATCAAATAGGTTAAACAGGTCAAACAGGTCATACATGTTGTTATTATTCCACAAATTCATAACAAGGTACCAAAATAACACATTACTAGGTAGTCTTTTTAGTTTTAATCTAACTATTAGTTACATTTAAACTATTAAACTATAAACTAAATATAAATATATTTTTTAAATTAATCTTAATAATTAAACAGGTTGGCGGGTCGATCCATTTAAATTATCATTGACCCGAACCTAACCTGTTTAATAAACGGGTCAGTCGAGTCAACCCGAGACTGTCCCAATTTTTTTTACCTCAACCCAAACTTGTTTATTTTCGTGTCGGTTTCAGGTTGGGTTTCGTGTCGGGTCAGAAACTGCCACACCTAATTGTACTCATTTCCTCACAAAATTATTTTCCACGGATAAAAATCACATAGTTTAAGAAAAATACATTTATTACACTGTCTAACCAATAAAATTCTATCTTTACCACTTAACTATTTTTTAATTGGTGAAATTTTTAAGTTGACAATAATTTTAGGACAAACCAAAAAGGAAAGGTGTACAATAAAATTAGGATGGTACACCCTGAAATAGAAAAGTGTATCACTTATTCGCCACACACGAAGTATATAAAATTATTGTGTTGATAGTATTTTTATATCTTTTTATTAAAAGTATTGATATATGAATGTACGCACATTAGACCGGTGCCAATGGAGGGTACCAATTGGGAACTGACTCACTCTGTTGAGTTGAACCGCTGGCACTAGGGTTGATAACTCAAGTCTAGTTTGTGTTCGCGGGTTGGCGGGTCATAAAATTTCAACCCGGAACCGATCTATTTATATAAAACGGGTTAGATATCTCAACACTAACTTGTTTACCTTCAACTTGAACCTGACCCATATAATCTGGTTTGTTAAACTAGTCATACATTTAATTAATAGATCTAATTAATCGGGATAAAACTTAATTAAAAGCTTAATTAACTCCAACGGGTTAGCTGGCTAAAGAAAATGAACTTAACCATTAGAGTTTAAATCTAATAGGGTTAGTGCCCTAATAAGAAGTCTTAAGGGTTAAGTTTTAAGGTGAATCACATTCGGTGCAATACTCCAAAACCGCCCGCCCTTCCCATTGCTTGTCCATGCCGACCACCGCGAACCACCCAACCATACCATCGCTACCACCCAGCTCAGCCGCTGCCTGCCACCATCGAGTCTGACGAAACATTAGCTGAAGCTACTGTTTTCGGTTCGGTTATCCGTCGGGTGTTTCTAATTTGTTCTCCAGGGTGCTTTGTACTGCATGGTGGTACATCGTTCAGTTTGAAGAAATGTCTCATAAAGCTTAATACTATAAAACCTGCATATCAAGTGCCCTATAATAGGACCTCAAGGATTAAGTGTCCCATTATACATAATGTAATAGGACATGTATATCAAATGTCCTATTAGAGGTCATCGTAATACAACCCTGGTGACCAAGCGTCTTATTAGGTTACATTATAATAGGACATTATTGGTTAAGTGACCTATAAAAACTAATGTAATACGACTTATGTATCAAGGTCCTATTATGTATCACTATAATAGGACCTATACGAATAAATGTCCTATAAAACTTAATATATTAGGACCCACATATCAATTGTCTTATTAGACTATAATATTATAGGACATCAATGAAAAAGTGTCTTATAAAGCTTAATGTAATAGGACATGTATATCAAATGTCCTATTACATCGTATCATAATAAGACTCCAATGGATAAAGGTCCTTTAATATAGTTTAATAGGATCCACATATAAAATGTCATATTATATAATATCATATTAGGATTCAAAAACTAGTTGGTCCTATTAGATATGTTTTTAGGACCCCACTATAAAAGTGTACCACGAAAAGGGTCCTAAAAGCCTATTTTTGTTGTAGTGAGGTTTGCATGGACGACATGAGTTGACAAGTTGGCGGGATATAAAACAAAGATATCATTCTATTACTGATGCTGCAGTTGGTAATGATCAATGAAGAATGAAGTTAGTACTGATGGGGCAGAAATGCTATATACTACTGATGCTAAGCTTGGACGTTACTACTGATGATGAATACTACTGACGATCAACAAATACTATTGATTCTATTTATGGTGCTGATCGAGTCCGAGATTCTAGCTTAGTTTGTTATAGGATGTATATCTTTATGTAATTCAATTGTAATCGATTCCTAGAATAACTAGGTTATTAATTTAGGCTTCAAGGACTAGTATATATAGTTCCTTATGAATTGTAAGCATACGTGTATTGATCGAACAAATTAATACATTGAAGCTTTTTGTGATAAACTGTGTTCTTCATTTTATTCTTATTCAATTGCAGTTTGCATTGTTCTTAATCTAATAACATAAGTGTTAATCCGCTATAACTTCTTGTGTTAGTAGATCTGGGTTTCTAATAACTTGATTAAGTTATTCGATCACCAACAACGTACACATGTTGTGAAGGACAAAAGGCACCCCACGAACAAGGATTGGGGTGGGCTAGCTAGCATTAGCCCCTGGCTATATTAGATGCTGCATGCGCCCTATTGTTACTCGTGTTACACGGACCCAGGTCCACTGACACTCTAAGAAATTACCCCTTAACAACAAGTTAAATTTTGTGACAAAGAAATGTGTGGTTGCTATAGGAGTTATTTTCTGTAGTGGTCTAAACAAAACTTACCACCATGGGGTTGCTCCCATTTCTAAATGAAAATCATTAGAGCATATATAATGTGCCGTTGAGTATTAAACACATGTTATAGTAGTTTTTATCTTTTTAATATAGTTTTAACACCCACTTTAAAACTACCATAACTCATTTAACATCTATTTTATACCTACAACAAGTAACTTAAATCAATATCAATTTTAAAGAATATATAAATAGGACAAAATCTGATTATTACCCATTAAACCTTTGACGTCCGGATGAGGGTGGGTATTTGACAAGATCACTGATATCATTTTGGTGCCATCAAATACCATTTATCTATGGTTCGAGAATTCAGTGGACATGGTGTATATTTATAGCTTTGTTACTAATTAAAGTAAATTAACAAAACTTGTATTTTATTCTTTTAAAGCTTTAATGTTGATTTTGCAACTTACCGCCGGTCCTACGATTGAAGTCACTGATGTACCGTGCCTTATAATTAAAGGGCCACTACGGGGGTAACAAAGGAGACCCCAAGTCTACATAATTGTTCAGATCTTTAAATTTGTAAGAAGACAAAAAGGAATTAACAAATTGAGGGTTTCTATTTTCTAAAAGGCCCCTAAACTTTTTTCTTTTTTCCGAAATAAAGGCCCCTACCCAAATATACAACAATACTCCTTACATATGGATTATAAATTTCATTTAATATTAAAAGATCAGAATCAATTTTTTTAAGTCTCTGTACTTCGTGTCATACAGTGACATTTAAACGGATAATATGGTTTTCTAGAACATATCTTCTTTGTTGGGGAATAAACCTCACCCTTTTATCTTCCGATAAATGGCCTCAGCAAGTCTTAACCCAAAATTTTTTTAAAGAAAAGCCCGATGTTCAGCGGTCTCTTCTCTACCCAAGTAGCTGTGGCCCATGATCCAAGGGACCTGAAAGCAGTTAATCATGGCTCATAGATGTGAATTGAGAAAGCAAGCCAAGTCCATTGATTAAATTGTATGAAATAATTGTTGGATATACATACGTTGTTTGAAGTTGTAGTCAGGGGCCACAAACGAGTCAAGTTGGGCTCGGCAAAGTTCGAACTTGGCTCGAATTACTTGGACTAGGCTAGAGCTAAGCTCGATATCTCGACGAGCATCTAAGAGGCAGGCTCGAGAGAACTCGAATTTATCTCAAGCTCAGCTCGAAAAGCTCAAAAAATACATATATACATATATGTATGCATAAAGTTCGTTAAAAATTGAACTCAACATGAAAATCTCGAACATATATGAACATTATTATAAATACATGTATATATAAGATTCTAAAAGCTCGATAATAACTCGAGTCGAGCCATCAATAGTTGAAGCTCGGCTCATTATTTTTCTTAAGCTCATTGTTTGGGTTCAGACTCGAATTGGATAAAACTCGAAGACGAGTTCCAGTTGATAAAGCTATTCACAGTTGTTAAAGATGGGGTTGACATATGCAAAATTAATTTTCCAATTTCCATAGCAGTAAGATGCATAGTATTAAAATTAAACTAGATCTTTCCTAATTTTTTATTTGGTTGTTGAGGTTAAAAAAGTCACCAAAAAAATGCTTTAACTTTTTTAAAAGGTTCCATTTAAAATTAATATGACACGAGTTAGTCCTTGTTATTTTTATCATAGCTTACTTAGAGCAAAATATAAATAATGAAAATCGATATGGTTTTTGTTGAATGTCATTTTTCGTGTTTTTAATTAACTAAAACATGTTAAAATTTATGACAAAATTGGTTTTTGCTTTTTAGTAATTAACCTATTTACAACTATTACATATGCATAAAAATATTAGCAAACAAATCATAAGTTTAATACCTAGAATGTGGTAATCCGTCACTTTATTTAGTCCTCATTGTTGTGTTGCATATATTTTAGTAACAGTAGTAGTAATATGGAGATAATAGTAATATAGCTGTTCAAATAATAACAATAAAAATTTAATTAAACTTTGGTGTTTTCTTTAAAATCTAAATTAGGATTAAAGTTAAATGAAGATAACGGGTCATCATATGTTTAGGTAAATTGTCTAATCTCATAAAGTTAGTAAAAGGGACCTTCTCATTTCTTTTTTACTTTTCCTTTTTTCTTCGTACATGTAAGAGAAGGTCTGTTTGAGCTTTACAAAACCAAAAGATATTGTTAGTGGTTTCTTAAAAGTCCCAGTACCTGATTGACATATTACTTAGAGGGCTGGGTGTTGTTTGTTAAAACACGCCAACTGAGCTTTAACCGCGCCAAAAACAGAACCGCCATTTGCGCCAAACATGTGCCAAAGGTCCGGCGCCAAGGATTTAACGCATGGTTAAATGTGTTTATGTGTGTTTTTTATTTTATGTTTTAAATTGTGATTATGTTTTGGGTATCTTTTGTGGATCATAAATGGATGTTATATAATTGATGGTATATACATGAATGGTATATTTTTGAGGTGATTGTTAATATTCTGTTAATAAAATAAAAATGTTCTTTAACATGTACTCTATCTAACACCCTTTGCTATCTAGTGCTATTAGTAGGAATATAGTTAAATTTCATATTGCAAAGAGAATCATCAAGAAAAGAACTTAAACTTCACCCAAAGAAAAAAAAAACATAGTTTGATTGCTATTTTAGCCTTTTAGGTCCATTTAATATAAAAATTCATATTTCATATTACTCCATTTAATAATAATTTTTTCATATATCATATCTACCTTTTATTTTTATGAAATTAAAATTGTAAAACAGATTATTTCCTATGGTGAAAATGGAAATTACTTTGAAATATTTGCTTTACGGGAAGCGGTTGATCACACAAGGAGACCATTAGCAATGGCTCTGTTTACATCAATACTCGTTGTTTCAAACAGTGGTAACTCTTGGCCTTGCATA
This sequence comes from Calendula officinalis, assembly GCA_963853835.1. Lineage (NCBI taxonomy): Eukaryota > Viridiplantae > Streptophyta > Magnoliopsida > Asterales > Asteraceae > Calendula > Calendula officinalis. The sequence goes on from OY970821.1 coordinate 82,427,416, forward strand.
CATCCAATGGCAGAAAGATGATCCAGCTCAAACAGATCGGAACTCGCATAGCTCGCACCATCATCATCTTCGTCCGTAGCATTACCTTTAATCGATTTTAACGCATATTCAACCTTTTTCTGGTAATTCTTCAACAAATTCTGGGTAGAATCTTCAGAATGGCGGGTTTTCTTTTCGTTGATTGAACTCCGCCCAAATTTCACAGCGGGCAAATCAGATCTGTCGCCTTGTAAAGAACGGTTTACACGAGGCTGATAACAATCGTCGACGATCACGCTCGCCGGATAAAACCTAGCGATCCGTTTCATGCCTGCGGTGGTTAACTTTCCTTTTGACGACGACGGACTTTTGTTCAAACATGATCGTGAAAACGACGTCGTTGATGAAGACATTGAAACATTAGCAGATTTTGATTCCCTGTTTGCATGAATTATAACCTCATCGTGACCTCCACTACAAGGCGGCGAAATCTTCGATTTCTTCGCGTTTCCAGTAGAAAAAAGTGAAATTAAATATGTCGTTAACCGACCTCCCGGTGAAATCGGTTGCTTACCTCTCTTCAGGTAACCGTAGATCTTCATTGCTCTCGATTTCGTCTTCACGAGCTTAGCATTCGGTGGAAAATCGTCGAGTTGATGCTTGCATTCATTATCTTCATGTATGCTGGTACGAATAGGTCTAGGCCTCGCCGGAAACCCATATATCGTTTCGGTTTCCGACGACGAATATCCTGCCGGATAACTGTAACAGGATGAACCGACATTTGAGTTGAAGTAGAACGATTTACCTTCACTTCGCCGGGAACTAGATTCGAAACCGGTAGCTGATTTCCGTCGAACAGCCACTTCGTTGATATTGTTCGAACCGCCATTTCTTCGAACACTATCTCTTTCATCAATCGATCGGTAGATCACCTCAAGCAACGTCGATGAGAATGACGGATTTTCTTTCCGGCAGCTGTACTGCTGCCGATCAACAGCGTTCATTATGACTCTGTAGAAGTGAATTAAGCTTGCATTTGAAACAAAATTTAACCTAGATTGAAAGGTAAAGTAATCCTAACTCTACATGTATTACACTGTCTTATTTATAAATATGGTTAAATGAGGGCGGGGGATATGGCAAAGCTAAAGTCTAGTAATTCCTCCATTTCAAATAAATGGATACAATGAAATGATCATTTTACCTTTATTTGTATTGATATGTGGTATTGCTTCATATTATTTATTCTTATTAATTTTCATACTAACTATATTAAGATAATTATCAAAATCAAGAGATGATATAAGAAATGAGAATTAATATACTTCCTTCGATTCAAAATAAGTGCTACACTTTTCATAAATGGGTGATTCAAAATAAGTGCTACACTTTCCATAAATGGGTGATTCAAAATAAGTGCTACACTTTTCATAAATGGCAAAAAATAGTAGGACCCACACCCACTAACTATCTATTTTAACAAAGTGAAATGACTCATTTACCCTTACTTTTTACTTTTAAACATCATTAACCCCACTTTATTCAAAATGTGTGGGACCCATTGTAACATCCCAAAACCCGGCCTAGTAGTTTATTGACCTTAAGGTATCTTATTAAATGATTATCTGATTAAATACTTAGTTAATTTAATTAGCCTGCTGCCTTTTGCGGTATTTTAACCAAGGGGTTAAAATACCCGACTTGTTGTATATATGGAATGAAAACATGACTTTTATATCTTTAAATTCCTTGTTAAATATCGTTTCCGGATATGCTTTCGTTTTTAAAATTGGAGTCCGTTTGCTACGTTAAATAAATTAATTACGAAAGGGACTTTCAGACATTACTGTTAATTGATAGAAAGCCACAAAAGGGGGCCCACCCTTTTGTTTGGCCGGCCTCTAGAGAGAGGGGGACTCTCCCTCTCTTCTTTTACTTGTTATTTTCAAACATTATCCTTCCATATCACTATTTCATTGCAAAGCCAACTCCATCACTTTCTCTAGCTTTCCTTGCTTGTTCTTGGTGATTTCTTGGTGCTAAGACCCGAAATTCTTACCAAAGTTTGTGTAGAAGAACCCTAGAAGTAAGCTACATCTTCTCCTTTACTTGTTCTTATTGTTCTTGAGTTTGGTTGTGAACTAGGGTTTGTGATCTTTAGTGTTTTATGGATGAATCTTGAAATGGATGTTGTTTTATGTGTTTATGCAAGCTTTTACATCATTTGAATGGTAGATTGGTGAAGGAATACAAGATTTGGTGAAAATCACCTTCAACCTCCATTAATGGTGGATGTTGAAGGTGGGTTTTGATAAATCTTGGATTTATTGATGTTTGAATGAATAGAATTGTTTATTAGGTTGAGAAATCATGATTGGTAAGTTATGGATGTTGAAAACCTAGTATAGATGATTGTGTGAATTGATCTAGTTGGTGTTTGGGTCAAAATGGTTAACTAGAGATTGTGCAAGTATGATACTTGCTATTGTAGTAGTTATGAACTCAATAGAATTGCTAGTTTATGGTGAATTGCTAGTCTAGAAGTTGTGTGCTAGTTGATGGAATTGTAGAAGTAATTTAGTCATGTTCGGGTTTTTGACCCGTCTGGATGAATTAGTGATAGAACGATTTATATGGTTAAAAATGACTATTTGGTGAATTGTATTTGTTATACAAGTTGGTGTTGTCATAACTCGGTATACTTGTTGACAGGAACCGGGAAGGATACTCAGTGATACTAGCTCACTGAGTTAAGGATCGGAAGTTGAAAGGTGAGTGGATTCAACCTACAACTCGCGTTTCGGTTTATTTGGTTTGGTATTGGTTTTTTAGTGAAAAATCGCAAGTTTTACCAGACAAAGGGAGTTCGCGTCGCGAACTCCACTTAACGATCGGGAAGTAGCCCCAGAGAAGTTGGTTGTTTATCGCGATGTAGTTCACGATCGGAGTTCCCGACGCGAACACTAGTTCGCCATCGTGAACTAGAGTTCGCGGTCGTGAACTAGAGTTCGCGATTGGGAACTCAGTCGTGACGTTTTTTCGCGGTGTTTTTCGTAGCTAGTCTACTTGTTATGTATGTCTAGTGTCAGGGAATACCATACATGACTATGTACACATTCGGGACGAGGTCAGTGTCGGATGGATAACGGCTGGGCCTAGTGTATCGACTAATAGGGTATCCGACCTTACATGTATACATTGCATGGTTAAAGGGAGGGAGTTGCCCGGGGTGTTGGATACAGGCTATCGGTTACCGTGGTTTTGGCCGACCATGGTTTAAGGCCCGCAAAGCCACCGATCCTCTCAAATAAGTGATTACCCAACCGGAGATGTTTTATAACTTCCGTGTTTAAGTGATTAGTGTAGTTTGTAGTGTTAGGAATTCATTCACTTAGCTTTTGTGCTAATCCCTCCCTTATTGACACATTTCAGGTTGGATGGCTTGAACGGGTCGGGCTTGGACGGGAAGTTTGACCATGCTTAAATATATGTTTTTGTATAATGAGCCGTGTTTCGTAATACCGTCTTTTAACTAACTTTTTGATGTAACATTCGTGGGACCATGGTTTGTAAACTTAACATAACTAGGAACCTAACCGTATGCTTCCGTAACCTTAGATTAATGCCTAATTGGATATTTTAAAAAAATGGTTTTCAAAAATGCGGTGTTACACCCATTATCCATTAATCATTCAATTAATCTAATTTAACCATCATTATACTATTTTGCTTCAAAATCGTGAAAGTAGAAGTGTAGCACTTATTTTGAATTGGAGGAAGTATAAGTCTTGGATATGAATATAGGTAGTAGAAAGAAATATAAACTCTTTTTATTTTTATATATTATTAACCTCGATTTATTCAAAAAGTGTGAGATCATTCACTGTTAACTATCCAATTTAATCTAATATAGTCATTTGCGTCACTTATTTTGAAATGAAGGAAGTATAATTTTTAGGGTTTTGCTAATGACAGCCCTTAGGGCTGTCACTAACATACATAAAAAGCTTGTACATTGATTAAAAAAGTAATATTCCTAAAATTCAGGGGGTTGTCTTTTGTGTATTTTGTCTTCTTAATGACAGCCCTTAGGGCTGTCATTAGCATTTTCCTAATTTTTAAAAGATATACAATTATAATAAAGTGGTGATTTTCACGTAACAAAAATTATTTTGCACACTACAATTATTGTTTCTATAATATTTGTATAATTTATTTTAAATGTTGTACAATGTGGTGTATGAATCATCTCCCATAATAATTGAGTCTTTTTTTCGGTGCATTCCTTTTCTATGACATGAAAACAAATAGTTCGCTAACTATGTTATACGAAGCATATAAATAGAGATAAATTTGGCTAGTGTAAGGGACCAGACTTATGAATGGGGTTAAGATTAGGGGTGACACAGTGACGAGGGTGACCCGGGTCACCATTACTACTAGTGTAAGGGACAATCTATCTTATGTTGTCGAATGAGTAGATTATTGATGGATGATAGATGATAATTTTACTTCAAGTTGATTGTATACAGGGCCGGTCCAATCAATTTTTGGGCCACATGCAAAATTTTAAAAATGGAATCCCAAATAATTAAATGAAAAATGGTCAAATTAAAATTCGCCCAATCCCCAAATTAAATGTTTGGATTGAACTTTGTAGTATGCATATTTTTAATATTCCTTTGGACTTATCTTGATTTAAATGAGTTTACACATATGTATTTTTTTTGAAAGTGGACCCCTAAATTTTATGGGTCCTAGGCGGTCGCCTTGTCGCCCATGCCTACGGACGACCCTGATTGTGTATAGACATATTTCTTCCAAATCATTATGGATTTCAAGTTATCATTTTTTTCGTTATTTGATGATATGCATTGAAAACATTAAAACATCATAAATCAAGACCAAACTCCCTGCTTCGAAACTAAATGCAAGTCAAAAGATTTACAGCTTCATAAATGGAAATTATTATTATAAACCTAAAAGAACGGGTAAATCATAAAGGACTTGCAACAAAAGTTTGCAGCAGCCTTAACATGAAGTTGAAAGTATAGAAACAAAATGTCAGAGTTGGTGCTCCTGAACCCGCCACTTGGATGTTCCCTTGTCTCTGTCCGTACACGTCCTGGCGACAAAATATACTAGTCTCTCATTCTTTTCATTTTACAAACTTAATGTAATCCAACATTATTGTCACGTGTCACACGGAAAAGGGACAAAAGTTTGATATTATTTTCATTTATCACCTTTTTAATGCTCTACTTGACAGACTCGTAAGCTTTCTAATATAAGCATATCAGAATTTTAAGTTTCAATAAGCCGTAAACCGATAAATAAGTTTACCCAGACACCCCTAAATGTCATAATCCCAATTTTGCGTTAAACGTGATCAAAAGAGGACATTTGTATTGGTACCGTATCATACCAGTATTGGAAATTTTACAAAATTTGTATCATATACCATACTGGATAGCTCGATATGCTACCCGTATCAAACACCAAACTTAAACTAAGGATTAATGATTTTAGCACAATTTTATAAATCAAAAACTATACCGGGTTTCAGTCTTGTCCCGTACCACACGTAATAAACCACCGAAAGAAACTGGTTTTTGCTATAATTGGTACTTGTACAGTACAGGGATATATATAGTAAAAAATTAGTAGCCCTAGATTTTTATGTTCCTATTGAAAAGGGACAATGATTTAGATGTAACATGGTAAATTCCACGTGTACAAACCCTCATCAATGTTGCTTCCATAGAAAATAATTTCAATAGTTATTACTTGTTTGTACCCCCACCATATACTTTTCCCTACCTAACGGGAAAGTTGTTAAAATGAAGAGAAGACAAAAACGCATTATGCATCAATATTGATAGGGGAAAACACTTGTTAAAGTTTCGTTTTTTTTTTTTATAAATGAACAAAACACGAAAACGCTTCTATAACTAATTTCAGTCCCCATACAAGAAAAGCCATATCATAAGCGTTTCAAAAGTTCCCTGTCCAACTCAGCTGAGGCTGCTGATAGCCGCCAACTTGGTTTCCAGGACCACCAACATTCCCGCCCATATGATGTGGATTTGCAGGCTGAGAAGGGTGGTGGTACATCCCCGGAAATTGCATATGAGAAGACTGTGCTGCTGCATTGAATGAAGCATGACCGCTGTGTGGCGGCAGATAGGCGGCATGCGGTGTTTGTCCCGCCATGTTGTAGTAGGGTGCTGACTGTACACTAGGAATGTCCCTCCAAAGTTCCGACGTCTCCGCCTAAAACATCGTCAAACTAAATAAGATGTCCATAATATAATGGGTTTTAAATTTTCACTAATTTAGCATTTTAAACATTTTGTGTTGTTTACCTGAGGGTTAGGAACATAAACGTTTCCATCTTTATACTTAATCCGAGAGGAATCATCGCCCACAACTCCAGGAGCGTATCCACCTTGGAGAGATTTATATTGTGGAATCGCGTATTTGACCCCGTTTGCATTCACGTGTGGGGAGTTGCCACCTGGCATCAACACGTAACTGCTGCCACTAGTGGGGTGGGGGGAGTAGGTAGGGTTCCCTGGCATGACCATTGGCGGGACGTACACGGGAGATAGAAACTGGCGGTACGGCATCAGATTAGCAAAATGAGGAAGATGAACTTGTGGATACATTTGGGCCACTTGAGCTTGCTGTTGTTGCACCATTGGTATTGTCGTTGCAGGAATGTTGTTAGCCACGTGAGAACTAAACGCCTGTAAACAAACCATCAAATAAGATTATAATTAATAATTTATTATTATAATTTACCTCCTGAGGGATTTGTAGCACTTGACCCCTGAGGGATTCATCAGTAGCTGGTCTGAAATATGACATATCATATCCAGTCTGAGGATCATATGCCTGCTATTAAGAAAAAGGATATAACTGAATAAAAGTAACAATAAAATATTTTAGGGCATACAACTAACCGAATTCTGTTGGGGCTCAGAAGGAGTGTAAGGTGGACTGTTGTGTCTGACTAGACTGATATTGTTGTAGTTTTCCATTTTTTGTGGACTTGAAGAAGATTCGAGTCTATCAGCTGATTGTTGTTCAGATAATGTCCCTGAATCGGGAGAAACAGAGCCAGAACTCTGAACACGTTCATCTGCCAGCTCAATTTCTTTGCTTCCGGAAGCTTCTTCACCGGGAGAATCCGGAGAACTAACTGATAAACTGTCATCCAAAGCCCAAAATAAGATTAAAAAAAACCTAACCATCATTCCATTAAGCAAACAGATCAAATATATTATAACTAACCAACCTTGCCAAAGGTTCAACTGTTGATTCCTCAACAGAATTCTGAGGAGAGTCAACCTTGATTCCTAAACTGCCAAAAGTCAAACGAATACGATCACTCTCAGATACTCGAATGTGTGGTGCAATGATCACATTTTGATCCTCTCCAGCTGGCAATTTGTCCTGCAACTGAACAGCCTCTGTAGCTACATCTTTAGAATCATTAGCAGGTGATGATGTGGACTTTTTAGGCGTTCCAATAACACCAACTTCAGTAACACTCTGTTTCTTACTCGATTTCGGTTTCCACTCCTTATTTCCTTGAGCAACTGCATTTTACTTAATTTATAAGTAACAATTAGAAAAATATAGATTATAAATCAAGTTCATACCTTTTTGATGAGTCACGAGTTGTTGATGTGGTCTGTGACTATGCTGATTATTCAAGGACCTTCCGGAAGATACATTAGGAACTGATTCAGACACATTAGATACAGCAGTGAACGATCTAAATTGTTCTTTTGAGGAATTTGAAACGGGTCCCGCCTGCACTGATGCCAGCCTGGCGGTACTTTCAGATGTGTGGCGTCTGACACCAACTTCACGTTTTATGGCTCCAATGTTTGCAGCTGGTCTAGATGCTGGTGATGGGATATGAACCGGGTCTGATGAAGATGAATAAACTCCTGCTACTGAACTGTTGGGCGATGTAACTGAATCAGGTTGTTTTGTTGCTTGCTGATGTGGCACAACGTTTGATGAAGAGATTGTAGGTCTTTTACCGCTCAAATTAACATTTTTTACTTGTTTGGGTAGTGAATCAGTTGGCAGATTTGGTAATTTTGGGTTTTTGGGAGCCTCGGCTGAACTGCAAATAGCCATGTAACAAGATAGTTAAAAGAACTGATATTATGTAAAAAAATAAAAAATAAAAAGTTAATTACCTCTTTTCAGACACATTTGAAATTTGTGGATCTTTAGCGGGCCCACTCAGTACTGAGTTTTTAACAGGAGGTTTTATAGCTCTGTTCTCGTTTTGATTATATCTGTTGTCTCTCACAACGCGAAACTGTCTAGTTACTCCTGCATCTAGTAAACTTCAAATTGTCAAACAAAGAGCATTTGAAGCAAGACTTTAATACGACAAAGTGAAAAAAAAGTATAGATATTTATAATTTTATATTACCAGATGCATTATTATTCCTAGTATAGCTTGGCCTTCGAGGGTAACGATCTGAATATGTGTTGGGCTTCATCTCTTGAACTTGAACTGGCTGTTCAATAGGCTTTCTTGGCCTAATAGGCATAGGATCCTTGAATGGTGGAACCTCCTTCTTTCTATCTTTTCTCCTCCTAACTTCATGAAACGGGTCTGACAAGAACAAAAAAAAAGAAATAAAATAAGACAAAATACAAGTAATTGCAACAAATCAAGAGTCAGTATAACATGAAAAGCAAGATGTTCCCTTTGGAAAACATGGATAAAACTCATCCAACAAGTATAATACTATCAGCACTCACAACATGATGCCTTAGAAAAAGCCGGCTATGTTTTTCTATCCAAAATACAAATTTCCCCAAATTGAGGTGAGCTTTAAAATTTTAGTATTACATATGTTCAATGCAACATCATTTGGTCAGGTAAATTGTATTCGTGTAACAGATATACTAAAACAGGTTAGTCACTTAGAAGTTTGGTCAAACCCTAAAAATAAGAGGCTTTGATTGTCTGGATTCTCAAATCAAATTATAGTTCAACCCCCCTAAAAAGTAATTCAAGTTCTAACATCTAACTATAAACCCTAAATAAAATCCGAAAAGAAATCTACTCTCAAGCAATTCAATATAAATGGTGACAAACAAAACAGAGTACAGATAAGAAAGGAAACCTTGATTTAACAATTTCTGAGTAGTCTCATTAGGATCCATGTTGGTCTCTTTAAGGGTTGAGTAAATATCAGCATCCGAATGATTACCAACGATTTCTTTGATCGATTGAATCGTTTTACGAACACCAGCTGATAAATTGTGCGTTCCGTTGCCCCCTTCGAGTCGCGAACCAGAGACCATCTCCAAAACGGATTGAAAACACAATAGGAAAGGAAATAAAGAACGAAATGTGTTGTGAGTAAGGGGTATACTCGGTTATCAAGAAATATTAATCGAATGGTTCAAAAGGGATTGAAACTATTTGCGTTATAAGCGAAAGCGAAGAAAAACAGAGAACGGCAGAGAGGTAGAGTTTGACGAGCGAGGGTTTTGTAAGATGGATTAGGGAGGAGGAGAAAGGGGGGTATTTTTGCGCTATTTTCAATTTAAGGGTTTGGGATGAATTTTTTCCCAAATTAGCGCTCCTCTTCTTCAAATGGCTTTTTTCTTTTCCGTATAAACAATCTCCTCTTCTAATCAAATTAAAGCTTGTTTAACTCAAATAACTTTCATACGAAGTAAAATAAATGTTAACAAAAAATATTCCAAGTTTTGTTTTTTTAGTTCAGTGGAAGTGTAATGTACTAGTAAAAATAAATTTTTACTGAACTGTGTTCTTATAATAAGCATGACAAGTTTATGACACAAAAATACAACACAAACTTTACTATAAAAAAGTGACACGAACACACATCATAATAAAAACATAAGAGTGTGTGTATTTATGAGCATATATTCATATGATTACTATAGAATAATGTAAGAATTTAGAGATGTGCTGATTAAAGTCTAAAGTCAATCTCTATTTTTTTTTTCCCACCTAGTACTCCCTCCGTCCCTAAATAAAGTTCCCATTTCTCCTTCAAGTTTTGTCCCTAAATAAAGTTCCCATTTCTCAAACTTAAGGGACCCACTTAATATAATAATATTATTACCAATACTTTCATCACTAACTATCTCTTAAAACACTTTCTCTCTCCAATCAAACTTTATATTTTAATCAAAAATAATACCAAATACCCCACCACTAACTAATTCCTAAAATGTTGTGCCCAACACAAATGAGAACTTTATTTAGGGACGGAGGGAGTATTAGATAACTTCTTGATTAATATATGAGAAAAGTGAGTATGTGGCTTTCACCTACATAAGTATGGATGTGGAACCATCTAAAACTACATAATTTAGGTTAAAAAAAACTTATAACTCACTACGTAAACTCATTAGTATATCAAATCCAGTCAAAAATTCATCAGTTATCTTAAATATTAATTATGTTTTTGTTGAATTGGTGTTCAAGTTTCATATTCTTGAATATTAATATATTTGTACCGATAACATAATTTCATTTTCTTCATCGCTTAATATTATGAGCAATGACATTGATGTCTACTAGTTGTGTCTACTAATTTGATAAGACAAGTTTCAAAATCAAAAAATGATATGAAATTAGAAAATTAGTCGATTACACATGTAATTATATAACATATATCCAAAGAAGTTCGTCACTTAGTTAAAGAAAATTTGTGATGAAGCAACCTACAGGACAAGTAATAAGATGCAATCAACAAGCAAAGTGACAAGCCCCTTGGCACGGGTCTAACATTAGTATCAACTGTGACGAAACTAATGTCATAGTTTTTTTTTTTCAAATCAATACCAAGTTAGCTTAAACTTAAACTGACATAATGATATCATAAGCGCATTTCTCTTCCGCTAGTCGAGACATCCGTCTAACAAAACCTAGCCGAGGAGGAAAAACTCGCTCAAAACCAAACCAAACCAAAAGACCATTTATCGCTGGTTTTTCCGATACTTTTGTTTTCCCAGAACCCCATTCAATTTATTCGAGAGAACCGATCACAGAGCAAACAGTACGGTGATGATAGACGCACCACGATCTTCGCCTTTAAATTCATAATTTGTTTTTTCGATCATCCCATCTAATCGCGCCCTTTCGCAGATCTTTCAGGCAAGTGTTCGTTACCTGTTTCACCTTTTTCTTGGTATACAGAACCGTATATTGCGATTACATTAATGGAATTGCACGTTCGAATAAAGTTTACACGATAGGGGTTTATGTCTGGATTGTGTATGCCTACGAACTCTATTAATTTGTGATTAATGGTTACGTGCGACTTGATTCTCATGGCTCAGATGCTAGGGTTTGTGCTTTGAAACACGTGTTAGGGTTCTACTCAAGCTTATTGCTTTTTTTGGGGGAAATTTAGGATTATGGTTATCGGTTTATTAGGGCTTTATAGGATGCCTAAGATATACAGGTCGCCAATACAATGCAACTGAGCACTAGGTCACCATAGTTAAGATGAATTATGTCAGTTACCTAAATGCTTTATTTTTACAGTATCCAATTATTGGTGGATTATAATTTATAATCAAGAATGCATCTGCAACCAGTTGGACCACCAAGGTCCTCTGCGAATGGATTCAACCGCAGTAGAGTCGATAATAAATCTCAAGAACAGTTAAACTTCAACAAACTGATAGCAGCAGGTAAACTTTTTCTGGCCCAATTGCTTAACAAGTTTCATGCTCACTATTCTAACTGTTTTATCAGGCTTTCCAGCTGTAGACAAAGGCGGAGTTGATATTCCATCACGTGAACGGCTTGTGTACCTAACAACATGTCTTATTGGACATCAGGTGGATGTCCAGGTCATAGATGGATCTGTGTTTTCTGGAATATTTCATGCCACAAATGCAGATAATGATTTTGGTATCTTCTAAAACCTTTGAAAAATAGTGAATATGTTGCATTTGGAATTAATTGTGTATTTGAACCTTTTTTAGGAATAATCTTGAAGATGGCTTGTGTGTCAAAGGCTGGTTCTTCTCAAGAACCGACAAGCTTTTCAGATGCTGTTAACAAGGCCCCTTCTAAAACGTTAATCATACCATCAAAAGACCTTGTGCAAGTTGTAGCAAAGGTTTGTTCATTCATAATCATTCATGTTAATCTAGAAAAAAAAAGGTTGGTAAGACTTGGGTGGGCGCGGTTGGTAATATACGCACAAGGGTGGGCGCGGTTGGTAATATATGCACAAGGGTGTATATATTCCTGTATATATGCATTGATGTATATTTATTTGTGATGTATATGTGCAGAGTGTTTCTGTAACCAGAGACGGGTTAACAAATGAGTTTCATCATGAAAAACAGCAAGAAATTATGACAGATTCCTCAATTTCTCGTTCTCGGCATGTTGAGCTGGAAAGAGAATTGGAACCGTGGGTCCCAGATGATGATATTCTAGAATGTGCTGAGATGGACAATACATTTGATCGTCACTGGAACAGGTTCTAAGTTGTTGTTTTCCTCCTGTTATTCTGTTAATACCGTTTATGGTTATTTCTGCATGTGATTATTGACATAATTGTGAATTACACAGGGGCTGGGATCAATTTGAAACAAATGCAGCATTATTTGGAGTAAAAAGTACATTTAATGAAGAACTTTACACAACAAAACTTGATAGAGGTCCTATGATGAGACAAAGAGAAATGGATGCTTTAAGAATTGCTAGAGAAATTGAAGGCGAGGATACAACCGATCTTCATTTAGCAGAGGTGAACATATACATACATGTGTGTGTATCTATATTCTGACAGGTGTACTTTGTTTTTTTTTTTTATCAGGAAAGAGGCATTCATTTTCACAGTGGCTTTGAGCTGGATGAGGAAACTAAATATTCATCTGTTTATCGTGGTGTTGATGATAGTGGTTATGATGAGAATGAAGACATTTGGGATTCAGAAAATGTTGAAACTTTTGGAGATGTTTCTGACAACAGGTTCTTGTTAAGATGATCAATTATCCGTGAATGAATTTATACTAGTTTTACTTACAAATTTTTATTAATTATATCAGGATTCAAGACGACCAACATAAGGATACTGGGAAGCGCATGGTAAATTGATTTTTTTTTTTACTATTGTTTATTTATTTTCAGTAGTTTCTAACTATTTCACTTTTGTTTTACGAGTGCAGTTGTTTGAGGCCTCAAAATCGGATGGTTAGTGTTGCTCGATTCTATATTTATTTATATGTCAATTTGTATGATGTTTTTCATAAATATTGTCCAGATATTAAGAAAGAAAGCTCTGAAAAAGGACTGTCAGCAGATGCAACTGCATATGCACCATCAAATGCTGTTAAGGAACATGAGGCTAAGGATACTACACAACCTGCAGAATCTGGAAATGTCTCCTCAGCTCCTAAATTATCTCCTAGCTCGTCAATGGGTTCTATCAGCTCAGAAAAATCAACATTAAACCCTCATGCAAAGGTTTTATAATTTTTTTTTTAAATAAAAATCTAATCTTTTTGCATACATATATGACTGAAATGTATTTTGGATGTTTTTTAGGAATTTAGAATGAACCCAAATGCCAAGAGCTTTGTTCCGTTGCAGTCGCCTTTAAGACCTGCATCTCCAGTACCTGAAGCTTCCTTCTACTACCCACCCAATCCAGCTTCACATATGCCACCTGGCATTGGAGTAAGTTCATTCAACTTCTATTTCTGGTAACGGGTTCAAAACGGGTTATAATTTGACCCGTTTTCACGTATGTAAATTAATTTTGCAGATGGGGACCCCACACCAGCCTGTGATGTATGGACCCCAGACCACATCGTATCAATCTCAGCAAACATATTTCCAACCGAATGTCCCACAGGTATGATGATGGTTTAAGTATATATATATATACATTTATATTTATTTGTGGAAATTAATTTGGGAGTGTGTGACACAGTACGGGCAGCAGATGCTTGTTGGTCAACCACGACAGATGGTCTACATGCCAACTTATCCTCCTGTAAGAAAGTCAACCTTTCCATCGTTTCTTTTTCTTACGAGTTTAAAAAAAAGTCACGACTCCTAATACTTGGTAAACTATATATTAACTAAGTCCTGGATTCATTTGCCCCGTAATGAGAACTAATTAAATTGATTTATTATCCACCATTTGTATTAACAATATATAATCTAAATTGACCACGACAGGAAATGCCATACAAAGGTAGAGACTTTTAGCATATTTACAAGACCACCAACTCCACTCCGCCTTTGTTAATTACTACCGAACCAAGGCTGTTTGGAATGGTTTTTGCTATGTGTCTTCTACCTGTTTCGAGAAATCAACTTTTTATTGATCCCATTGAAGAGATGTGTGACCCCATTTTTTTTTCCGGGTTTTTTGTATTTTATTTTAATTTTGGTTCTAGATTTTGATCTACCACATGAAGTTTTAGAAAAACTAGTTTATGACATGAGTAGAATATAGGCTAGAAGTTTGTCAGTTGGATGAAGTTAATTCGGAATATATTAACTTGTGATTTTTTCTTTCCGTTATTCCGTATGTGTGTTTGGACTATATGGATATATAATTATCTAGGGATATTTTGACTTGGTGCTGTAGGTTTTTCTTATGTACTAACCTTGTTTCAATTGCTTCTTGTTCCAACTTTTCTGACTTTCGAAACATGTTTTATTCTTCATGTTAAAATGTTCACCTTTTGGATCCATCTAACGTGTTCCTTCTTCGAGCAAAAACAATTTATTTCGTTTTTAAATTTATTGAATCCAGTGTGGTACATTTGCTATACGACTTGTCCAATAAGGTGAAAAAGTAGTTTATTTGTGGTGTCATCTCCCTTTTATTATCAATGATTTTTCACATTTACTTGACATTAAGGTTTTGGGTTTCATTGTTTAAATATTCCCAATAATCTATTGAGGTTCCTCAAAGCACTAGATCTCATAGTTATGGTGTATTGTCTCATGGCCAAACAAAAGATAAATCAAATTTTACATATATAATTATCTAGACTAGATTTCTGATATAACCACAATCACTCCATCATTTTTCCCCTTCTTGTTGTATGCAAATTTACGTATATATTTACTTCATACATGCAAGTTTAGGTGCCAATAATAATACACTAATTTCTTTGCAGTTGTACGCATTTGTCTTTATATCACTTATAATCAGTAAAAAGTGAGTAACAAAGTTCGTAAAGATTAAATTGGTAAAAACATATTGTTACCAACTTAAAAAGTCATACATAAGGATTAATATCATTATTGTTACCAACTATAAAAAGTTATACACAACTTTTTTATCCCATCCCCAATCTGAAATTAGGGCAGCGTTTATTTAAAAGGGTGGCAAAATCCAAAATTGGGATTTTGTTTTCTCGGACTCATCACCCATAAATCAAATATAGTTAAACCCCTCTTTTATCATTAGATTCAAATCCGCCCCACCCCCATTTCTTCTTCATCTCTCTCAAACTACCCAAAAGCGAAATTGTAGAGGTCGTATGCAGTGCTGCTCTGCAACTCTTCTTCTATCTGTAATTTTGTTACTAATTTGACCTAAAAGTCATCTCTTCTCCTCGATTTCCACATTTTGTATTTGTAGCCATCTTCGTGTTTCTTTCATGGAGGCAGCACAGTATAATCCGCGCACGGTTGAAGAGGTTTTTAGGGATTTCAAAGGTCGCCGTGCCGGCATGATCAAAGCTCTTACCACCGGTTAGATTACTTTTTGTCCTTTTCTTCCGCTCGTTTGCTTTCTCACTGGTTTCGTTTTCAATAATTTCGGAACTTGTACTAATTGTTGCAGAGGTTGAAGAATTTTATCAGCAGTGTGATCCAGGTTAGGGTTCTACATCTATTTCATTGCGTCTCTGTTTGATTTTCGTTAATCCTTTTTCCTGCATGTCAAATTCATGCACTAAGCTAAAATTGGAAAAGTTAAACAAAATTGGAGACTGTTAGTTATACCATAACGCATCACTATAATTTTGCTGCATCTTTGAAAATGGAAACTGGTATCTTATCAATATTTGGTATTCTTTTGCACTTCAGACAGTGTACTGTTACATCATTATTTGTAAGTTCAAATGGTGTACAACCTTCATTAGGTAATGGATTATGGAGGATTTATATACACATCTGCCAATTATATAATTCTGTGAGCAATTAGCTATATATGTACCGGTTGTTTGATTCGTAAGGAGATGTGTATAATCAACCTATCTATTTTGAGTGATTCATATGGCTTTGAATTATTTCGTTGAGAAAATATTTGAACTTGTTTAACCATCTGCATGAAAAATTGGTGGCCACACCCATTTTTTATTTTTAGAAATCTCATTACGGCGTATTCATGTGATTAGCTCAGTGTTGTAAAAATCGGTCTTGGCGGCCGCCTAGGCAGCGCCTAGGCGCTTGGCGGTCGGCTGCCGAGTGAGAAATTGCCTAATCGTTGGAGTTTGAAGGTTTTGGTCAAACTCGGTCCTAATTGGTCCTAGGCGGCCCTTGGCGGTCCTTGGCGGCCCTTGGCGGTAAAAAAAATGGTGATGAAGAAGATTGGAGTGGGCCTGTTTTTTTGTTTCAGTCGTTATGTTGCAGAGGAAAAAAGACGGCGATGAAGAAATTAGGTTTTCATTGGTATATTAATTGATAAATAAGTTTGAGTGGGCCTGTTTTAGAATGATAGATTGGTTGGGCTCATTATTGGGCTTCTTTTTGTTATATTTCAAAACACACTGATCCAACTTGAGTTTCCAAAATCCAGTATTCAAACTTATTGTTCGTATTTTATATATTGTTATTGACTAATTTAATTATTTTGTTAAGATATTATATATATTTTTCTAAAAAAATTAATTTTCTTTGTATTTAATAGTACCCGCCTAGAAACCGATTAATCGCCGCCGAGACCGATTAATCGCTTGAAGGTGGTCGACCGCCGAGGTACCGCCGAGCGATTTTTACAACATTGGATTAGCTAGTACGCTACACATTGATAATGTTCCATTTACGGCATCTTTCCTGACGTGTATGTGGTCATTGTTTATAGTTATATAATATGAACTTCTATCAAGTAACTGCTTTTTTAATTATTATTATTATTTTCTTACATGTGAAAATACAGAAAAGGAGAATTTGTGTTTGTATGGATTTCCTAGTGAGCAATGGGAGGTGAATTTGCCAGCTGAAGAGGTCCCACCAGAACTGCCAGAACCAGCTTTGGGTATAAACTTTGCAAGAGATGGCATGCAAGAGAAGGACTGGTTATCATTGGTAGCTGTCCATAGTGATGCTTGGTTGCTTTCTGTTGCCTTCTATTTTGGTGCCAGATTTGGTTTCGACAAAGCTGACAGGTCGTTAAACTTAATCTTTTTTTCTAATATTAATTCATACTTTTTTCACCAACTAATCAAATTGTGAGCGTGAGCTTGTCTACGTTCTTATTTTCTTCTTTTTAAAAATAAAATAAAAAATCTAACGGAAACTTGTTAAGAAGTTACTATTCTGCTTCCTATAAGTATGTGGTTTTGACATTTATCTCACATTTAGATCTTGTATCGCTGCAGAAGTTCAATCATTTTTCTTCCATATTTGCTGACAATTATCGTAAAATTAATTAATTATTTTTTAAATGTTGCAGGAAACGTCTTTTCAATATGATAAATGATCTCCCAACAATATTTGAGGTTGTAAGCGGTACTGCAAAGAAAAATCAGAAGGAGAAAGTTGCAGTCTCTAATCACAGTAGCACCAAATCCAAGTCAAACTCAAAAATGGTAAACAAACAGAATTTCAATACTTGTATTTATGCTTTCAATCATTTAAATTCTATAGTTTCCTGATAAAACAAGTCAACCCTAGAACAATGAGTTTATTAAAGGCAGTAATTTTAACCCTATTAGCTAGAAATGTGTTGACTTTGTTCATATTATAACCATCCATTCTAACCTGAACCGGTTTTGACCCGTTTCTCCTGACCCGCCCATAATTGATTTAATTTCTTGGTGAGTGAACAGAGAGAGCTAGAATCTCAGGGGAAATACCCAAAACAACAACCACCACCACCACCAATGATGAAAGATGAAGATGAAGGATTAGATGATGAAGAAGATGATGATGATGATGATGATGATGATGAACATGGGGAGACTTTATGTGGGGCCTGCGGGGAGAATTATGCATCAGATGAATTCTGGATCTGTTGTGACATTTGTGAGAAATGGTTTCATGGTAAGTGTGTGAAAATCACACCCGCTAGAGCTGAACACATTAAGCAGTACAAGTGTCCAACTTGCAGCAACAAAAGAGCTCGCCCTTGATGCTGTCACTGTCACTGTATCATGTTGTGTTTCTGTTCTGATGATACTTTCTAACTTGTGTTGTGGTTGGGAGTCATGTTTAGTAGTTATGTTTTTTTAGTTGTTTGCATGCGTATTTTGGTTAGTGGACCTCAGTTGCTGTATAATTTGGTCAGTCATGTGGGCAGGTATTTTAGTCACTTTTGAAACCTTGCATCATCTTGTTAATCCAAGAATTTTATTGTTGTAAAAGTTTTCTTTTGCTATTCTTTTAGCATCGTTAGCGTGTATGTTTTTTTGGTTATTTCTTGTATAATGATTGTTGACTTATTGTGGTCAACAAATCGTAGACATTAGCCTATGTGCAGTATTGTCCATTGACTTATTGTAGTCAACAAATCATGGACATTAGGCTATGTGCAATTTTGTCCGTTCATGGACATTAGGCTCATTAAGTAGGTCATTATGACCGGTTAATTTCTACGTACTTTATTTGTGTTAGAAAAAATACTAGTCTTTTTTACTTTTTAATTTATACAAGTCTTGAGATATCTCAGTTGATTTGTATTACCCTTATAATACATTAGTGATACCATAGTTACTGTTCACACATGATCTTTTATTAGTGCTTCCCTGGCAGAGATTTCAAGGACGGAATGTCAATTCACTTTTTAATGTCTTTTTTGGTCTTATTTGTACGCAACTTGACTATTAATGTGGTCGTTTTCTGAACTTTTTTTTGACCATCTGGTAAAGATTTACACCTAAGAGATTAAATCGTAACCTCTAGAAAATCATTTCCGGCCTCTTATCATTACTCTCATTTAGCTACACAACAAATCACAACTTTCACTGCATACAACAAACAAAACACAAGAGCATTAAACCTCAACAAAGTTAAGTTTAAGATAATAATCAAGTATATATATTATATTAGTGAGACAATATATTAATGATTAGTCTCTACAAGCTATAATAATAACAAATAGTATTCTGATACACACATTTAAAGCCCATAATGAAAAATGAATGGACTAACAATGAGAAAATCAAAAGATTCACTTATAAAAAACTATATCATCATATAAAACACCAACCAACAAAATCAAGATTTTGTTTTAAACCTTCGGTGAGGTTTAAGATCCACAACAACAACCGAAATGTTATCTTTACTTCCTTTTTGGAGTGCCAACATCGAGAGGTAATCGGCTGCTGCTTGTGCTGCAGGATCGACTCCCGTGATTTCTCGTTCGATTGTGTTTCCGATGTTTTTCTTATGCCAAATTAAAATACGTTTTCTTGCAACATCACATGCTTCTTCGTTTGACATAACGTCCCATAATCCATCACTTGCTAAAATAAGACATTCGTCTTCTCGAGCTCGCGCTGTGAATGTGACTTCGGGTTCGGGTATTATCCATGGTTTTAGATACCTATCACCTGCAAAACACACAGAAAAATAAGTTATCTCGTTCCAAAAAATATTTCCTTAAAAGTCCAATTTTACATGTTGACTTTTTTTTAGGGTTTCCTTTAATATTCTAAAAAAAGGTAAATTTTCCTAGAACTAACCAAACTCTAACCCGTACCAAAATATTACCCGATTTGAGCACCAAATATATACGTATAGTAAACCTTTATTTACGACCATATCTACTATATTTATACTGGGAAATAAACTAACTAACTAACCAATAGATCTTGACATTGCAAGAACACCAAAGACACGGTGTCCATTCCATTGTATAACCTTGCCTCCTGCTGCCTCGATTCTTTCATATTCATCTTCCCTATTCGGCTAAAAAATTAAACATCCAATCAAAAAATTAGATTTAAAAAATAAATATTTTCAATAATTAAAAAAAAGAGGAAAAAAATTATGTCGTTACTTTATGATCATTTGATAAAGCGACAGCTTCTTTGCCACGATAAAGAACAGCTCGAGAATCACCACAATTTGCAACAACAATATGTGAGGAACAAATTAACGCCACCACAGCAGTGGACCCCACAGTTTCTGCAGCTACTGGTTCACAAGTTGCCACGTCAGCAGGTGGGTCCCTGTTGACTTCTCTGCTAACATTCCCGCTGACTTCATCATCTACTTTTTTAAAGCAATTAGTGAACGCTTTTTCCCACCCGATTTGTACACTGTCGTTATTTGTCCCTTTGACTAATTCTTGTTTCATAATTTTTAATTCTTCCTCTAAAGCAGTATGAACGCGATCACGACAGTAATTAGCAACCTACATATAGAAATAATTGAATTTTGATTATTGATTATTGCAACTGGAATTTATATAACTTAATAAAAGTTGTATAATAATGGGTCAAAGAAATACCTGACAGCCTCCATGCCCATCATAAACTCCAAAAAAATGAGCAGTTAAATCACTCAAATTTGGATTAACCGTATCGATTACATGATCTGCAACAAACATTTTAATTGGTACTTTCATAAATTGAGGAACAGCCACAACAGCATCTTCCATTTCAGGCCTTTTTCCACAAACCGAATTATATCCCCAAAGTGGCAAATATTCTAACTCAAAAACACTCCTGACAACTTTACCATGATTCTTGTCAGAAATAGCCACTACAGATGCTTTTAACGTGTGTTCGTTTGTGCTTTCTATTGTGGCTTCCAAACTAATCACTTTTGCAACTATTTGACCGTTATCTATACCTTCGATTGCCATTACAGATGCTTTTAAACTACCTGAACTTGCATTTACAGCTACTATTTGGCTGTTAATTTCAATCGGTTCATCACCAACTGACATAGTTTCATCTGCATCACTTTCTTGAATCATAATATCGTTATTTCCCGTTGCGGTTTCGGTAAATACCGTCATTCGAGTGAAATCGACATGATTTCCGATTGTAGAGTTTTCAGAAATCGAATTGGTTAAACTGAAAGAAACCGAAACCGTAGGTGGCATCTCTTCCATCTAAAGTTCTGAACCTTTTTTTTTCTAGTTACAAATTTTTTTCTAATCACATCAACATAACCCACAAATTTGATATCAATTCCCTTAATTTTTTATCACTAATGTTGCATCCCCTTATAATAATGTGGAATCAATATTTGGTCAACAGATCCGACGGTTACAAATACTGGATCTAATGATTTCTTAACGATGAATTTCAATAATACAAGAAATTAGGGTTCTTAAGAATCTGCCTAAAGAGTACAATATTTAAAACCCCAAATCCTATTTTCACCAATAAACATCAAGAAACTAAATTTAAAAAAAAAACCCCACAAATATTCGCAGATTAAGCCCTAAAAAGATGAAGACTTTTTCAGTTTTTCAACATGTGAAATCTGGGTTCCATGGATCTGCGGCAACCCTTGTCAGCCTTTCAACTTAATTTGGGTTTTCTTCTCATAACTTGATATTAATAAATAATAATAGTTAATAAATTGTAGCTGGGTTTGAGTTATATTCTTGTATTCCAGCTAAAATTTTAGATCAAAACAAGCTGCAAATTGCTTACCGGTGATGAATTAAAAGTAAAAAAGAGTTCTTGAGCTTCCTTTTTTGGCCAGCAAATGCAATATTTTCTTGAGAGAGAAAATGTGTATATGTGTGAAAGAGAGGGAGAGAGAGTTCGTCGGGAATGCTATTACTGCTTTGGTGACACGTATAGATGCATTTATCAACTAAATTCAATGCATTTTCTTTTTTGTTGATAAAATAATGGTCTTCTATTGGATTTACTTTCAGAAACTTTTGGCGAATGACACCAAAGTTATGACATTGACATATTCTATCCTCAACTTGTATGAAATTATAGACGCCCCCAATGATTTGAAGATATACCCACTTGAAAACCTTGTCAAACAGATAGAGCTTGAAATTTCGACTTATGATGTTAGATTAGGTTTAATATCAATTTGACTTGTCTGAATCGTTTTGGCTAGATGATGTTAGCTAATATCTGTTTTTGAGTTCGTGTTATTTAATATAAATCTGACAAATTTGTATTCTAAATATAATTTCATAAAATAATACTGTAAATGTGTTATAAGTGTCTCACAAAAAGTCACTATTATAACAACCATCATTGTGGGTGACTACGGTCTAACAACCAGACCGAACCGCGCCAAAACTGTTAACTTGCTTTGCTCTCGCTCTGCTCGTTCCCACCTGTCATACGATCGAAAACCCAATAATGATAAATTTTCAAAATTAAAAATCGAAGCGTTACATGTTTTTGGTTTTTACTCAGCTTAATTTTTTTAACCCAAATGCTCACTCCTAATATAGGAGCAGGGCGAAATTGATAGGATCGATAATCATGAATTCACAAAATCGAAAATTAAACCGGTTACATCCTTATACATTGTATATCAACATTTCATTATTACAATAGCTTACTTTATTAAATAAGACTATAATTTTTGTTAGGGCCATATACTTCCTCTGGATCAAAATAAAATAAGTGACACACTTTTCATTTTAGGGTGTATCAAAATAAGTGACATATTTTGAAAACTTTCCTTATTTGGTAAAAATAATGAGACTCATACCCACTAACTATCCACTTTAATAAAGTGAAATTACCCTTATACTCTTACTCTTACTTTTACTTTTAAAATTCATTAATATCACCTTATTCAAGACAAGTGGGACTCATCCTCCACTAACTATGTATTTCAATCTATTTTAACCTCTACCTTAATCTTTTTATCTCAAAAAATGTGTAAGCCAATTTATGTCACTTATTTTGATACAGAGGAAGTATAAAAGATTGATAAATGCTTTTACTTCCTATAATTTAGTATTTTGCTAACTATTGTCCTTAGGGCAATGGTTAAGGATATTAATATACAAGTTGTAAAATATAACTTTGTTAACTTGGTTAGCGAAATTTATAGGGTTGATTTTTACTTTTTATGATTAATGTATAAGTTTTAATTTTTTTCTTAATAATTGACTTAAAGGCTTTAATTAACAAAATCTATAAATTTATTAATCTTTGATAAACACCCCCCAAATAAAAACGACCCCGGTTCGTTAAAACCCTCCTTCGCCCCTCTCTACAAACAAACATCGGGGCTCTGATTATCACAACAGTCTAAGACCCTAAACCTTCAGACATGTCTTACCAGCAAAGTTCTTCAAATCACAACGAAAACGAAGACAGCCATAATCGTCGGCTTTACAATCCTTACCAAGACCTTCAGTTTCCTGCACAAACCATGTACAAACTCCCCACATCTCCTGAATACCTCTTCCAAGAAGAACCCATCCCTCAACGTCGTTCTTGGGGTGAAAACTCACCTACTACACCGGCATCGGTTACCTCGGTGGCGCCGTAGTCGGTGCCGGAAAAGGTTTAGTCGATGGAGTCAAAGCTTTTGAAGCTGGAGATTCTACGAAGCTTAGAATTAATCGGATCCTTAATGCTTCGGGTCAAGCCGGTCGGCAGTTTGGAAATCGCGCAGGTGTGATCGGATTGTTGTATGCAGGTTTGGAGAGCGGTATGGTTGCGGTTAGGGATACGGATGATATCATTAATAGCGTGGTGGCTGGGTTAGGTACCGGAGCGCTTTTTAGGGCTGCGTCGGGACCTAGGTCGGCGGCGATCGCCGGAGCTATTGGTGGAATAGCGGTAGGGTTGGGCAAGTTTTGAAGCGATATGTACCGATATAAAACTAACTGGTACCCGTTTCTATTTTACAGTTTTGATCTTGAGAGGTAAATTGACAAGTTTTCTTATGGAAGAAAATGCATAAATTAATAATTCATATCTGTACTGATATGGTTGTGATAGCTGACAGTGGGCTGCAGCCTGCTTAAATTTTGGAAAAGATCTTAGTGAATTAAGATATACTCCCTCCGTCCCACAAAAAACTTCCCATTTCACCATATATTTTTGTCCCACAAAAAACTTCTCATTTCACATTTGATGAGCTTCACATAATAAAATACTATTATTATTAGTAACTCCACCACTAACTATCCAATGACTATCTTTCTCTCTCCAAACCAATCTTATATTTTAATCAAAATTATTACCAATGACCCCACCACTAACTATCACCTTAAGTCTTGTGCCCAAATGAAATGAGAAGTTTTTTGTGGGACGGGGGGAGTATGTGATATGGAGGTGTTTGGAATTATGGTTATAAATTTCTGATTGTTTAGAGACATATATTTGAATTAGGACAACTAGGTATGTACTTACTTGGATCATATTGTCACTTTGAAAACGCACACCCAAACACCCCCTAAAACTAGATATGATTGCAAAGCCAAGCAAATAAATAAGCTGTATATAAAGTAGACACATATTGTACTTTTGGAAAAAAGAGTTAATGATGTTGTCTTGTTGCCACACACACACATGACATGATAATGGTTGTAGATAGAGGTGGGAAAATGGGTTGGGCCACGGGTCAATTAATTGCCGTCGTTTTGAGGACCCTTACACGTAACATGAAAGGGCAAGCTAGCTCCGCACTAATCTATTGCAAGCAGAATTGGATTGCCTAACTTGTTTTACCATGCAAATTAGATGTAGGTAACATCATCCGTAATTTTCTCTTTCAAGAAATAAATTAAATAGAACGAAGATGATTCAGAATAGGTTATGTAAGTTACATGTTCACTTGTCTCTATCTGTCAAAATGTTGAGGTTTGGACAGATTCTGAAAGAGGAATGTTGGATGATGGTGACGTGGAGAAATCCACCGTACTTAATAATGCTCTAAACAAGATATTATGTGGTTTATAACTTTGAATGCTGCACTGGTTAATTTTATTTTATTCGAAAAGTTTAATTGAAGATGCTGGTATTCAATTGACCTTGCATTGTATGAATGTTTAAATGGTATTCAATTAACCTTGCATTGTATGAATGTTTAAATGTTCTTCAACATTCAAAGTCTAGGGGATCGTTGTATTTTTTTTTTATCTAGCTTTTTGACATTTTTAAGTTACTTTTGGCATCTTTGATTTTTAAGATGAATTCAATAACCTAACTACCACCACATATGATCGATTACGATCGAAAAATAAAGATAGAAAGTTAAATATGTAGTAAAAATAACAAGACAAAATTTATGGTCTTTGCAAATACTTTCGACATTTAGGTGATGTTAACAAGTACTAATTTCCACGAAAATGAACAATCTAAACAACCTTGTTCCAATTTACCTTTGACAGCTATCATTATTCTCCTCTACAGGAAGACTATTCAGATCGATAACTACTCTTGCCGGCGTTTCTTCCACCAGTAACATCGTCTTTTTCAACCGACCGCAACCATCAATACCACCACCGTTACTCTTTTCAAAATATTTAAATGCCGTTTGCATCCGCCCAAGAATTGCAAAGAATTCATTGAACTCCTCTTCTGTTGCCGGTGATGCCACCGCCACTTCGGCACTCTCCACATATTTTCCATTCATTTTTGCTTGTGTGTTCTTCTTTCCTCCACCACCACCACTGCCGCCGTCTTCCACCGCCCTCCCCCGCTTCTTTTGATCTTTCTCCATCTTTAATCATATGTTTCCGGTATCTCTCTCTCTCTCTCTCTCTCTCTCTCTCTCTCTCTCCCTCTCTCTCTCGATATATATGAGCGGCATATGAATGCACGTATTATATATAACGTTGTATATGTTTGGTATATATTCTCCATTATGAGTCTTTTTATAAGGTGTTAGGAAGGAACTGAATATAAAAAATATGTTTTATTAATGGTTATGGGCTTATAATATTAACTATTAAGGGATGTGACGATATCAGCCATAGGTGTAGTTGATGATGCCATATGAGTAGCGGACAGACTTGGCCATCCATGGGAATAAGTTGACGATGTTGGTTGAAGTTTGAACCCATAATATTTAACATTATTTAATAACAAAAGGTTTATAAGGTGTTAAATTAAATATATTATAATCAATTTTATTTGTATTTTTGGATTCATGCATGTGGACTTAGAAACTTAATACCTCAATTTGTTCATTCAATTAATTTCGTTTATAGTCATAGTTAATATGATTATAATTGCTTATATAAATTAACGTATACGAGTTGATTTATATAATGATTTTTTTTTTTGAACGCCAAATCTTAATCTACTCTTAATTACCACTTATGTTCATGGCGGGTCGCGAACCCCCGACCTTAAGGTGGGGGCAAACATAATACCGCTAGCCAGCAAGGCTAAATGGCCTTTGGTATTTAATGAAATAAATACTTGAATGAATTAAAGGTGGTGCAACTCGGTTGCGTCAATGCATATGATATGGTTCAATAACACTCTGTTGAATTAATTTAGTTGGTGTACAGATTGACTTTTTTTTTAAATGAAGACAAGTATGCAAAAAGTAAGGTAAATAAGTAATTATGTCTACCACCCGGGCGAAAATTGTAAGGAGAAGCATAATGGAATTCGATAAGAAGAGTTGAAATCCATCCGCGCCAGTGTACCGCAGCTGCCCTAACATTGCTTAGAATGGTCGTTATGATGTGTGATAAATATGTTAGAAATATTATTCAGCAAGATTAGCTACAAGTTATAGCCAAAAGTAGTCTTAAATGAAAAGCGAAATTATAAAAATAAGTATGCGAACATAATGAAATCATTCATTTATTTTCGTTTTAAACTCTGTTTTTTTTTTTTTTTTTGCTTCTTTGCTTAGTTACTTGCTAAGTGATGAAGCTCTATCTTTAGTAAATATATTCGTCGTTTCCAAAAAAGAAAAAAAAATTAAACGATCTAAAAAGGTTAATTTTATATTTGATACTCCATCCGTCCCATAAAAACCTTCTCATTTCACCCAAAAAATTTATCCCACAAAAAACTTCTCATTTAAGAATTGGAGGGACCCACTTAATAAATTAATATTATCTCATTAATTTTATCATTTTTATCATTTTCTTAAAGTGTCTCTAACTAATTTTATGTCAATCTCTAAACTAATCTTATATTTTAATCAAATTTATTATTAAATACCACACCATCAACTATTTCCTAAAAATATGTACTCAAGTCAAATGAGAAGTTTTTTTTAGGACGGAGAGAGTATTTTTTTGAACGCTAACATGACTAAATCAAATGTAATCGACAAGTTTTACATGTGATAGAAAAGGTTATTCCCAGGACGACGATTTTGCTACTTCCACTCTTTCTTGCTTACTACAAATCTGCCGTGTATTTCGATGCTTATTTTTCTCTATTACTCCGATCGCCAAATCGTAACATGATCCCAACAAACTAGATCTTTTTCGCTCGCTACTCCGGCGATCCTTCCTCACCGTTGGCACATCCAGATCGGAGGTAAATCTTCGACTCATATCCATCTATGTATTGCCGGCCACGTGTGCGTAAATTCCAATATTCGTGTAGCTAGTTTTGATTTATGGACGTGAAATCTTGTTGTTAATTTGCCTGATAATGTTTATCAATTGTAGTTCATGTATATACTTCATGTTCATTCGGTGAAATTACTTTTATTTAAGGAAGAATCTGCGTAATCAATTGTGTTTTTTTAGATATCCGTTTACTTTCACAGGCCTAATTTTGTGTTACATTTACAGTCAACTCGGTGGTTTAGTTGAGAATTGAGATGGCTGATATTGAAAACCAAAACACCGATGGAACTATAAATCCTCAAATTGATGCACTAGCACAAAAGGTTCAGGAATCTATGAGTGTTTCCAAGAGGCATAAGTTTTGGGAAACACAGCCTGTTGGGCAGTTTAAGGATCTAGGTAACCCTAGTTTACCCGAAGGCCCAATTGAACCTCCGACAGAAGTTAAACAAGAACCCTATAATCTTCCTGGTCCTTACGAATGGATCACTTGTGATATGGATACAAAGGAAATGTGTCTCGAGGTTTATAATCTCCTTGCAAACAATTATGTTGAAGATGGTGAAAGCATGTTTAGGTTTAACTATTCCAAAGAATTTCTTCAATGGGCCCTTAAACCTCCTGGTTATTTCAGAAGCTGGCATATCGGTGTACGGGTCAAAACTTCACACAAATTGGTAGCTTTTATAACCGGCGTGCCTGCTAAAATTAGGGCAAAAGATAACGTCGTTAACATGGCAGAGATTAATTTCCTTTGTGTTCATAAGAAATTAAGATCAAAACGGCTTGCACCAGTTATGATTAAAGAAGTTACTAGAAGAGTCCACATGGAGAATATATGGCAAGCTGCTTATACTGCTGGTGTGGTTTTACCGACACCTATCTCAACCTGTCAGTATTGGCACAAATCTTTGAACCCTAAAAAGCTCATAGATGTCGGGTTTTCTAGGCTCGGTGCCCGAATGACACTGAGTCGAACTATCAAACTGTACAAATTACCCGGGTCACCAATCACACCCGGGTTTAGGAAAATGGAGCTCCATGATGTTCCAGCTGTGACCCGTTTGCTTAGGGATTACATGAAGCAGTTCATAGTAGCACCTGATTTTGATGAAAATGATGTGGAACATTGGTTACATCCTAAAGAGGATGTGGTTGACAGTTATCTGGTTGAAAGCCCTGAAAGTGGTGATGTAACTGATTTTTGCAGTTTTTACACACTTCCATCAACGATTCTTGGTAATCAGAATCACTCGAGTTTGAAAGCTGCATATTCTTACTACAATGTGTCCACTAAAACTCCATTAATCCAGTTGATGAATGATGCTTTAATTGTTGCTAAGAAAAAGGGTTATGATGTTTTCAATGCTTTAGATGTGATGGAAAATGAAAGTATTTTGAAAGATTTGAAATTTGGGCCGGGTGATGGACAGTTGCATTATTATCTGTACAATTACCGGTTAAATCAAGCACTCAGACCATCAGAATTAGGGCTTGTTCTCTTGTAAGTTGAGTGAGCTCTGTTTCTATGGTGGAATTTTGGGTAGTGTTTTCAGATATATGCAATGCAAAATGATTAATTTTTGTTGCCTGGTGAAGTTTACTTTCATAAAGGTTTTAATCTTGATTTTTCACAGGATTTGATATATTTATGATCTTCACATCATGTTTAATGCTAATTGGATGTGTTTTAGAACTTTATTTATCAACATTATTAATTCATGAAGAGATATTGCTCCTTCGTTTGACTTGTCTTTTTGTCTGATTATTGCTTCTTTCTTCTTTTAATATCTGGTTAGATGTACAATATGTTATACGTCCCAATATATTATAGTGTTAAGATTCCATCATAATAATATGAATATACCAAGAATATTCCTTTTAATTTTAACTATAATGTAATGGGTTAGAGACCTTTAGTGTTAACACTTAGAGCATCAGGTATGGTGGCTCAAGCCAAAACGCCAAATCAGCGCCACCTAAGCGCCACATCATTATTTCACATTTCACATTCAAAACCCTAAATACCCCTCTACCATAACTAACCAATAATACTCTTTTGGGACCCACCAAAATACCTCTTACTCAAAAAAATACCTTTAAAAATCCACATACACTCTCCTCTCTCCTCCGTCGGACCACTCACGAGCCCCCTCACTCACTTAACGTGAGGTATGGTGGCGGAGTGTTTTTTGCTTAGGTGGCAAGTGGCGAGGGGTGGCTCGCCACCAAACCCCTCCCTCTTAACACTATCTTATACACTACAATTATGTTATAGGCTTTAGTGTAAAAGATAGTGTTACAGGTTGGACATGGTCTAAACCTTTCATGTCAGGCTTAAGTTGTCTGATTACCGCTTGTATTGGTACATATGTTTCTATTGAGGCTGTGAAGGTTATACAACATTGCTTCTAAATCAAGATATACGCATGTGCGTGAAGGAATGTATAGTTGTGCAAAAGCCCGATTGGGTCGAATTTAACTAAGGAGTTAGAATGGCGACACAATTCATAATGATAAAACTGCGCAGTATGCATTATAGTGAGAGCACAAAACAAACACGAAAAAAATCCACTTAAGAATAAGAACGTTTCAAAACCGGATATCTCTGCTATATATAATAGAGGAATGTCTTTCTACTTTTAGCAGCAGGCCTGCCATTTCTAAAAGGTCTTAAACCCACATCATAATTGAAAAAAAAAAAAACTTTTAACAGGTTTCGAACTTGGGCTCTCTAGAAACACATTTATGAACCTTACCACTACACCACATCAAATATTTGGTACACAAATGAAACACTAAAACACTATGCTTTCAATGTGCGGACAGAATTCAATATAACCATTAAAAATTATACGTTTTTAAACGTTTATTTGTTATGGTCATTTAAACGTTTATTCGAACTACCATAATCAGTTATGGTCATTTAAACGTTTATTTGTTTCCTATTAAAACATGCGTTTTAACATCAATTTCCTATTAAAACATGCGTTTTAAAATAACTATGAGAGATAATTTGAAAGACATTCTAAAAGACAATTATAAACGGATTTTCATGTTTTACGTTTTAAAATTGGCATTCTAAAACCAATTTCCTATTAAAACATGCGTTTTTTCCCAATAGTTCCCAGCCACCAATTTGAAAGGCAAAACATGCGGGTTTTTTTTCAAATGATCCACACACTAAGATTTTCGTCACTACAACCATAGAATGCCAAGATTTCCTCTCTACTTCTAATCGCATTTCCATGGAATTAGGCAATCCCATTGATTTCGTCTCCCATGTATAAGTTATCTCTATCTCTACTATATATAATGATGGAATAGATTTCTAATAATAATATGTCTTAAACTAGCCCTTCCATTTGTGGAAGGTCTTAAACCCACAACAAATTTGCAACAAAAAAAACCCGTTGTGAACGACTTTTGAACTTGGGACCTCCACCAACACATATATCTGACTTATCACTACATCACATCCAATATTTGCTAGAATACCCGAAACACCTAAACCAAATGCTTTCAAGTGGAGCGAAATTAATTCACGCAATTTTTGGGGGATCGATTTAACGTTCGTTTTTTAATGTAAACTCATTAATACTTCTTTCAATTGCCTTCATTTTTCCAATTAATTCCTACAAAACTCATTAAAACTTCAGTTTTTTTTAATGTAAACACTAATCAACCAATTGTCTTCTTTTTCGCCCCACCAAAACAACCCCATCCTTTATGTTACATCCCCCCTTAAATCCCCAATTAATGAAAACATGTGTTTTTTAACCCTAAACAACCACCAAGATTTTCTCTCTACATCCATGGAAAAATTCCTATTTTTTCCTCACTACAGCCATTGAATTACTACGACCCATTGATTTCGTCACCAAGATTTCGTCTCTACTTTTTCCTCACCAAGATTTCCTCTCTACATCCAATCGCATTTCCATGGAATTACTACGACCCATTGTAAACGCCCATAACTCCTTACGTTTATACTTGCATATCATTTGCTT
Source organism: Calendula officinalis (assembly GCA_963853835.1). Taxonomy (NCBI): domain Eukaryota; kingdom Viridiplantae; phylum Streptophyta; class Magnoliopsida; order Asterales; family Asteraceae; genus Calendula; species Calendula officinalis. The sequence continues at coordinate 82,459,085 of OY970821.1, forward strand.
TTATTAGTGCTTTACACATAAAGAGGGACATTTAATTCTGTAAACGTTACTTACCTATATATATAAGTCAAACTTTAATTTCATTCAATTCATACGTTACCAACTTAATTACAGAATCATGCGTTACTAGACTTTCTTATAAATAGGAAGCTAAACATTACACAAATACACAACAAAATGTACAAATCAGAAACAAAGAAATGGAATGATCTTGAGAAGCGTAATGGTGAAGAAAGAGATGCCACCTCAAATGTAATGAGTACATGTAAACACACACATACATATTTTTACTCGTAATCGTAATCTAAATCCTCGTCTTTGCTTAAAACTTATTTTACCAGAATCTATATTATGTAAAAATGATGGTGGTTGGTGTCAGAAGCTTGTTGAAATGTAATCTAAACCGACGGCGACAAACAGTGGTGCGCGGTGACAAACAGGTCCCCTTTCTTTGTCATTTCATTGGTTATATAAACAACATAGGTTTAAAGAAGAATGGTTTGTTTATGTTGAAAATTAATTATGAAGATTATGATAGACATTTTTGGTTGTATTTTTTTGCTAATGAATAAAAATGATATTTGTTTTGTTTTGTTTTGGTTTAGCTAAAAGACTTGCAACTTCGTTTGTTTTGTTGTGGTTTAGCTAAAAGACTTGCAACATAAGCGTGGATGCAAAAACGGTTTGCTGATATCAAAACAATAAGATTAGATTTGTTTATTTTTTTAATATGTTTTTAATTTCATGTTGTTCGATCGAGCGCATGTCATATGCATGTTGTCTTTTATCTCATCAGGGAAAAAGGAAGATCCATAATACATGTATACAAAACTATAAACTAAGAGCATCTCCAATGGTAGCTTTTTGTAAAACTTATCTATATCTATATCTATACTATATATAATGAGCCAATGGGTTTCTAATTTTAAAATGTTTTAAACTAGCCCTTCCATTTGTGGAAGGTCTTAAACCCTCCACAAAATTGCAATAAAAAATGTTGTGAAGGAGTTTCGAACTTGGGACGTCCACCAACATAATAATCTGACTTACTACACCACATCCAATATTTGCTACTCTAACCGAAACATCTAAACCATATGATTTAAAGTGGGGCGGATTAATATTTGGTATTCATATTAAAATCACATTAGAGAGTAATAACGACTGTCCTACTCTCTTATAACTGTTGTAAAACTAATACCTTTCACGTGAAGTATTAAATAGAAATATCATTTTCTTTTCAAAGACCTACAAATTAGCCACTTTTTTCTTCCAAAACCCACCATTGTGTCTTAACATCAGCATCTTTCATGGAGATTCGGCAAATCACCATTATTTGCCATGTCTAGATTAAAAATCCCATGTCTAAATTAATTATATGAATTAATTGTTAATTCAAACCACAATTATTTATACGTTTTATTGACTTCATTTTTTAACTGACCATTAAATGTTAATAATTATTACAAATCAAGACATTAAATTCACATCTGATTTTAATGGTTAGTTATAAAGAAATATTTATTTTAATGGTCCGTTATAAAGGAGTATTTATCCATTTAGAATCCTCAAAGTTTGACGTTTCCTTACTCTTTATAAAAACGTGTATAATGGTCAGTTATAAAACGTATTTTTGAATTAGATATAGTTTCAGTTACTTTCTAATGGTGAGTTGTAAAGGATTTTCTCTTCATATATTATGTCAAATAGATGGTAACTGTCTTTTTGTGGAAACAAATCATAAATAGATTATCGGTTTAATATTATGGAGACAAATAGATTTTCTCTTCCATAAATGGTAATCTCTTAAATAGATTATCGGTTTAATTTTATGGAGACAAATCATAACTGTCTTTTTGATTATTATGTAATAAATTCAATAAAACGTTACATCTTTCAATGTTCCTATATAAATAGATTATTGCGTGGGAGTGATAATCTATTTAAAAAGGGCTTCAATGGAGTTTTTTGATTCATAGTTGTAAGGACCGAAACCAAAAACGACCACTTTTCCGTTATTTACAACAATCCTTTCATAAGTAACCCAAAATACAAGTTTTATACAAAAACTAAATCACAAAACAACCATATCAAAAGACCAACTAACTACACCGGATACAAACCATTTATACAATCCCAAAAGATGAACAACGAAAAACTATAAAACTATACCAAAATAGAAGCTCTTCCAAGCTTCAAAACCAACTTTTAGTAATCACTAACTTCAATTATCCACTAACTTTCCCTTGCCTTTATCCGTTCCTGAAAAATGGTGACAACTAAACGGGTAAGCTATAAAAGCTTAGTGAGTTCCACAATGTATAATGTTATACTATATAATTATATAAATCAACATAAATAAACATACAAGTGTCAACGGGTCAAAATACCGGATTATCATAACAATGTCATCACAAAGCGTCACGTATCAATACCGGATCAACAACGATCAAAGTACAATACCGAAATCAACAAAGTGCGTCATTCCCTCTTAGGCCATTAGGGAATGAGGTCGATGAAGGTGACCATGGAACCCCTAAATGAGTCCATGATCCAGCTTCACCACCACGGTCCATACCACTCCTCCGCCAGGTACTCCCGCATCCACCGCCCGGCATATTACACGAAGTAATACTCGAACCGCCATGGGTCCTCACGAAATGAATTATCACTCAAGGCATTTCACTCAAACGGGTCAAGGCAATGTTACGGTTCAACAAGGTAATCTCAATGTCCAAGGCAAAACACAAGGCATCCAATCGAAACGAATACTAATTAACCACATTGCACATATATAATTAAAAATATACACATTGCACATAGTGAACTCACATGGGATTAAGCAATTGCCAACACGAGTCAAGTACTATCTTTAATCAAAATTCCCTTGTCACCGATCAATATAATCACCACAAGTTCCCAATTGTTTACCTATCACAATTATACTTATCTTATTCAATATACAAACTCATAATCACAACTAGTATGACCCTTAATCACCAATTTTCCCAATTTGGTGATTAACCCAAAACCCTAAACTTCTAATTATACATCTAAGTGCATAATCACATGCTTACTACAACTTTTGCAAATAAAACTCAGTTATACACGTATAGAATATCAATTTCCAGATTTATAACTCAAACCCTAACTAGGGTTCTTGATTCTTCTCCAATTTTTAACCTTAAATCACTTGCATGAACAAAAGCTAAGTATCATACTTTATAGTTTGATCTTATGATGAAAACCCCTTTGATCTGCACCAATATTCGTCCTTGATTCACCAAAATCGCCCAGAGCAATCACCAACTCGATCTATGAAGAAAATGAGCTGAAATGGGTCAAAAACCCGATTTTATGTCTATTCAGCAAATGATAGCGCCACTATCTTCAAGATAGCGTCGCTATCTCGACCCCGCGTTAAATAGCTTCGCTATCTTGAAGATAGCGCCACTATTTCCTAAATTTTCGCGTTTTACCCTTCGCTATTTCGGATTGCTGTCAAAACCAGCCAAGATAGCGCCGCTATCTACCCAGATGCTGCAATTTTCAGCTTTTTGTCCTTATACCACTGAATACTTAAAACACCATAACTTTTCACTCGGGCCTTTGTTTTCGATGAGGTTTTCGCCTACGCGTTCGAAAAGAAATTATCTATAATCCTCAATAAAAATATTGCAGAAAACATTCCACAAAAAAATGATGTTTCTATATACTTTATTGTGAGCATTTAAGCAATTACCACTTATTGCATATCATTCTCATGCATGCTTTTCTTAATCATTCTATACTTACTATATTTATTCAAGTTACTTAAGAGTAATAATATAATTTAGGGGAAACGAAATCACGTATGTTACAATAGTGTCGATTTATTTTGCAGTGGAAAAAACCTTTTTATTATCTTCACTATCATTGGACCCATTTTTGGCGATCAATTATTTCTCAAAGTTTGAAGTTTTGAGTTCTGTGGCGCAATTATAATGTGGAATTGGTTCATTTGCAGGTGTTTGGATTATCCACATGCAAGGTCACTATACTTAATGATCGTCCGGTTACATGTTCTCTAAGAAGAAGTACATCTTCACCTGATTGCTTGGTAAGTTCCTCTTAATTACTTAATATAGGGTTTAAGATTGAAACTTAAAAATGACTTTGATATGATTCGATTAATCATTTTAGTGTGTTAGGATTGTGCTTGTCGGTGCCTCAGTTACATGGTCTCAATCAACGAGTTCTGGTCGATTAATCATTTTCCTTTTTAAAGAGGAAGTAAATATTCCGACTACAAAATGAATTTGTGACATGTCTAAGTAGACTACCTTTGATTTTACTATTCCTCTCCATTCTATTCATCATAATGACCGATAGGGTATGCTTTAAGGACCCGTAGTATTGTTGAAAAACTACCACAAATATGGAATGATGAAAAGGATAAGAAAAAAAGCAAAATTATGTAATCAAATTTTGTGGTAAGTGGAATCTTGTCGATGATTCATCTTTTTAATGCTCAGTGATTTAATTTATTTTTTAGAAGGACAATTTGAAACAAGCAGCACAACATAATCAAAAAGCATCGCCAATTTGACTTCACAAGTAAAAGCAATGCTATTTAACCATCATGACAAAAAAAAAATTTTTTGCAGGAGGCACAACACTCGTCCAAAATTGGGAATACAATCGGCAAATTACAAGATGGTGGAGTCATTTATGTGGATTTAACTACTTCAAATATGTTATGGCGTAGCAATACCAAGCAACTCTTAATTAATTAATTTTTTTAAACAATTTGTTGCGCCCTTGATAAAAAAATAGCTATCTATGTTGCACGTCGGACGGGTTAAACGGGTCGAAAGTTGTATAAAGCGAACAAAAAAGCGTAAAACCTGCTAAATCGATTCATTTCAAGTGTATAATATAATTTTTCTCACATAATTTTGTAAATGTACATTAATTTTATAACTGTCTACTGGTACATTCATTGCAGCATCTAGGTAACAAGTGTAACTCTTATGCCACCTTCTGTTTATATGTTGTTTTGTTTTCTAGTCTAAGAATGTCACCGTTATGGTCTGTGATTAAGAAGATAAGGTTGACTCTTAATATGCTAGCGAGAACGAATCCATGGTTTTCCGATTTTCTTTTACGAGTCGGAGATAGGGATGAAGAAGTCATCGATGAAAAGTATATTCGAATTCCAGATGACATGATGATTCCGTACAAGGATATGGCTCGGTCCAAGGAAGACCTAATCAATGTGATATTTCCTTCTCTGCAGGTCAACGAAAATTCACCAGATTATATTATTTCTTGGGCTATCTTATCAACAAAAAACGACCATGTTGATGAACTTAACGAGAGGTTGATTGATACATTTTGTGGGGTGGAACAAATATATTACAGTTTCGATGAAGCGGAGGATGACAGAAACAAATTCTATCCTATGTAATTTTTGAATTCGCTTAATGTCAGTGGTATTCCCCCGCATCTTCTCTGGCTCAAAATTGGGTGCCCGATAATATTTTTACGGAATATCGATCGCTCCCAGGGATTATGTAATGGCACGAGACTTATATGCAAAGTTTGAGCCAAACCTAATTGATGCGGAAATAATCGTTGGAAAGAATGCTGGAAAAAGGGTTTTCTTGCCAAGAATACCTCTATCTCCGTCTAAAGCCAACATGTTTCCTTTCAAGTTGAAAAGAAAACAGTTTCCGGTTAGGTTAAGCTTTGCGATGACAATCAACAAAGCCCAAGGACAGACAATTCCAAACGTGGGCGTTTATCTGTCGGAATCGGTGTTCTCGCATGGGCAACTTTACGTTGCCATTTCAAGAGGAATTTCACGCGACAACACAAAAGTATTGGTAACTCCGGCAAAAAAAATTAATCTCGATGGAGTTTACACAACAAACGTGGTGTAACGAGATGTTTTACATGATGAGTAACACGCATAAACAGACATTTCTTCCTTGTATTTTATACTTAATTAGGTTTATCGTGTTACCTCTATTTTATGCACAATTTTCATGCTTATGTATTGTATTCGTTATAAAAATATGTAACCAATGGACTTTTAATCGCCGGGAATATATAGTTTGCAGCCCGCCGCATCGCGCGGGTTTTAACCTAGTAAAATGAATATGGAATTATGTTAAACTTAAGATAAAAATTGTGGTGATGGAGCCAATCTTCTTTTAATTTAACCGTTAAAAACCCCTTAGGAGCCATGGGAACTGTAGCGGCGCCAGAACCAAAAGTCTACGTGGCATCTCAAACCCAGGACGCCACCACACTGTGCGTGGTGTGAGTGACGGGGTTTTTTCAAAGGTTTTTTTATGTATTTTACGAGAAAATTATGTTTTTTAAGCAGCAAATCATAATCTACTCCTAAATGTCATATATATTCACTACTAGCTTCATAGCCCGCCCGACTGGGCGGGCATGCTTCAAAAGATATATTAAACAAAATAACAACAAATATTAATACTTTTAAAATGACATAAGAATTCATAGTTGTAATGATAAGTTTGTACAAATTTTGATATATGAATAAATGTTACAGAAAATTTATACACGAAATAATACTTCTTTGTAAACGACATTTGTTGTTGAGTTAGTGTAATTGTCATATCTGTCACAACAAATGACCTTCAATTCGTTCTTGTTCTTAACTCGTGATACTGCTACATAAAGTTGGCCATGTGAGAATACTTGTTTTTGCAGAAACAAACCAACTTGAGACAACGTCTGACTTTGACTTTTATTAATGGTCATAGCAAAGCAGACTTGAACAGGACTGTTGCGCATGCTGCACAAAAGGACTGCTGCAAAACACAATGTAAAGCGTTTTTTAATAAATAAATTGAAGCAACATAATGCATAAGCGTATTATGTGGTAAAATTGCGAGAGACATATACCTTTTGCTGTTCAGCAATCTGTCAGATTTGTGTATCGTTCTCGCCCTACTGGTTAACACAATGTATGATTTAAATAGGCTCAATTGTGTTGTAAATATCTCTTCGAAATTATTTAGGTGATAAGTTAGGAATTCGAAATTCAAATTAAAATTCAATATTAAGGATTAGATGGTAAGCATTCAACTAATTCTGAAAATATTGTATAAAATTTTGAATATGTTTAAGGATTGTATTTAAGACGTTATGTATTTAAGAATATTGCCTGTATTTGAAAGGGTTGCCATATATTGTTGGCATTATTTATGGGACAAAATAATGTTGCATTATTTTCGTTGAAATTGTTAAGACTAATTCCAATTTTAAAATGCAGAATCGAATGTGTACAACGTGATTTAAGAAATAAATTAATGTTGCCTGATTTTCGTTAAACTTGGTAAGCTTTATTCCCTTTTTTAATTTCAAAATTTGAATTTGTACAGATTTTCATGTGGCCTATAAGAGAATTACATGTAGTATTGCGGGCTAATGAGAATGCTTGATTTTAATTAGTTGTCAAAATAATTTAAAACTTAGCCTCATATATAGGTTAAAATTAGACTTGAATCTCGGCAGGATAAAAACACATTTTCGTTAGGGCAAAATTATATACAAGCCCAATAAAGTTTGGCCCAAACAGTCTCTTGGGATCCGAAAGCCTGAAATTCCGCGTCAAGCTGTTCAAAGTGCCCCAAAAAACATCGGAAAACGCATTAACGCCATTACGCGCCGATTAATTACAATTCAATGGTTTTCACCAAATTAATTAGGAAAATATTAAAAACTATCCGTTACTCTCTTTTGATTTTCCCTTTATCTTGCAAAATTCAAACAACTCTCCCTCCCCCTTCCTTCAAATCATACTTCACTGTAATTCCTTCAAATTCATCTTAAAAGACTACGAAAAACAGAGTCTTGCTCTCGGTTCTCTCGAATGGGAGCTTCTGCCAAATGGATTAAATCGTTAATTGGCTTCCAAAAGTCCAATTCCAACATCTCCGATCAGGTAATTGTGTTTCATATTACCATGACTTTCGTCGATTTATCGTTGAATTTGTCGGAATTAGTTCAATTGACTGTTTTTTTTTTGGTAGGGGAAGATTGGGGGTAATAAGAACAGGACATGGAAGCTATGGAGGAGTTCGTCAGCAGGATGTTCGTCAGCAGGATGTTCGAAAGGAATGAAAGGACGTTTATCCACCTCTGATGCTAATCGTTCTGAAGATGTTTCGTTTTCTGCTTCCGTCGCTACCGTCGTTAGAGCTCCACCTAAAGATTTCATGTTTGTTAGGCAAGAATGGGCTGCTATCCGAATTCAATCGGTTTTCCGCTCCTTCCTGGTAAATTTGATTAATTTCAAGTTCTAACCTGATATATTTGATTCAATTTCGCTTTTTTAGATAAAAATTTGAGGCTTTGTCCTGTTTACAGACCTAATGACGAATTTAAATATGTTTGTAAAATGTTAAATGATAAGCTTCTTGATGAAGTATTGCCACTTTTTATGAGATTGTCTGTGTAGCATAAAGCATCAAAAATTAAAATTAATATACTTAATTTTTAGTAACTTGGATTTCCATTGATATGCCTATTGAAGGCAAGACACGCTTTACGGGCACTAAAAGCGTTGGTGAGACTACAAGCCATAGTACGAGGTCGATTAGTTAGAAAACAAGCGGATGTGACACTTAGGTGCATGCAGGCTCTTGTTCGGGCTCAGGCTCGTGCTAGAGCTCAATCAGCCCAGAATACAGAATTTTTAGTAACTTCAAGAAACCAAAATGGTGCTATTAAACAATCCGAGGTAAATTAAAACTATTTATAATTAATTATATATTCGTATTACAGCATCTTATAATTTGTGTTTTTTCTGGCAAACGCTTGTTATAGAGTCAGTGGTGCAATAGTCATGGAACAGCAGAAGAAGTAAGATCAAAAGAGCAATTTAAGCAAGATGTCGCCATTAAGAGGGATAGAGCTAAAGGTTATGCCTTTTATCAAGAGGTGATTATTTATTTATTTTAATTTTTTATTGTTTTTAATTTTTGTTATAATTAAATACATTCTAGTAACATGGTACTTTTAATTTTTCTTTTTTAAATAATAGCGACAAAGAGCAAATAACGTTGGTTCTCCAAGATTAAGCAAGCAAACATCTGAATGGACCGGGTCGAATGGCTGGATGGCTACCAAATCACGGGAAAACAACAATAATTCTCGTGATTTTTCATCCGAAATCAAGAATTATGATGATCGTAGTTTTAAATCTTGTTCATATTCAACTGATCATGAGTCACCCAAGATTCGAAGGAACCTAGTTTCAGCAAAACCGTTTATCTCGAGTCCAATTACACAATCATCGTCATCATCAACCAACCTGTATTCTGGATCCATGTTTGATGAAAGTTCATCATCAAATTCAACAAATTTATCATCTTCAACTAGTTCTAAAGAAGGAAGTGTAAGCAAACCTAGTTACATGAATCTCACAAAATCAACCAAAGCCAAAAGGCATGCATGCAACTATTTATCTCATAATCAAAAACCGAGCCCGCTTTCAAAAGGCGTAACAGCGAGAAAAAGTGCTGATACCGATCTTTATTCAGCAGAAATCGGTAGAGATTTGTATCCGCCAATGTTCATTGATCGATATGATGAAGTCAGAAGCCGAAGAGGTTAAAAGACACGTGTATCAAGATTGCTAATTTGGTTATTTTTTAAATGTTTAGATTTCAACAGCTCGTTGTGTTACTCGTTTTGGATGTTTAGATTTAAAACAAGTTTATATGAAAGTCAGTTGAGATGTGGATCTTTTGTATTTTTGTTTTTTTACATGGATAAGGAAGTGGGGATGATACGATTTTGTTACGATTTGGTATCAATTTCCTTCCTGATCTTTAAAGAACTTGCATGGTACACAAGTGAAACCGTTAGTGCATTTCCTAACATATGTTTTATGTCGAATTTTATGTCACTTTTATGTTCAAAATCATGCTAAACATCGGAATATAAGTTTTTCACCTAATTAATAGTATCGTGAAAAGAAAATGATGTCACAGGAGAGAACAGGTCGCTGGTCGTTTTCAAAAATGAGGAAAGGTGTTTTTTAGTAGCGATTTCTTGAAGGGTATCGTGTGTACGTTTAGTAACGTTTTGACTGATTTGTTATGCTACATGCATACGTGTTTTGCGATATAACAGAAGATTGATTTTCATGTGGGAGAGTGATTTATGCGCCTTATTTGGGTAAAAAATAAAGATCCCATGAAAAAGAAGTATGAAAATGAACAGAAGAATAGAGGTGATGTATGTAGTAAGTTAAACAAAAGCTTATTCCTTAAATCTTGAGTAGAAAAGAGGACTTTCTTAAGCGCAAGTGTGGGGACTACAAGAATGGCATTAATATTATCTTTTTGGGTTTGAACTTTGAACCCAATATTTTCCCTCATCGTATAGTAAATAAGGTGTGGTTCCAAAGTGATATTTTCAGCACTTCATAAGTTTAATCTACACTAGTAAAAAAATATTCTTTGTGGTCATGTAGGTTCACCTGTGACGACTCCGAGACTCATAAAATGGGTGGTCACACCAAGACTAGTCAGCTTGCAAAGCAGGTCAATGACCCATGTTACCAAAAAAAAAAAGAGAGAATCTTATTTTTTAATAACTAAATGATATTATTATACAAAATAATTTCCTTTTATTATTTGTTTTGATACTATTTGACTTGGGCAGTGATGAGATCATATGTCTCTTATAAATTTGGAAGCTGTTTGGTTTATGAGAGATTGGTATCTTCTCACATATACCTTTTTTTTGCATCATAGCTATGGCTACTCATGTGTTCTTTCATGCTCATTTTTTAGCCTTTTGTCATTGCTTGCTTTTGAAATTTAGAAAGCCACATGCGACATATGCTACCACTTGTACTTCTCTTCTCTTAATTCTACCCTAGCTATCGCTTGGGAAGCCTTGGGTGTTGTGTATTTTGGATTTTGCTACATCTAGAATGCTGACTTTTAATCTAGATTGTTGTATTTCAAATTTATAATTGATATTAATGCAATCCTAAAATTTATTTATTTTATTGTAAGTTATATTGACTTGTACGTATATCATATTTATGTCTTTCATGGATAATATTGGCACGAGTTTAAATTTTCCTAGGATCTTTATTTCTAAAATCGTTTTTATGTTAATTTACATGTATGTCAAACTTGTATTTTGAGCCTTTCATCTTATAAAAGCATCAGGTATGATAAGTGATCACTACTGAACCACTAGCTATCATATGAGTGCCACATTAGATTTTCACTCACTAACGTTAACACCACAAAATACTATATTAGCCCACTAAACTAGCTACTAAACCATTTTTAAAAAAATGATATTATATTTTTCTAATAAAGTAAACACATAAACAAAATAAACATTTTATTTTAGTAAAATTGGATTATAAGAGGGACGTGACAATAACATGCCACGATACCGCAGTGGGTTCGATGGCAGAACCACGTACAACCGGGTGTTTTAAGCCTCCACGATGGGTCAAACTCTCTATATGTCTGCAAATATATTATACTACCATACCTTATAGCCGTTAGTCACTTATAGCACCACATAAAATATGTTAATGTGCGAGTTTGTCCTAAAACAAACAAAGAAAACACAAATATTGTCACTTGGTATACTTATCGCAAAGTCAATAAATAACCCACACAAATATCAAGTCATTTGGTGTGAGGTGAAAAAAAGGGCTCCCCATTCCTTACGTAGAGACAAAGTGAGACTTCGCGCCTTATCAAAAAGTAGCACAACAATATTAACTCCAATAGCAATCCAATACTTGTAGTCTAATAATATTTGATGTTTGGAGTAACACATCTCCTATAATCATAGGTTCATATCATGTTATGAACAAAATCAGGATAAATTTTAAAGCGGTTAAGAAAACCTTCCAAAAAGACATATATCAATGAAAGCCTATAATATCTTAAGAGTGAAAAAAGAGGCCACTTCGCCATTTTTTCTTTTTCATGCATTGTCTATTTGAGCTTTCTAGGATTCATCCACAACCTTGTTAGAAACAAAACCTATACCATGGTTTCTGTCCTTTGATTGTTCATCGAATCAAGAAATCAGCCTTTTGTGTCATTAATTGTTCCATGTGCCTACATTTATGTCTAAGAATTTTGTTTGGTTCTGTTTCTTCCATCACAATTCACAACCACACTTCCATGTTCAAGCTAACAAAGTAACAAGTCTCATAAAACTTCAAACTCTTGGGCACATTTTCTTAAAATAGTAATACCACCCAATCCCTAATCGTTGATTAGTCGTTATGGAAGCGCGAAAGTGGATTCTTAAGTAATGGAAATTGGATTCAAACAAATACGCTTTTGGATTTATGCCAGCAATAGAAAATGTACATTTATTTTTAGCAGTATATGTTTTTCGTAGTCGAGTGTATGTATATACATGCCGATTTGTACTTTGTACATTTTTTTATATATAATTCAAGATCAATATGACACATATAAAAATGCACAGTTCTACTTTTTAACATTTTGTGAGTTTGAGTAGCCAAAATGAGACAAAATGTCCGCCTCCTGCAAAGTGACAAAATATGAGAAAATTTTGCATTGTAAATCAGCATGCGATTATTCCTTCCGGTTTGATAACTTTGGTTTCTTTGCACCTAAGTTGATGGAGCTCCTCAATAGAGTCTAACAAGTTATGGATAGTATTTTTATGACACCTAGATCAGTAGATATTACAGAATTAATTTTGCAATCCAAAAATGGCTAGCGGCTTAGCTTGTTGTTTGTTTGGCTTCATCATCTATGTCAAAAATATCTTTAAATTTTTCGAAAAACCTTTAGTAGGAAAAAAAATAAAAATAAATAAATTTGAAGTTATTCTTATACTTACCGGTAAGAAAATAGTTGTCTGGGATCAAGTTTGTGAGCCAGGAAATCTGGCTTTGACGTACTTATATAGCATTGACACACACAATGATGTTAATCGAAGAAGACAAACATTAAATGTTAGGGTCATTTCACATCCTAATGATTAAAAAGTAATATTTTTTTAACTATATGCATTTGTAATTTTCTTACAGATCGATAATTCACATACGTGGTGAAACATAATTACATAACACAGACATTATTACCATACGTTCGAGTGAGCGATTTCAACTATTGTTCATGTTGGCATTTTTTATTATTTATATTTTTCAAAATAAGTAAATAAGCGATTATTTTTCTTGGGAACAACTTATACTAGCTTGGAACCGCACAAAATTATAATTTGTGTACCACTACATTTCCAATCATAGAGTTTTTTTTCTTAAATAATGTCATATGTACCCAGAAATTACAAATTTCTTTTTTGATCCTTTGCAAAAATAATATTATCACACTTTTGGAATCCCGGATCCCCTAGTATCCCCTCTTTGAAAACCCGGATACTAGCTTTTTCCTGTTTTTTGTGTACTGTTTTGTACCTTTTATACTTGTCTGACGCAAGGTACATTCCCACACCTCAAAACCCGGATCCCCAAGGGGTATCCCACACCCCAAAACCCGGATCTCCTAGGGGTATCCCACACTTGAAATCCCGGATCCCCTAAGGTTTCTCTTTTTGGTTTTAAAAAGTGTGGTTTTAAAAGTGTTGTTTCATCTTGAGAGAAATGGGATCGAAAGTGTGGTTTTAAATAATGACCTGGTTTTTTAAACAAATACAAAGGGCTTGCTTACCAAGTGGATTTGAAGATTGAAAGGGAGAATGAAACCAATTTATAGGATCAAGAATGATACAAACGAAGGTAGTTTCGATCGATACAGCTACATTTGTTAGTGGAAGAATTGAAATTTGAAAACGACGCGTACCACACTTTTAAAACCACACTTTTTAAAACCAAAAAAAAAAACTTAGGGGGTCCGGGATTTCAAGTGTGGGATACTCCTTGGGGATCCGGGTTTTGGGGTGTGGGAATGTACCATGCGTCAGACAAGTACAAAAGGTACAAAACAGTACACAAAAAACAGGAAAAAGCTAGTATCCGGGTTTTCAAAGAGGGGATACTAGGAGATACGGGATTCCAAAGGTGGGATAGCATTATTTTTGCAAAGGGTCAAAAAAGACCATTATTTGTGATTTCTGGGTACAATCTTTATTTTTCCAATCATTAGACAATCTTTCAACTACAATATGGATATGATTCAATAATTAAATTAAATTAATATCAACTTAATTACTTTACAAAGTTGTTAAAAAAAAGTTATAACGATTAACTAGAATTTCTTATTTGTATAAACAAGGATTAATCCTCCCCGCTCGATGCTGCGGGTTTTAAAACATACACTTTTATGTTAAAATTTAGATTCGTTTTTATACGATTTATTATTTTGTATTCGGGAACATATAACTAATGTTTGTTTATATTGATTGTAGTTACATGGGTGGTTTCTAGAAAAATTTAAAATTTAATGTGAAATATGTTAAAATACATATTTTATAAACTTTAGGGGTTTATAAGTCATATGTGATTTAACAAAAAATGAAGGTATAATAAATGTTCAAGTAACATGAATAAATTTAATAAAACTAAGTGATGTTCTAGTGAGTTTTATAAATACTTGTGTGATCCTAATAAAATTAGTAATCATAATAATGTAAATTTTGTTTTAATTAAGGGTCTTTTGGTTATTATAGGAAAACTAATGCTTGGGACCATTTGTTATTTTTTATAAAAAGGTTAAATAACAGAAGTATGATCATGTTAAAAAAAATATTAAAATATATAAAGTTTAAATTATATAGTAAAGTGTAGAACGTTTTGTTTTATATGATTATTATTATATTATTTTTGGTCAGTATTGGAAGTATTCCATGTGAGATTGTAACGACCGGAATTTTTCGGTTAATGAATTAAATGGAAATATTGAGGAATAAAGGTGGTAAAATACTTAATCGAGTCTCCATTGGGTTTTATCGAGTGTTTGGGACTTGGGGTAACCAAGTATGAGTCAAGACTTGGATGGAAACAAGTTTGAAAGGCAAGAAACTGACCCAGACAGCCCTCGCGGCGCGAGGCAGGCGCGAGGTTGAACAGAAACTTCAGAGGCGAAACGCGAGAGGCTCGCGTTTAGCTCGAGTCGAGCTCGCGTCGCGAGCCAGGCGCGAGCGGGGCGCGATATCTGCCTCTCAGCGGCAACCAGCAGGCAAAGCCGCGTCACCTCGCGGCGCGAGGTGGCCGCGAGCGGGGCGCGAGGATCGTCTGGAGTATATAAACTTGTGTGTAAGCTAGGGTTTCATTTCATCTTCAACCCCACACATAGTGCAGCCGTTTTCTAGAGAAAAGTGGACGATTTTGGAATCTTGAAGCTCAAATCATGACCATCTTGAAGGATTGAATCATCAAGGGTAATGATTCTTGTCTATTTTACTTATCTACCTTGATTGTGAGCTTTGTATGGGTAAAAATGGTGGTTTGGGGAAACAACCATGTCATCTTTGGGGAAGATGACTAAACATGGGTGTAGAACACTCATTGTAAGCTTGTAATCGATGTGTACAAGTTGGATTTGAGTTTATTGATGGAAATCTTGAACTAGGGTTTGAGATTCTACCAAGTTGGATGAACTTGGTGATTAGGAATGTAAATATGGATTGATTAGTGATTAGTTATGGATAATAACTAGTTATTGTGATGATATTGATGGTAGGTCAAGAAGACCTAAAGATTGGTGACATTTCACAAGTTGGATTTCTGGGATCCGTGTTATTAGACACGATTCGGATTTAGCTTGGCTAAGGTGAGTACATGAGACTTTTACTGAGTACAATGATTTGGAAAACTATAATGTTTTATGAGTCTTTATTAATTAAATGTTTTAATAAAGATACGATTAGAAAGATATGAAAATACCGATATTAGACTAGCTAAGTATGTCTTAATGACTAACGATTTTGAAACGGATTATGATAATGAAAAAGTGATTAATATTTCTTTATTAATATGATATATGGTTTAGAGTATGAATTAGAAAGTAAGATATTTGGTTATTAATAATATACTTCCTCCGATTCAAAATAAGTGATACACTTTGGGTTTCACGGTTTTTGAGGTAAAAGATTATAATGATGATTAAATTAGATTAATTAGATGGTTAGTGGGGAATAGGTCCCACACTTTTTGAATAAAGTGGGGTTAATGATGTTTAAAAATAAAAAGTAAGGGTAAAGTGGTCATTTCACTTTATTAAAGTAGATAGTTAGTGGGTGAGGGTCCCACTTTTTTTGCCAAATAAGTTAATTTTTCAAAGTGTATCACTTATTTTGAATCACCCCAAAAAGGAAAGTGTATCACTTATTTTGAATCGGAGGAAGTATATTAATAAAGCTAACGACAATGATTTTCAAGTATCAAGTATTGATTAGTATATTATACTAATAAGAGTAGAGATTGAATTGCTAGGAGAAATAAATATAAAGTGACTAGAAATATATTTGTATTCTAGTCAAAGAGAAGTTAGAGTAAATGATTTTGATAAATAATAAACATGTTTTATTTAATTAAGGACTTGATAAAGCCAATATTGAAATTGAATAAGAAATGAGAATAATATGATAATTAGAATAGATGTATTCTAATTTATGTTTAAGTATGTATTATTTGGGCATATACCCGTATTTGATGATTTCAATATGTGTTGAGAAAAGGATCCGGATCATAGTTAACTCACACAAGTTGGGGGAGTTAGTGACACCTACTTGGGGAGGTACCACCCTGCGCAAAAGTAGACTGTCGAGAAATAGTCAACCCGAAAATCGGGGGAGAAATAGTCAACCCGGAAATCGAGGGAGAAATAGTTAACCCGGAAACGGGGGAGTTTACCTAGTTAACCCACATCGGGGGAGTTTGCTTCGGAGAGGTCCGTAGCGTATGTGATACAGATTTAGTAAGCTATGAATAGCTTGCAAGTATGTGACTACGTGATGGGTAAGCTTACGGTTAGCTTACTAGTAAATACGAATAAGCGGTAAAAATATAAGATAATAATTAATAAGTAAATAAAGAAAAGAAATGAATAGTAATGACTTTATAAATCTTTTGAGAATGGGTCGAAAACCATGTATCTCACGAGACTATTTTGTCTCACGTACTACTTTTTTTTTTGCTATGTACTCAGGTTCGAGATCGATGGATTAGAGGGTCGCGATAGAAGTGACCTAGTGTTGATTAGCTCGGGAGCTCGTAGGTAGATCCCGTTTATCCTATGGTTATGATATTATAATGTAACACCGGTTTTAATACTCTGATAAATGTTTTAAGGTTTTTGTTAAACAGTATTTTGGGAATATTAAACTTGTAATATTTTTATTTATTTAAAAATATGATTTAAAAAGTGTTTTAAAAATTGAGGTGTTACAGAGATCTCCACAAACTTCTTTTAATTTTAAAATAAAAAACATGTACGTGATATCTCAAAACACTGTTTTGTATTTCTTCTATGATTTAAAATCCTGTTTTGTAGTTCTAATGAACAATGGATTGAGTACCACTCATGTATTATAAGTTAATAAATACAAAACCTTATACATCATATCTCTTAACAAAAGTCCTTAATTAATTAATTAATTAATTTATGACTGTTACAGAAACCATTAGGCTGATAGATCTAGGGCTATCGAAATAAGCAAAACCCGCTCTACCCACCCGACCCGTTTTGAATTCGTGTAGATCGGGTCGGGTAGTTCGGGTATTGGGTAGAAACATTTGGGTATCGGGTAACCCGAAAATAATACGGATCGGGTATAAAGTAATATTTTAAGTTGACGGGTATACCCAAATAACCGAATTTTATTATAAGGAATTTTTTAAAGGTAATATTCTATATTTTTATAAATAAAATATGATCGTTATGTTTGTAGTCCATTAATTTCAGCTAAAAGTCAATGATAGAGTATCATATTGGTTGGAGTTTGGTAAAATTATGGACAAATATGGTATATTAAGATCGGAATATAAACATTGTGGTCGTCGACAATACAATGTTGCAAATTCTCGTGTATTAGTGGATATACTCGTACCCGACCCATAACTCGAACTATCCATACCCAAATACCCAAATTTAATTCGGTTTGGGTATTGGGTATTTTTTTATATTTGAAAAACTCAAACTACCCGATCCGAACTATCTGATACCTGAAAGTTATACCCGATCAACACCCTAGATATATCTATGGGTCCATGGCCCTTTATTGTCGTGGTCATATACATGCCACCTAAGATGCATTCACGCCGCGAAAGACCTCCCCGCTAGCATCCGTTGCCTTGACCCAATATTTGCTATATTTTTTTATCGACCGTGCTTCAAAACCGGCCAGCTACAAGCAATCAAGCATGCTAGACATAAGGTGACTTTCAATTCTGAAGTGACTTAGACCAAGGCACGTGGGCTCATGAAATGACCTGACTTTAAATACAAGAACGCTCAATATCTAAACGTACACTGGAGCCGGTGGCCGTGAGCCGTAGACAATCCAAACGTGTGAAAGTAAAGAATTATATGCATGCATGCTGGGTGTTTGTGTTTTAGTTAACCTCTAAAATTTTGAAATTTATGAAAATTTTCGTTTTATTTGCATCTAAAGTATACTTTACATATATAAATGATTGGGTTCGGTTAACTGCTTTTGTAAAGTATTGAGCCATGAAATGTGAATTGCCAAATTGCCCAAACCAAAATCGATCCACATTAAACAATTAACATTATTTTTGTTCGGATTCTTATTCTAACTCTTATACAATTCTATCTTTGTGTCACCCCGAACATACTTAAGCTTTGTATCGAATTATGCCGACCTTATATATGGGTTCTGTAATCATACAACAACAATAATATCCATACCTTTATCCATACGAAGGAGATAAGATAATATAGGCATACCTTTATCTGAGGGTATGAGTTTTGTAATCATGTGTTTTATACTAACCATAAATCCATCACATTTTTAAATCGATTGGTGTAAATTACACACATTATATCATTTTGAAGACCTGCATACATAAATGACTTAGAACATGACTTATTGTAATTGACACCTAGATTATTTACTTAAATTTTATAAATAAGCCATTAAAAATATTTTTGATCTAATGCATAATAACTTACATAAACTTTTTTTTTTGTATTTTGATAAAGACTTAGAGATAAATAAGCTTTTTAAACAAAATTTTTTTGCTACAGAATCATTTACCTTCAAATGACATCAATAAAAGGTAATAAGCTTGCATTGGCGATGCTCTTAGTAAAAATAAATATTACTCCATACGTCCTAAAAAAGATTTTTTCATTTTTCTTTAGCACAAATTTTTAGAAGATAATTAGTGGTGAGATTCGTGATAATAATTTTAACTAAAATATAATATTATTTTGATCAGAGAAATTGTTTTTAAAAGATAGTTAGAACTATGCTAAAAATCTATACCTCATATCGTTGAAATATTATACTTCGTAAGTTCGTATTACACTTTTGATGAGTTAATTTTTATTTTATTAAATGCGTCAATAAATTTGAGTTGGAGAAATGTAAATTTTTTGAGATAAAATTTTATAGGGAAATGAATATTTTTTTTGTGTGATAAATTTTTTAGCATTTAAAATGTTAATAACATAATTGACAAATTTGTCATGTCTCTCCTAAGCTTCTGGGGGCATGCATGATTCCACGTGATTAAGTAACCATTTAGAATAAAAGGCCAAATATGGAAATGTCACATCGGGGTCACTGAAGGATCACAATACTTATAATGGGGCCTGATGCACTTGATTGCGAAGATGTCGAAGCACCAAAATGAAGCCATACAGTTCGATGTTGGTGATGAAGGGTGTAATGGCCATTGATGGTAATTTTGATACCCATTTTTGGTAAGGACCACTGTAGTATATGGTGGGAGTTAGTACACCGTAGCCCTCTCCACCAATAGAGAATTGGTTGACTACTTTGATCTTCTGAAGTATTTGACCTTGAATTTATCTACCCGGCCCCACAGACTACTTTTTCAAAGTGACTACAAAGGCATAATCTTTATCTATATTAAAAGAAGGTTTTTTTGAAATCTTTAAAGCCATGTCATAATGGCACATCATACCATATGCCATGTATGAGGCCATTTGGCACTTAAATGCCAATTCATTTTTGCCACCTAAAAGTCGACATATACACTTTTAAGCCACTTCACTTTTAATGACCTTTATAAGAGTCAATTCCTATATTTTACTAAATGTAAATTTAAATACTTTAGTGATAACCGCCCACCACATAAAAACTTCCTATATGTAATCTAAATATAATGCAATATTAAGGTTGTAACTGTCCACATAAACAATGTTTAATGTAAATTCGTGTAGATCTTTTCAATTTCATGTTATACGATAGATCACTTGGTTATATTAGATCACTTGGCTATATTTTCTGATGAATGATATTGTCAAAGCTGACGGTTATGTTAAGTTTTAATTTATAATAATCAGTGTTTATGAAAATTTAATATGAATACTTTTGAATAACAATGAGGTTTTAAATAATATAATTTATAGTTTTAACACGAATTCTGTTTCATGAAAAATATTTCAACTTGACAAAAGTGCAAGAGCAATGGTAGTTGGAATTATGATTTTATGTAACATTATGCAACTATTTTTATGTATATATTGTCGATCATTTACCAAAGAAATAGTGAAAGCTTATGCCAAGATCACTTTTATATATGTGTTCTTGTGTGCGAAATAAGGTATAAATGAACAACGGAAACAGGTAAACCAATTCCCTTAAAAGTTCGTTGCCTTCTCGAATGAGTAGGGACGGTTTGCTAAACATAACCCTTATCAATCAATGTATTTTAGTTGTATTTAATCCAATTGGGTCAAAAAGAAAAGGTTGTTTATAGTAAAACGGGCCAAACAGGTTGAAAGTCGCCCGACGTCTGTTTTCACTGCCTATAACCTACTTGTTTTATTCAAAGATTTCATTATGATTTAAAATAGCAAAAATGTGTTGGCGGGTTAAGCTAACCTGGTAGTTGGAATTATGATTTTATGTAACATTGTGCAACTATTGTTATGTATATATTGTCGATCATTTACCAAAGAAATAGTGAAAGCTTATGCCAATATCACTATTTAATATGTGTTCTTGTGTGCGAAATAAGGTATAAATGAACAACAGAAACAGGTAAACCAATTCCCTTAAAAGTTCATTGCCTTCTCGAATGAGTAGGGACGGTTTGCTAAACATAACCCTTATCAATCAGTGTATTTTAGTTCTATTTAATCCAATTGTGTCAAATAGAAAAGGTTGTGTGTAGTAATCAGTGTTTAACACGAATTCTGTTTCATGAAAAATATTTCAACTTGACAAAAGTGCAAGAGCAATGGTAGTTGGAATTATGATTTTATGTAACATTATGCAACTATTGTTATGTATATATTGTCGATCATTTACCAAAGAAATAGTGAAAGCTTATGCCAAGATCACTTTTTTATATGTGTTCATGTGTGCGAAATAAGGTATAAATGAACAACGGAAACAGGTAAACCAATTCCCTTAAAAGTTCGTTGCCTTCTCGAATGAGTAAGGACGGTTTGCTAAACATAACCCTTATCAATCAATGTATTTTAGTTGTATTTAATCCAATTGGGTCAAATAGAAAAGGTTGTTTATAGTAAAACGGGCCAAACAGGTTGAAAGTCGCCCGACGTCTGTTTTCAATGCCTATAACCTACTTGTTTTATTCAAAGATTTCATTATGATTTAAAAATAGCAAAAATGTGTTGGCGGGTTAAGCTAACCTGGTAGTTGGAATTATGATTTTATGTAACATTGTGCAACTATTGTTATGTATATATTGTCGATCATTTACCAAAGAAATAGTGAAAGCTTATGCCAATATCACTTTTTTATATGTGTTCTTGTGTGCGAAATAAGGTATAAATGAACAACAGAAACAGGTAAACCAATTCCCTTAAAAGTTCGTTGCCTTGTCGAATGAGTAGGGACGTTTTGCTAAACATAACCCTTATCAATCAGTGTATTTTAGTTGTATTTAATCCAATTGGGTCAAATAGAAAAGGCTGTGTATAGTAAAACGGGCCAAACAGGTTGAAAGTCGCCCGACGTCTATTTTCAATGCCTATAACCTACTTACTTGTTTTATTCAAAGATTTCATTATGATTTAAAAATAGCAAAAATGTGTTGGCGGGTTAAGCTAACCTGGTCCAACCCGTTTTGACTCGTGTTAGAAAAGTCCCTTTTGAGAGATTCGTTTTCAATTTTTTTTATATTTTTATAATTATACATAAGATTATACTATAAATATGGGAAAATTCAGTTTTACCAAAAATTAGTCAAACAAACAGTAATGTCTTCAGTTTACAGTGTAACATTTTTTATATGCACGAGAACAAATCAAAAGTAGACTACAAGAAAATTACGACATTACATATGACTAACTTCTATATAGTGGCTCATGATATGTTGCTTAAGTAATTAACTTTTTAACAGGTTGATCAGAGTTACCTATTAACCTACCATAGTTCAATTTAAAGAATTGACTCTTAAATAAAAAATTTTATTTTTCAAACATCTGTAAGTCTGACACGTTTGTTGTTTTGTTTTTTTGTTCCTTTTTTTATATGTTTGTTATTTTGTTAAGCATATGTGTAATCTGATCATATGAACAAAAGAACACGACCTGTGGAGGTAAATGATGAGGTAAAATTTAGTTTATTCATGTTAATTAAAATTTCTAAGTTCCATATTTTTTTCTAAAATTCAGGACATTGTAAGTAGGTGAATCTGCATGTTTCGTTCTCGGTCCATTCGGGTCATAGTCAAGCTTTTAATCCACTCGATTTACCAATGTGTTTAAAATTAAATCGTTCTTTAGGAAATGTGAGAAAGACAAGACCTCTTCAATATTAAACTTATTATTGTCAATACATGTTTTTTTAAAGATTTTCTACTTATATTAGACCTCAATTTTATAAGTCGCCCGTGATTTATCACGGGTTATAGGCTAGTTAGTTTAATAAAAGAAAAACTTATACGCATGTCACATTTCTTAAAAAAAAATTAACAATAAAGTACTAATTAATATATATTTTAATTATCTTAGACTTAATTATTAAAAAAAGTTATAACACGAAATTCGACTTTTTAACTACATACTGTTGATTTCTGTCTAACCATTTTAGGATTAACCATGCTTTTCATGTAAGCTTTTTTTAATCTAGTGAATATTAAGAATTAATCAGTTTTGGTGTATAAAACTCGAATCAAATTTATTTTCAAACACAAGTTTTTATCGATCATGAACCGTTTTTATAACGAGTATGGTTGATTTAAAGTTTTAAATTAAGTTAGGAAATATTGTTTGCGAAAGAAGACAAAAGTAGGACCCAAATATAAGGCCATTTACACCCCCTGAGCGCTACTACTACTACAACTCTCTCTTTCTCTCTCTCTCTCGTATTGCTTACGAGCTTCAATTCTCTTTCGCAATACAGTCAGTTTGATATCATCATCTGACTTTTATGATCACAAAACTCTGAGTGTACGTGTATACATATATATTTGGTGTTGACTATTTCTAGCTATCATTCATTGCCTGCATGCATTCTTCTTCAATTAGATCTTTATAATTCTTTAGCTAGCTAGAAATTAGAGAGAAAAATGGGACATGGAGGTGGACATAGTTGCTGCAACAAACAGAAAGTGAAAAGGGGGTTGTGGTCACCTGAAGAAGACGAAAAATTAGTCAAATACATCACTTCCCATGGCCATGGTTGCTGGAGCTCCGTTCCCAAACTTGCTGGTCTGTCTCTCTCTCTCTCTCTCCACACACACGCACACGTGTGTGTAATACATAAATGAAGATATTTTCCCATCTCCCTGACATAAAATTTGAATCTTAATTTCACTCCTCATGCATATATATGTTTACTTTTGTGTTTGTGTAGAGAGACATGCATTAGATCTATGCTTATGATATTTATGGTTGTTTTTAATTATCATTAACTTTCTAATCTATAAATTAGGGCTTCAAAGATGCGGCAAGAGTTGCAGATTGCGATGGATTAATTACCTAAGGCCGGATTTAAAACGAGGAAGCTTTTCTTCCCAAGAAGCCACTCTCATAGTCGACCTACACCGGATTCTTGGAAATAGGTATGAAATTAGATCACAACTTTTGTTTTTCAGGTTTAATTAAATATTATTTGCCATTCATATATGTTGATTAAGCTGTTAAATAAATGTATTGATCATATATATACAATGTTTGTTTTGGATGTACATAGATGGGCTCAAATTGCAAAACATTTACCGGGAAGAACGGATAACGAGGTTAAGAACTTTTGGAACTCGAGTATAAAAAAGAAGCTTCTTGCTCACACTCACCTAACTAGTCAAAATCTTGTTACCACCTTTCACAACTCTAAAACCACCAATATTCATCTTCCTATAAGTGACGATCATCAATATTTTGAGGGGTTATTTGATGTAAACCCTAATCATGTGTTAATAAGCCCATATCAAGTACCCCACATGATCCATGATCAAAATCATCATGTCCATGCACCACCACCTTTGATCAATCTTGATAAATGCTTTGATGTTGATCCTACCCCTAACCTCCCTCCTCTTCCTCCATCATTCATAGTCAATTCTTCAGTTTTAGATAATCAGTTTCCCACAATGGAATTCTTGAACTCTTATGATCATAATATCCTTAAACCCGATAATTATGATCTCATCCTTGGCCAAAAAACAGACCATAACCATCTCATAATCCCATTTAAACTAGGTCACCAAATAAATAATATCGATTCAGCCACGGATAATACCCAACATATTATCAACTCGCACAACTGGAACCCATCTATAAGTTCTCAAACGGATTACCTCGAGAGTTTCTTGCCAAATTTTCCTTCATCTTCATCCTCGCCATCATCATCAGTGGCGAACAATGATAAGAAGTACTCGTATAATGTAATTAGTCAATGTTAATATGTGTGTTTCTAGACCAAGATTGAGTAATTGAACCTAAATATAGCTAGATTTAGGGTCTTTAATTCAGAGGGGACAATGGTATGTTTCTTATGTAATTCCCATATGAAATAAGAAAACATATTTGCAGTTTCTTCACATGTTCTTGAGATACATGCCTCTCTATATATATTTTATGTCAATTTAATTTCACATTAATTACCATGTAATACATCATTTATAGTACATGCACACAGTAAGACACATTTGGGTGTGTGAGTATATATGTTAAAAGTAGGTGTTGTAGCTAGGTGGGGACTCTGGATACAAATTTGGTTAAAAGTTAAAAAGCATATGAGTATAGGCTACCCATTTCCCGATTGATGCTAAATTAGATGCAAAGTGTAAAAAAGTACGTCTTGTGGTTAAACAGTTATCAGAACTCTTAACTCAAACTTTATGCTTTCTCCACACCTCAGTTATACAAGTTACTTAACTATGAAACCCAATGGGCTAACCATTTCCATATGACGACAACACAATCTGAAAATTAGCTTTCTTGATGGAATCGGGTTCGGTATTTATACTGATTGAAGGGGTGCGACTTCAACCAACGCATCTCTTCAATTTTCATCATGCATGTTCGTCTTCAACCGCCAACAGAAAACGTCCATTTATAAACATTGTATCTGGTCATAAACGTCAAAAAGTAAAATCGGGTTAGGGCTTAAAAACTTAAATCCAAATTTAAATTAGAGCCCAAGAGCCCCAAGGCCCAAGGTCATCTTTTGACCATTTAATATATATATAAATTATATATATTTAGCTCAAACAAGCCTAAACCCACCACAAAGCCCAAGTCAATGGTTTGTTAGTTATGGGTGAGAAAGGCTTTATAAATATACAATTGTTTCATTATTTGAGCAATGTGGGATGACACAATTTCCATGTTCCAACAATACCCCACATTTTTTATTCAAACACCAATAATACCCCACATTTGAATAGAAAATAAGATAATATAAAGTTACTTATTATTCTAGTTCCATCAAAAGTAATATGATATGCATTAGATTAGGTGTCTTTTGGACTTGAACCTATCCTAGTGAATACTTATCGGATCTACTTTATGGATAGTGGACATAAGTCTTGAACTAGCCATGTTGTATAGTAAATCGAGACAATAAGTATCACACATATCATATTGTTGTAATAACAGATTCTTACCGTTGTGTTCATTTCGGTCGTGAACATATCCTTATTCATGAGAATTTTAGAGAACTTAGCCATCTAGTTCCCAAAGATGCGACCACACATCAATCTCGTATATGTAATGTCAATCAAGAATATTCCGTAGTATTCCACTGTAAAAAGCTATTAACATTATTAAGAATTAAAATTCATCCCTTAAACATCAACGGAAAAACATACTAAATTCATCATAGGAATGGGCATACCTGTGTGTTAGTATTTTGAGTTTTACCCAACTAGTTTTCCTATTGAACCTAGACCATGGGATCTCCAATTTTGCTAGGTTAGGTTTCCGTCGAGTAGTTACTCTTGTGTTAGCTTCAAGCCCATACCACTCGATGTAAATATGACTTGTTCTCTACAAAGGCCTTTTGTCAAAGGATCAGCTATATTTTCCTTTGACTTTACGTAGTCGATGGAGATTATTCCATTTTTCAACAAGTCTTTTATCGTATTGTGGCGACGTCTTATGTGTCTTGACTTGCCGTTATAGATATGATTCTTTGCTCTTGTAAGAGCAGCCATACTATCACAATGTATGCATACAGCAGTCACTGGTTTTGGCCACAATGGAATACCCTCTAGAAAGCTTCTAAGCCATTCAGCTTCTTCTGCAGCTTTATCTAAGGCTACAAATTCTGCTTCCATAGTTGATCTGGTATTCACAGTTTGCTTAGATGATTTCCATGAGACAGCAGCTCCTCCAAGTGTAAATACATAGCCACTTGTGGACTTGCCTTCATTATGATTGGAAATCCAATTGGCATCACAAAATCCTTCCAATACAGCAGGATACTTAGTGTAATGTAACCCATAAGCCATTGTGTGCTTAAGATATTGAAGCACTCTTACTAGTGCATCCCAATGATCTCTTCCAGGGTTATGTGAGTATCGACTAAGTCGGCTTACACTATATGCCAAATCTGGACGTGTACAATTCATTATATACATCAAACTTCCTAGAACTTGTGTATATGGTAATTGTGATACACTTTCTCCTTTGTTTCTTCTTCAGTTGAACCTTGGGATCGAATGGAGTTACTACTGATCTACCATTATAGTGCCCAAATTTCTTTAGGGTCTTCTCAATGTAATGAGATTGAGTAAGGATGTATCCATTGGAATTCCTTTGAATTCTAATGCCAAGAATGACATCAGCTACTCCCATGTCTTTCATATTAAATGAAGAATGAAGCATTTTCTTGGTTTGATTAATGACATCCATATTTGTTCCCATAATCAACATATCATCCACATATAAACAAATAATGACAAATGCGTTTTTGGTTTGTTTAACATAAACACATTTATCACATTCATTTATGTGAAAGCTGTTTGATAAGAGAGTATTATCAAACTTTTCATGCCATTGTTTTGGAGCTTGTTTAAGGTTGTAAAGAGATTTAATCAATTTACATACCTTATGCTCTTGACCTTTGACAACAAATCCCTCAGGTGTTGCATATAGATTTCTTCGTCTATTTCACCATTTAAGAAGGCAGTCTTTATATCCATTTGATGTATAATTAAGTTGTGAATTGCTGCTATAGCCATTAATGTTCTTATAGAGGTTATTCTTGTAACCGGTGAATAAGTATCAAAGAAATCTTGTCCTTCCTTTTGACGGTATCCTTTGGCTACTAACCGAGCCTTATACTTTTCTATGGTACCATCAGGTCTTAGTTTCTTCTTAAAGATCCACTTATGACCTATTGGTTTATGTCCCGAAGGTAGGTCAACCAATTTCCATGTATTATTATGCACAATTGAGTCTATTTCACTTTGAATAGCCTCTTGCCAATAAGGTGCTTCCGGTGATTCCATAACAGCCTTATATGTTTGTGGTTCTTCATCCACAATATAGGTCACGTAATCAGGTCCAAAGTCTTTAGTGACTTTAGCACGCTTGCTTCTTCTAGGTTCAACATTTTCTTGTGGAACCTCAGAATCGTTGTCTCTTTGAAATTGAGACAACTGGTTATCTCTTACTCTTTTCCTTGGATTAGAGATATTTTTCTCTTTATCCTTATAAGGAAAAGTATTCTCAAAGAATTCTGCTTCTAAAGACTCAATTATTGTATTGTTGCTTATGTCTTGTACATTCGATTTATATACCAAGAACCTATAAGCAGCACTATTCTTTGCTGGACCAAGATAAATACAATCAACTGTTTTAGGTCCAAGTTTGGTTCTTTTTGGTAAAGGTACTTGAACCTTTGCCAAACAACCCCACACTTTCATCCTTTTATAATAAGGTTGTTTTCCTTTCCATAATTGATATGGAGATTTATCACTCTTCTTATGAGGGATTTTATTTAATATTGTGTTTGCTGCTAGACATGCCTCACCCCAAAGATTATGAGGAGCCCCCGAAGTGATTAACATTGAATTAATCATGTCCTTTAATGTTCTATTTTTACGTTCAGCCACTCCATTTTGTTGTGGAGTGTAAGGGGTTGTTGTTTGGTGTACAATACCATAAATAGAACAAAATTCAGCAAAGTCATTGGATTCATATTCTCCTCCTCTATCCGACCTTAGAATTTTGATCTTTTTGTCTAGTTGATTTTCAACTTCGGCTTTATATGTTTTAAACATATTCAAAGCTTCATCTTTGGTATTGATTAAGTACACATAACAAAATTTACTACAATCATCAATGAAAGTAATATAATAATTTTTTCCTCCTCTAGATGAAGTTGCTTTAAAATCACATAAATCTGTATGAATTAAACCAAGTATTTGATTTGATTTTTCTACATATTTGTGTGAATGACTTGTGTATTTAGATTCTACACAAACTTCACACTTAGATATTTTATTTATAGAACATTTAGGCAACATGCCTAAGTTTATCATTCTATGTAAGGAACGAAAATTAACATGGCCTAATCTAGAATGCCATAAGAAAGAAGGATCAATCATGTACACAGAAGCGGTGCTAGTGCCCGCGTTATTATCATTAATATCATTGTCATCGGTTACAACACTTAGTTTGAAGAGTCCCTCATTGAGGTAACCCTTTCCTACATACACACCACCTTTGGTGATTACAAATTTATCAGATTCAAATACAAGTTTAAAACCTTTATTACTAAGTATGGGATCGGAAATCAGATTCTTGGTGATGTTTGGTACATGCAACACGTTTGAAAGAACAAGATCCTTTCCGGAAGTTAGCTTTAATACAACTTTCCCTTTTCCTTCAATCTTTGAAGACGTTCCATTCCCCATGAACATTGGTTCAGATTCATTCACCTTTTGGTAAGATGTAAACATTCTTCTTGAATTGCATATGTGCTTTGTAGCACCCGTATCCATCCACCAATCAACAACATTTGTGGTGAAGAAGGCTTCAATTACACCAGCAAATTCTTGAGGAGATTCCACGTTATTTGCTTGGTTGGAATTTCCTCCAGAATTTCCGTTTCCACTATCTTTCTTGTGGCGACAATCCTTGGCTTTGTGCCCAGGTTTCCCACAAACCCAACAATGACTGACTTTCTTGAAGTTATTCTTCTTTTGTTGGTTGAAATTCTTCTTTTGTTGGTGGTAATCTTTCTTCCAGCCTTGTAATTATTCTTTTCAGAATCACCACCATTCTTGCGTTTATTGTATGGTTTGGAAGAGCTTTCTCCAACCATGTTTGCATTCGGTTCTATTGCATTTGTTTCAGCCTTTTCATGCATCCTGTTATCTTCCTCAACACGAATTTTAAGAACAAGTTGCTCAAAACTCATATCGTCAGTCAAGTGTTTAAGATATAATTTAAAATTTTTCCAGGATCGGGGTAACTTTTCAATAATAGAACCAACAAGAAAGTTAGAGTTTATACCCATACCTTCCACTTCCAATTCGTGGACTATGATTTGGAGTTCTTCCACTTGTTTTTCAACAGGTTTTGCATCATTCATTTTATAGTTTAGAAATTTTCCAACAACAAATTTCTTAGAACATGCAACTTCAGTCTTGTATTTCTTTTCTAATGATTCCCAAATCTCCCTTGCAGTTGCAAAGGTCGAATAGATATCATACAGGGAATCATCCAGGGCATTCAGAATATAATTTCTGCAATTATATTCACTGTGATTCCAGAGAGACACAGCCCTTTCATATGCTGTTGTTTCTGCCTCAGTAGGAACATTCTGTCCATCTTCATACGGATCTGTTGGTTCAGAATCTGTAAGAACAGAAGATACATGCAACGATGTTAAATAAAATAACATTTTTTGTTGCCAACGACGAAAATCAGACCCTTTAAATTTTTCTGGTTTTTCAACATGTGGTTTCAGAATCGTTTGATCCATTTTGAAAAAATTCTGTTTTAGATTGCTAGGAAAATATAATCGTAATTGTATATATAAAATCAGAAATCATTCGATTACAACAATTTTGATTGAGGCCTGCGAATTGCAGTGTCCTAAAACAGAATTTCGCCCGAATTGGTACGACTGTTTTGAGGATACAACAATCAATTCAAGTTTTTGAAAAACAAGAATCTAACGAATCTGAAAATTAGCTTTCTTGATGGAATCGGGTTCGGTATTTATACTGATTGAAGGGGTGCGACTTCAACCAACACATCTCTTCAATTTTCATCATGCATGTTCGTCTTCAACCGCCAACAGAAAACGTCCATTTAGAAACATTGTATCTGGTCATAAAGGTCAAAAAGTAAAATCGGGTTAGGGCTTAAAAACTTAAATCCGAATTTAAATTAGAGCCCAAGAGCCCCAAGGCCCAAGGCCATCCTTTGACCATTTAATATATATATATATATATATATATATATATATATATATATATATATATATATATATATATATATATATATAAACTAGCTACAAAACCCGCCCGATGGGCGGGTATGCTGTAAATTTTAGTATGTAGAAAAATGTCCAAAAACTTTATATATTTCTAAATGACATAATAATCGATAGATGTGATGATGATTTTGTACAAAAAAAAAAGGGTAAATGAAGAAATGTTACACGGGCATTTTATTAAATGAAGAATCCAGCTTTTTATGCCGTAATCCGTAATATCTGAAGTCTGGTTCCGTTGCACAATCCAGCTTTTTATGCCGTAATCATAGAATGCCGGTTTTATGGAAATTATATTGAGTCGTGTATCACTTCTGAATAAAATACGATTGAGTCGCTGATTGATCTTTTAAATATTTATTTGTTTCCTTGTATGTAGGATCTTTTAAATAGTTATTTATTTGTTTCCTTGTATGTAGGAAGCCGTATATGGAGCATATGAATGTAGACCGTAAGCCGTACCAGATTCGTTTGCCGTATATGGAGCGTATGAATGTAGACCGTAAGCTGTACCAGATTCGTTTGTATTAGTGCAAATGACGTGGACCAATCAGTGAATTCCAAGTGGCATTATGGACGAATAGGAATGCTTGGAATTGCCATGGTGTCAAATCCTCTTCAAATTTAGGCCTCATATATAGGGTAGGATTATATATATTTAGCCCAAACAAGCCTAAACCCACCACAAAGCCCAAGTCAATGGTTTGTTAGTTATGCGTGAGAAAGACTTTATAAATATATAATTGTTTCATTATTTGAGCAATGTGGGATGACACAATTTCCATGTTCCAACAACCATGTCTCTTCAAAGAATGGATAAATGTAAGATGTAGACAATTATACATCTATCGGAGGTAGAAAAAGTGTTGTGTTTTCATAAAGACCTTTTAGCAAAAAACTATGCGACATATGCATGGGTATGCTAAAACATATGTGACGTAAAAACTCCTACCTAAATGAAAAGTTTGTATGAACTTTTCTGACTATAGTGTGTGTATAACATTTACGCATTTGAAACTATTTACTTAATTGGTTTTGTAGCCTAATAGTATTGATATAAGGTGTTGTTCATGATATATAGATCATAAATTCAAATCCTGTTATAAGCAAATTGTAGAAGATAATATGTCGTTCGTAAATAAGATTTTGAAATTATGATTAAATATCACCCATGGATAGTAAATAAATACGTTTTAATTAATTAGTATAAAGTTTTGAAATTATGACTAAATATCACCCGTGGATATTTCCTTTAAATGAAGAACCAAAATAGATAAAGAAAATGATAAAAGAATATTTATTGGGCTTCAAACCCACTATGGTGTATCATCAACCCCTCACCTTCTGTCCAAATCAAGTTACTTTTTACCTCCAAACCCACAATTTCACCCGATTTTAAAATCCAATTCAATGAATATTGTGGGAATCCGAATTCGAGAATCGCGATGAATCATAACTTTATTGTTTTTATGGATTTCTATCTATGAATAGGAATGGTGTACTTACAAGAGATTAACCTTTTAGGGACGACAAAAGTCGTCGCTAAAGAGGGCTACGTTGTCATTACACACTATTTTGTGACGACAGACACCTCAAGACCTGATGTCGCTAAAAGTACGTTTCTAATCAGAAATTAGTGACGAAATATCACTCATGTGGCAGAAAGCCAGAAATATTAAATACTCGTAATACGGAGTACTTATTTAATTAAGCCATTTTTGTACGGCCTAATAATATAAAACAAAAATATATCATCTTCTATGATATTTATATTCTGAGACGATATATGTTGTCACTAATACTACCTGCTTATCACAATAAGAGACACACTTTACGTTTAGGAGTATTTTAAAATAAATGATATACTTTAAAAGTTACTTTATTTGATAAAAAGGTAAGATCATTTATCCACTAACTATCCACTTTAATATAATGAAATTACTCTTATACTATTACTTCTATTTTTAAAACTCATTAATATCACTTTATTAAAAAAGTGAGACCCACCCTCCACTAATAATCTATTTTAACCTATTTTAATTTAAATTTTAATCTTTTACCACAAAAATCGTAAAGTTCCAAATGTATCCCTTATTATAATACGAAGGTAGTAATAAATTTGAAGTTTTAGCTCGTGTACTACGCGGCCACATATGTCACTGCTAATTATGTTATTTATACTATTTTTTTAATTTCCATTGTTTTTCATAATTTACATATTTATAAATGCTACAAAATCCTAAATTATTTCAACGGAACTGAAATATTATTAAAAATTACATACCAAATACCCATATAAACAAATCCAAATGTACATAACATAATAAATACATAACGTAAAGTACCAAAATATCTTAAGCGAAATCAAGTTCAATCCAAATCAAATAACATATAAAAATACGTAACCAAATCCCACAAAGTTGTTAAACCAAATTTACCTATTCATCTTCATTCTCATCCACATCGTCTTCGTTTTGGTCCTTATCATCACCGTCTAACTAAGGAAGTTGCATGTTAGGATTTTTCTCACTTATCGAAGTGATCCATTTTTGGAATTAGGTTTTCCACTTGCGGTTATTTTATTTTATTTATGTTTTCCGCGCATGATTCCTTTAACTTGCTCATTTGCCGGGTATGGTTGTAAGGAGGTGATTGATGAGGAATTTGGAAAAAAAATGAGCGGATTGAGATATTCTACAGCTTTTGGCAGCATTGTTCCCTGAAAACCTAATGCTTCAAAGGGAAATTATGCCCATGTGACATTGATGAAATACAAAATGTGATTGAAGTAAATGAATTGCATAGTTGTCCTTACCATGATATTAGTTTATATATACTTCCTCCGATTCAAAATAAATACTACACTTTGGGTTTTACGGTTTTTGAGGCAAAAGATTATAATGGGGGTTAAATTAGATTAATTGAATAGTTAGTGGATAATGAGTCCCACACCTTTTGAATAAAGTGGGGTTAATGCTGTTTAAAAGTAAAAAGTAAAGATAAATGAGTTATTTCACTTTGTTAAAATAAATAGTTAGTAGGTGTGTGAGTCCTACTATTTTTTGCGCAAATAAGGTAATTTTTCAAAGTTTAACACTTATTTGAATCATCCATATAAGGGAAGTTTAACACTTATTTTGAATCAGATGAAGTATAAAGATTGTTATGTACGAATCAACTCGATTTAATTCAATTTCACTTTAAAATATGATTTTATATTTTTTTAAGGAAAATGATAATGACAGGGCTGTCAATAAGAAGACAAAATAGATATAAAACAACCCCTTTAAATTTTAGGACCACTATTTTATCAATGAATGTACAAGTCTTCCATGCATGTTAGAAACTGTCATTAACAAAATCTTTTTTTTCTAATGTGATTTTTTATATAGTTCTAAAATAATAAAAAATAATATTCCATTTATGTTTGGTGTCTTCAAAAACGAACCCAGCCCAAAGGTGTTTTAGCCCAACTGCTTTAACGCCCAATAAATTCCGCGCGTTATCAGCTGCGCGTGAAACTTAATCCATTACCAAACTCATGAGTATAAAAACCCTAGAGTTGTAGTAGGTCACAATGCGAGTTTTCTAAACGCAGATCAGACCGCCCACTCGCCCCCAAAACATTTTCACCTATCTCTATCCGTCACTTTCCCTCCCTTTCTCTTCAACCTCCTTTGTAATCTCTAGGGTTTCAGCCACACAATCGTCCGCCATGGGGAACAACAAGAAAGAACAGTTTGATGTTTCCGATCTCGGTGCTTCCCTACCGGCCGCCGCGGCAGGTACGTTTCTCTCTTATCATCTAAAAATCTCGAAACTTGTGTTGTGCTATATTAATTTGAAATCTGTTGTTTTGATTTGGTCAATCTTGCAGCTCTTAGTGCCGTGGATCGAGCTGGACTTGTAAACGCCTTGAAGGTTTAATATTATAGTTTAAATTTTCGGTTTTTTTTGTATTTATGTAAAACTGTAGCTAGGGTTTGTCATGCTATTGTCTGATTTTGTTTGATGTGCGTTTTGTTCGTAGGATAAGCTTCAGAACCTGGCCGGACAACACTCGGATGTTCTTGAGAATTTGACTCCATCAGTGAGGAAGAGAGTTGAGGTTCTAAGAGAAATTCAGGTAAAATAGGATCATCCACTTTAAATTTTCTGCTGAAATGGTACAATTTACCCTTGCTATGTGAGCATGTTTAGTTGCAAGTTGTGTTAATTTTCTTCTATCTTAAGGTAATTGCGTGTGATGTTTGTATAACTGATTACAGTCTGTTGTACAACTGTCATCATCTGTTATCATGCATTGTGTGACTATTGATTTTCATCACCAGTATACTTTGTATTTGATCACACAATTTTCTGTTTTCAGTAATTGTATACTTGATTTGTGCTCTGTTAATCATCACTCCCTGTTATCAATGTGCAGAGCGAACATGATGAGCTTGAGGCCAAGTTCTTTGAAGAAAGAGCAGCTCTTGAAGCTAAATACCAAAAGCTCTACGCACCTCTGTATTCAAAGGTGTGAACTAATAATTTTTTTAATTAGTTCTGCTTGTACAATTAGCTACTCTAGTGGTACTCTGTGTACTTAGTTATGCTGTGAAATTGCAGAGATATGACATAGTGAACGGTGTTGTTGAAGTTGATGGAGTTAACAATGAAACTGCTATGGATGTTACAGATGATAAAACTAAAGAAGGTAACTTTCATTGTAATTTTATAGTTTTTTCCACATTTCTGTTATTGTTAGCTAAATGTTAATTAAAGAATGTAACTTTCCT
Organism: Calendula officinalis; assembly: GCA_963853835.1. Taxonomy (NCBI): domain Eukaryota; kingdom Viridiplantae; phylum Streptophyta; class Magnoliopsida; order Asterales; family Asteraceae; genus Calendula; species Calendula officinalis. The sequence continues at coordinate 82,494,958 of OY970821.1, forward strand.
TATTACAGAAAAGGGTGTGCCAAATTTTTGGTTAAATGCAGTGAAGACCAATGAAATATTGGCAGAGGAGGTATGTAATGTGTTAATTGCATGCGTATTTGTTGCATTAATTATAAGAAAAATGGTGATGTTTCCTGAAATTAACTGTTTTATTATCTTGTTTATTGTTATCAGATATCAGAAAGAGATGAAGAAGCTCTTAAATATCTCAAGGATATTAAGTGGTGTCGTATGGATGATCCCAAGGGTTTTAAGCTTGAGTTCTTCTTTGACACTAATCCGTTTTTCAAGAACTCTGTTCTTACCAAAGTTTATCATATGATCGATGATGATGAGCCTATTTTAGAGAAGGCAATTGGGTAAATCTTATTCTTTTTACATTGTAAATTACTTAATTTTGACTCTTACTTATGAATGGGTTAAATGGTGTGAAAGTTACCAAATTTTTATTTAATCTTGTGATGTATTTGGCTTTTTGTAGAACTGAAATTGAATGGTTACCTGGAAAATGTTTAACACAAAAGATACTGAAGAAGAAGCCAAAAAAGGGATCGAAGAATCCCAAACCCATAACCAAAACAGAGGATTGTGAAAGTTTTTTCAACTTTTTTAATCCTCCACAAGTGCCAGAAGACGAGGATGAGATTGATGAAGAGATGGTAAAATTGTGAAAATAAAAATATTTATTTAATTTATGTCATTTGGTCTCTCAAATGTTATAAATTGTAATTTTGCAGGCTGAAGAACTCCAGAATCAAATGGAACAAGATTATGACATTGGGTTAGTTTCTTTATGTCGTTAATATATCACCAACGAGCATTTTTTTTATTATATAAGTAAGACTAAACTTGTTTTGTTTGTTTACTCAGTTCAACGATTAGGGATAAAATAATCCCGCATGCGGTTTCTTGGTTTACTGGTGAAGCTGTTCAAGAAGATGAATTTGAAGGTATTGAAGATGATGAAGATGAGGATGATGATGATGATATTGAAGATGATGAAGATGACGAGGATGATGAGGATGAGGATGATGATGATGAAGAGGAAACCAAGGGCAAGAACAAAAAGAAGGTAAATTTCTTCACAATATTTGAATTAATTATGGGTAAAAATGGTGAAATTTTAGGTTTTTATCAAACATTAAATCACTATTCATTTAGGAATTAATATACTAATCCTTCTTTTTTTGTGTTTTGCGTTTTGTAATATTGCAGTCTTCTGGACAGAAGGTAAATAATATAACAAACATGGTTTAATATTTATTTTTTGGTTATGATTATTTTATTGATACTGATTTCGGGTATTATTTATTGTGAACTGCAGAAGGGTGGTATTGTGCATGCTGGTGAACAAGGCGAGAGACCTCCTGAGTGCAAGCAACAGTAGTTCTTATGGTTGGTGTTTTCAGTTCATTTTTTGTCTGTTCTTTTTTTATATTTTTAATTTGATTTTTCTTGTTCCTTTTTGTCTATCTTTTGTGGAATTCTAGATTGTTAAAAGGAACTTAAATATATTTGTTATGGTTTTGTATGTTGTGTCTTTTGTTATAGCAATTTCACACATTGGTGCACATTTATTTGAAGTATCTTATGATACTGGTGTATTACGTTTATAATGGTCAAAATATATATTAGTATTTTTTTTATTGTTTTGATTCATGTGATTAAAACAAGTCATTCCATAATTTTACTGCAAGTTAATCATTATATCTTTTAACAAAACACGATATCTAAAATAGTTTTTTTGTCTAGCTGTATGTTTTATTCCCTTTACGATCACTTTTTTGTCGCAAAAAATACAATGGTTAGTCTTAGACGATTAACAAATATAATGATTAACATATTGAATCTGTCATTAAATCAAAGAATGGATTATTATTGTTTATCTTAGGTGATCAAATTTCATGTTCATCATGAAAATATGATTAAATAATTTGCTAAAGTTAGGTTTGAAAGTAATTAAAAATTGATTAGTGTTGTTGTATAAATACCTTTAATAATTGAGATTTCTATTTGACAATGACTTGCTAATCATTCAAACATGAAAGATGAAGCAAGTATGAAAAAGAAAGATAAATGATAATGTAATAAGCACTAAACCAATCTTCATTTTAGAGTGAGTAATGCTTGTCAATAATTTAGAGTGAGTGTGTAATATTAGAAAGGTATTTTAGCAAGAAAAAAATGAAACTTTCATTGTCAAAAGGAGATAATTACTACAGTAATTTGCAAAAAGAAATAAAGATTTATATTTTTATATTTTCACACATTAACCCTAACCCCACTATCTCTCTTCTTTTTAGCTTCATTCCCATTTTCTTTTCATCCACACCTCTTTCTTTCTCTCTACTACTAACAAGATCCAAGAACACACACCAGTGTGTGTTTTTGTGTGTGTGAGGTTGATGATGAAACAACTGATAAAATAATGCTTAAAGGGTCTGCTTCAGTTTCTTTTTTTATAAACCAAACATTGTCTGTTTGGTTGATGCCAAATTAGAGAGAAAAAATCATAGAAAACAGTTAATTTTTCAAGAAGTAAACTTAAGTTCAAACAAAAACTTTTTTCTTATTTAGCTTCTTTCCAAGTTTAAACTCTTCTTTTGTCTTCTATATACATCTTAATTTAGCTTTTCATGATGATGCAACATACCATACCATATCTATAGATACACTTAATTCTACTGCATATGTATACATACACACACATATTGGCAGAGAAAGAAGAAGATGATGATAAAACAACAGAAGGTGATTTTGGAAGATAATATATCAAATTTGAGTTCTGCATCTGGTGATCTTCATGCAAATACTACTACTTCTTGTTCTGAAAATAAAGGTCAAGAAAATGGAAGCAATTATGATCCAAATCACCAACACTACTTTGCAAATCCTCCTCCAAGTCAAAGTCAACCATCACTCAAGAGAAAAAGAAATCTTCCAGGCAACCCAGGTTCAAAATCTCTTAAAAATTCCATCTTTTTTCATGGGTTTTCACCATTTAATTTATATAAAAAAGTTAATTCGGTTTTAATTATTCTATTACTTTGAAATGAAATTACTAGCATAGCTAGTTATCAACTAAAACAGTCACCTAGAGACTAGCAGTTGACCCATGTCCAAAATGTCTTCAATCTTTATTCTTTTTTCATGGGTTTCTAAATTTCCATGAATGATATTAATTAAAAGTGCGATTGTGTTATTATATATGTATTGTAGATCCAGAAGCTGAAGTGATATCATTATCACCAAAGACATTAATGGCAACAAATAGATTTGTGTGTGAAATATGCAGCAAAGGTTTTCAAAGAGATCAAAATCTCCAACTCCATAGAAGAGGTCACAATCTGCCATGGAAGTTAAAGCAGAGGAACAAGAATGAAATTGTGAGGAAGAAAGTGTACGTGTGTCCAGAAGTCAACTGTGTGCATCATGAACCATCCAGGGCTCTTGGAGACTTAACCGGAATCAAAAAACATTTTAGCAGAAAACATGGTGAAAAAACATGGAAATGTGATAAATGTTCGAAGAGGTACGCTGTTAAATCCGATTGGAAAGCTCATTCCAAAACTTGTGGCACTAGAGAGTACAAATGTGACTGTGGTACCATTTTTTCCAGGTAAATATTTCTTCATTTATTATCATCATTTTAAACGTTAAAAATATTATATTTTCTTGTAAAAAAATGGGAGAACTTAGCCCATGTCATGTAAATTATAAGAATATAGTATTAAATAATGGATAACCCTATAATAGATGATGAGCCTTTTTTTCATATTTATTGACAATTTTGATTCTTTGACTGTTTTTATTTTTTTTCCTGTACATTTTTTGAATAAAAATTAATTAACTTTCTTTTGTGGGTGTCTGTGTTTTTGGATTAAGAATGTGTGTCGAGATGGGTTTTTATATTTAATGTGGAAAGTTTTTGTTTTTTAGTGTTTGGAGTGTTTCTTGTTGATGGATATTCTTTGTTTTTAATGTTTTTGTAACATGAATGTGTACAGGAGGGATAGTTTCATCACACATAGAGCTTTTTGCGATGCACTGGCAGAAGAGAGTGCACGAGCAATCACTGGAATAGACCCGACATTAATTCCGGGTCAAATTCCGACAACCCATTTCAGTGATCATCTTCTTGACCCGATCCATGGTTCCTTTTTAAAGAAAATTCAAACCCAATCCCAAGATCAAGAGTGTAGCCCTAGTACAAGTGTTGGTGGTGGGCCCACACTGATAGCCTACCATCCAGCACCATCTGCTTACATGTCAGCTACAGCATTGCTGCAAAAAGCAGCTCAGATGGGTACAACTCATTTAAGCAGCACAGGTACAAGTATACAAGCACCATGTACAGCTTCTTCTATGAGACCCCACCACCAACATTATCAAACTCACGTGTTCGGTAACAACAATGGTGGTACGAGTAGTTCAAGCGCTCTGATAAATCTGTCCTCATTTGACCCTCAAGAGATGATAGCCATGGCTTCCTTTGGGAATGCTAAAGATGGTGGTGCAGGTGGACCCTCATTATCACCTGCTTTTCATCATCCCATGAGCTTGAATAACATAAACATGATGATGAATTCAGATGGTTTTGCTGATGTGTCAACTTTTGAAGATGCATTTAGTCACATTTTGGATTCAAAAAAAGAAGAAAAACATGATCATGATCATGGAAATAACCATGAAATTAGTCATTCATCATCTAAACAGCATCATCATGATCATGATCATCATATGACGATGATGATGATGATGCATGATGATGATGATGATGATAAGAGTGACAATGTTGGTAATATTGGTAGTGGAGTTATGGCCAATGAGGGAATGACAAGGGATTTTTTGGGGCTTAAAGCTCCCAATCATAGTCATAACAATGGCATGCAAGGTAATTAATTGATTAATTAATTAATTACTAATTAATCAAACTAGGGTTATAATTACCTTTTGATTTGCTGGTGATCCAAAATTTATGTACTTTTTGAGCAGCCAATGATCTATATTCTTGACGAGTCCTTTTCCTCCTATACTAGTTTATAATTAATGAGCTTACTTGTTGTGGTTGAGCTTATTCTTGATATTTACACTATCTAGCGGTTATCATAATGACTATTTTCAAATATTCTGCTGATCATTTGGTAAATATTTATCTGATTCTTTTGAATTGTTATTTGGTTTTGTATTCGGGAATCAAGTAATTGAGTTATTTTGCATGATAAATTGTGTTTATTTAGAGTTTTTAACTTTAATAGATGTATACGCATTACCAAGTACCAATTGTCATTAGCTAGCAATAGATTTGATATAAAGACTTAAGGAATTACCTCTATTTATATTCTCTTAATTTGGTGCACGCATACATAATCTATTTCATATTATTTAGCCCCTATTTTCTTAGATTATTTTAAAATAATCTTTACAATTGTTATAACCATGAAGCTAGTGTAACTTCTATAAGATATTAAATTCATACTTTAAAGATTGATGAAGGTATGATTAGGCCATGATCTATCATAAAGTGCAGTAGGAGTAAAACTTTTATTTATAAATAATAGAAAAGCCAAAAAGCAAATATTGGAAAGTGATACTACTTGCCCCCCCAATTCAATTTATATAAATCATTGTTCCTTTTCGCAATTTCATTATTTTCTCATGCAAATCATTCAAATTTTTTTAAAGTAACTACTGACTATTAAACAACCCAATAAGTAGCTAAAGAATAGCCAATTCGTGTTTAGCTTGGCAACAAATCATTCATTTTAAAGTGTGTATCAAGAAGTTTAAACAAATTATTTGTTTGGATATTTTCCACAATAAAAAAAATCAAATCAAAAGTGTTTAACTTAACATGTGTGTTACTTAAGTAGACGTGGTTAGATATATGTTGCCAGGCTCATTATATCATATTTACTGTAAGTTGTATTATAGCATCATTTTATGAAGATTATTTTAGTACCACAATAATCACTTCAAGCACCGATGTACAGTATATCTTTTATAGCAAATTATATAGCATATTAAAATAATAATTGTTGTGTTTGAAATAATTTTGTAATGTTAAAATCACCTCATCAATTTTTAGGGTCTTTAATATAACATTAAGTTGTTAGAATAAAATGCTTGAATCACCTAATTTTCATCAAAGAATAATGATTATATGCATGTTTAATAAATATGTTAATATATTCAATGTATAACACATGATTTATGTATTTTCCGCCCTTGATATTTAACTTTTAATTATATTATATTAGCTATATCTTTTAAGTTATTTGTTAGTTTTCAAAAAAGTTCACAATGTTTGATGAAGAATGTTACACGCTATGCAGTGTGACTGATGAGCCTATGACGCTATTGGGTAATTGGGCTTATTAGGAAAAGGTGTAGGAGACACATACATGTCCATTTAATGGTTGGGCCTTGGGGTAAAGGTGTAGCATTTGTAAATGACCTCAATGTCGGGAGATTTCGGCCGCTAAATATATGTCATTCTTATTTGGACTTTGTGATGTTATAACGGGCCTAACGTTTTGTTTTAAAGCTTTCTATAAAAAGCTGGATTGTCTAATACTTCCTCCAAAATAAGTGAATCACTTTTTTTTTTTGTGTATTAAAATAAGTAAATCATTTTCCTTATTTGGTAAGTATTTATATTTAAAATTACTCATTTACCTTAACTTATCTCTCTTTAAACATTATTAAAGGTGTAGGGCCCTATCTATTTTTGTCATCTTCCTATATTTGGGGCCCATCCATTTTAATTATCCCATTTAATTTCACCAATCTCTTATTACCTTATTTTGCCTCAAAAAACGTGAAGTTCAAAGTGATTCACTTATTTTGATACGGAGGAAGTATGTAAAATACGGTATTATCTGAATAGTTATACTAGCTCTTATACAATAAGTGATACATTCGCAATTTTTTAAGTAAAATATTATAGTAAAAGTTAAAATATATTAAAATGGATAATTAGTAGATAATACGTCTAACTCTTTTTGAATAAACTGATACTAAATTATTAGTAATGTTTAAAATTTAAAATAAAGAGTAAAAGAAATAAATTCATTATATAAATAGTTAGTGGATGATAAGTCATATTTTTTTTTTACCAAATAAAGTAAATTTTAAAGTGAATGACTTATTTTTTTAAATAAATAGTGTATCACTTATTGTGACATGGAGATATTATACTTACTCCGTATCAAAATAAGTGAATCACATTCCTTTTCGGGATGTATCAAAATAAGTGAATCACTTTTGTAATTTACCTTATTTGATAAGTTTTTATATTTAAAATGACCTCTTTACCTTTACTTATGCCTCTTTAAACATCATTAAAGATGTGGGGCCTCATCCATTTTTGTCATCTTCTTATATTTGACTTTTTTCCCGTTTAAAAAAAGCAACAAAATAGTAAAAGGTGTGGGGCCAATCTATTCTAATTTACCCCATTAATTTTATCAATCTTTTATTACCTTATTTTGTTTCAAAAAACGTAAATTTTAAAGTGATTTACTTATTTTGATACTATGTTTTATATATAAATTATTTAGCAGGTTTTATGTATTTAATATACACTTTGAGCACTTTTCGATTTGTCCAACCCCTTTGACCCTCAAGTATATAATATAATCGTAATCCACGCATTTTTAAGTAAATTGGTTGAAATTGTGTCTTTGTATGAAATGAAATTAACTATTAATATTACCTGAGTTATAATGTGATAATGTTTATGTTTTTTTTACAAACCGCATTTCACCTTCTCTATGTAGGTTGTACTCGAGTTAGAAATTCTAGAACTCGAGCTAGTGGAGAGATGACCAGCAAGACTTCACTTGCGGTTCGAAATATTTGAGGCACCAATTATTTTAATTTTAAAATCATAAGTTTTTTTATGTGATGTGTTTAATTAATATCGTGGGACAAAGAGAATATTAAAAGTAATATTTTGGACGCAAATGGAGGCCATGATATCCATTTCTATGTGACGTAAGCTGTAACATGTCCACATGTGTTAACAATTATGTTGAATTATATGATACTTTTTAAAATAATGACCTCAATTTATAATAATAACATTCTTTCTGGCTTTAGGTTTCTTTTTTAAATCGTTTTCAGTCCCATTAATATTCTGTTTTTTTTACTTAATGAAAAAGAAAAAAAAAATGGCTCCTTAATTAGAATAAAAAGTTGGACGCATATTCATATAATTTAACGGTATAAAATCTTCAATTTATCACAGTATCAAATGTTAAAATCTATCATTATAAAAGGGATTTTTTTAAGATTGTAATATTATTAGTTAGAACATGTGGGTAAAATTATATCTGGTTGTTTGACAAAACTTATTTAAAGTTGCTTATAAACTTATTAGTTTATATAAACTTAATTAAGCTTAAATTAATTAAGTTTGTATAAGCTAACGAGCATTTTAAAGAAGATTTTCTAAACAACCCCTAATATAAGATTAGTGTGGTTTTGATCATTGCTATGCAGGTTTAGTAATATATTTGGTCTAGAAAAAAAAACTGATTGACATATATCTTTTAACGTTTTAAAACATAAAGTTATTTGAGAGTGTTTTATAAATATAGTCTATTGTCTTAATATTAACCAAATATCACTCGTTTGGAATTTTAGTTTGGTGACTTGATGTGAACAATGAATGAGATGTCTCATTGGTTTGAAACATGCAACTAGCGTGACTAACACCTTCAAGAGAACCACACGACGCCGTTTTGTTCCACCGACAATGACTCTTTCTTTCAATACCCTTAGGAACGTATTTACGGGTGTAAAGTGTAAACACGATTATTATTTTCTTAATAATCAATTTGTTTTTACAAAACTATTATACAAGCTAAATTATCATAGTAACTGTGATGTTTATTAAACAAATGATTTTGTAAACAGCCATACGTTAAAATAAGATATAATCTTTGTTGTTCACTCAGCCCGTTTGCACATTATGATAGAAGAATAACAAAAGCTCAATTTCCAATTACGGATTAATCAAACTTATAACGTGTTCTATGAATACAATATGAAACCATAATCCTGTTTCTAAACATGCAAATTATAACAAAAAAAAAACACAAAAATGTTGAATAAAAATAGTATGTAAAAACTTAAATCCAGATAATCACACCTTTGGTTCTTTAGTTATAATCTCAATCAAATGGTCCATTTCCAAATCTTAATTCGAAGATCGACCTTACACTTCGCATCGGAAGTTGTTGCCGTAGTCGCTGTTTTTCCGGTGGGAGCCGCCGCCTTGATTCCGTCACAGGTAACTCTAATCGGAAATTTTTTAGTCGTGAAGCTTCCGATCTTCGCCTTCACTTTTGTATCGAGCTGGATCTTCAATGGCATGCTCTTTTTATTCTTCAGATCTGATTTCAAATCACCGTTATCATCAACACTCTGTCCAGTCGTCGACGCAATTGTTCTCAACGTCGTCGTATTCTTCTTCCCCATCGTGAACGCCGGTATCGTTCCATCACCGACGTCGACGTCTTTCGAATTAAATGAAACGGAAACCGGATCGTAGTAGAACACGATCTTCTTGTTAGGGTTACGAGCCGTAATGGTGAAATTGAGCTTCGTGGTGAGTTTATTCGATGACGTTAGATTGAACTGAGAGACGTGGAGAGATGAGACTGAGAACGTAGGCCGGTGGGGACGGTAGAGGACGTACATCACCCCGCCTGCGAGGACAGCGATGACTATCAAAATCATGATAATGAAGGTGATCCAGAGACATAAAGAGCAGCCGCAACTACGGCGGCTGCGACGGGGTTGTGGTCTGTATACTGGACGAGTATGGTTGTAGAGCTGAGCCTTGGTTGCCGGATGCGAAGGTTTTCCGGTGGCTGTAACCGGAGCTGGGCCAGCGCTAGGCTTAGCGGCCGGGTAGATTTTTTCTGCCATTGAAATTGGATGATTAGTGTTGGCCACTGAATCTGTGAATATTTAATTAGTTTGTGAGCTGAGATTTTCGTGTAAATATATGAAAATTGCTGATGACGGTGGTGCCGGAAAGTGACAGAGCAGAGAGAGATAGGTACTCTGTAACCAGAGGCGAAGGGAGGTGGTGCAAGGCTGTTATCGGAGTTGGAGGGAATACATCAAATTCCTTTCCTCATCTTTCTCTTATTTTAATACTTCAGTAATGATAATTGAAAACATATTATATTCCCTCATTTATATAGGAAAATATAGTGATAAACTCCCGATAAACAAATTCATGATTAAACCTTAAAATTAATTGTATTAATACATATATCAGTTATTATGGATAATGTACAAACACCATCACACATTACACGCACCATCATTCGCTAGCACGACCAAATAGAAGGAATAAAAAAAGAAGACAATGCACCTAAACGGATATTAAAACCTAGCTTTTAGAAATATGTTACGGCACAATGGCACATGAAAACTAATCACCTACTTCAAATAATTAACTTGTTATTAGATTAAATTTGATTCAAAAGCTACATACACATAATTATTAATTAGTAGTGAATTAAATTTCGAACTCCCTAAAATTAGTAAAGTGCTAAAAGAAATATCAATTATCAAAGAATAAAAGTTTAGCTTCATATACTTCATCCGATTCAAAATAAGTGATACACTTGGAGTTTCACGGTTTTAGAGGCAAAAGATTATAATGATGATTAAATTAGATTAGTTAGATGATTAGTGAGGAATGAGTCCCACAACTTTTGAATAAAATAAGGTTAATGATGTTTAAAAGTAAAAAGTAAGGGTAAAGGGGCCATTTCACTTTATTAAAGTAGATAGTTAGTGGTTGTGGGTCCCATTTTTTTTGCCAAATAAGGAAACTTTTCAAAGTGTATCACTTATTTTGAATCACCCCAAAAAGGAAAGTGTATCACCTATTTTGAATCGGAGGAAGTATATGATTTCATAAAAAGAAACAAACTTAAAATAATATTGATTGGTTAAGAGTCGCCGTCATTAAGGTGTTGCTTATGAAGCAGGTTAATCATCATCCCAGTTTTGAGGTTAGAATATTAATGGGACCCCAGCTCAACCATTGCTAATTAGTAGCTACTTTCTTGTGTTAGACAGAACATCCTTTTAACTTGATTTGGTATGTACTTTATTAAAAGAAAATGGAAAACCGTCAAAAAAACAAAAAACCAAAGGAACAATCTGAGTTGACTCATCAACAAATCGGATTTGAGGAGTACGATTGAGAATGTAGATGGGTTGGAGTCTGAATCATTCAGACAGTTTAATTCCGCTACTCTGAAAATGGGAAAGAGGGAGCAGTTCTGGCAACGGTTAAGAAGATAGAATCGTATGATGTGTGATCAGACAGAATGAATCGGATTGATTGATGTACAGATTGAATTTCAATATACAAGGAGCTAATACATCCAGTTCTATTTGATTCAGTGATATTGGAGGGTCAAATGCATCATGCGTGATTTAACCCATAATTTGGGTTGTATATCTACTTAAAATTGTCATAAAGATTTTGGTATAAGATAGGATTAAATAACTCTAATTTTTATAAGTAAAACTTGTGATCAATCTCTATAATACCCTATGCAGTATCAAGTTTTATTTACATAAAGGTATTACTATTTATAACGTGGTCTTTTCTAAACCTTCCCTTGGCCATCTGGTGGGTATGGATTAGGAGTAGATTATAATTTGCCTCTCATCCTTAAGCTGAAGGTTCAAGTCTCATAGTAGACATAAAAAAATCTGATGAGTATAAATTAAACTCGTGACATTTAGAAGCTAGGCTATCACCAGACGGTTCTATGTAGTATCAAGAAAAATTGTTTAATTTCAGAGAGTAGAGAAGATACACATAAACATGCTACAAAAAAAAGCAAATAAAGGAACCATATTATACCCATAGTATACAACAAAACAAATCCCTCTAATCTCGACATCTTAAACACAAGTGAACTCTATACCCTCTTTGATGTCAGAATTTAAAAGCTCATTAACGTGTTTTTCCCCGCCAAAATAAACACGTTTTTGCATAGATTTACAGAAATGGGTTATCAAAAGCTTAAAGTTGTTTATCGTGTCTTAAAGGGCTAGTGTATTCTGTTTCATTTTCCATAGTTACCTCAGATGAAGCAGTTGATGATAAACCACTGTTACCGTGTATGATGGCTGATGGCTGTGGTGGGGTTGAGGCATTTCTTTGGGCTTCAGTGTTAACAGGCCTTTGACCTTCTTCTGCTAGTTTTCTAACAAGATTTGTAATCGTTGGCAGAAACTTTGTGGATAATGAAAGAATCCCTGGAAGCTGTAGCCACCAAAAACATAATTAAGAAAATGTTTTCATAAAATTAGAAGTTTGGGTTAATTATTTTTTAATAGTCAAAACTTTTTAAAAACTTCAGTATTACCGCGCCGTTGCGGAATTCACCAGAAATGTCTAGCTGAACCCACAAAGCTTTGAGAAGCAAGTAACTCACAAATATGACGAGCAGCCACAAAGGATTCCTACAAAATATTATTTAAAATTATATTTATATAAGATGAAGTAGTATGAAGGTGAAGAAACAAAAATAACCTCAAAAGAGTCATAAACTCATTAAATCCAAGAACCAGCATTGCAGCAATAGCCCATGGAGGTGGTAACCAGTTGTTATTGCGCTTATTAGCTTCCTGAGAACCATAGCAGAGGGTTAGAATGGTAATTTACCATCATCTCAAAAGAAGTCAAAGAAAGTCAACAAAGTGATAAGTTCATACCTGTGAAGCAATAGCTTGGGTGATAGTATACTCGGTTTCTCTTTGAAATTGGCTCCATAATGATTTACATTGAACAGGAGTTATGAGTGTCTTTGTAGCTGGTACCTGAATATATAATCAATATCCACATATTGTCATATTTATAAAAAAAAAAAAAAGTAAAAAAATAAAAATTATATATGATAAATACTAGGGGTGTAAGTGAGTTGAGCTGTTCGTGAGCTACTCGAGCTCGGCTCGTCAAAAGATCGATAAAAACTCGAGTTAAACGAGTTCGAGCCGAGTTCGAGCTTAACTTAGAGCTCGTTTAATAAACGAGCCCGAGCCCGAGCTTTATACTAAGAGCTCATTTAGGCTCGCGAGCCTAAACGAGCTAAAATAGTTAATTATTATAAAAAAAAATATAAATACATATTACATATTTATCTAATTATGTGTATATATATTATACATATATATATATATATATAAAATAATATATATATATATATATATATATATATATATAAAATTTACATCATATATTAAATATTATGATTAATTAAAAGAATTATATATTTCGTATATATGGAAGCTTAAATGAGCTTAATCGAACTGAGCCCGAGCCTGGAAAAACCTAAACGAGCCGAGCTCGAGCTTTACATATAAAGCTCGAAACGAGCCGAGCTCGAGTTCGAGCTCGGTAAAATTAAACGAGCCGAGCTCGAACCTAGTCGAGCTCGAGCTCGGCTCGGCTCATTTACAGCCCTAATAAATACCTGTTCCCATGTGCTTGAGGCCAACGGGTCAGCGGTGCCTTTTTTAGGGTCCACTAATGTGAGGACAAGTGTATCCCCAATTGTATCAGTTTCTTCATCCAAACGAATTGCAGCCAACACAGAAAGCAACTTTAAAGACTGAAATATGAATATAAACAATAAGTCAAATGTTCAAACATTAAATACTGAAAATAATTCTTACAGAAGATCGGGCCATTTTGGTAATTGCTCGAATATCTTCCTTTCCGGTCCAAACTCGTGGCATTGAATCATTATCATGGTTGAATATGGATGTAAATCTATGTAATATAACAGATAGAAAGTTATAGAGAAGTAGAAATCAGAAAAACAGATGCCAAAACGGGCGGGTTAAACGAGTTGGGTAACGGGTCAAACCGGGTACTTATACAAAAAATTTGATATTTGCAAGCATTAAATACCTTTCTTTCATACGGTACAAAACTTTGGCAGCTTCTTCTCTTGTTTTCTCTTCAACTACTCCTCTTGCATAATTCTTTAATTTTGAAATCATATCATATTTGTCTTGTTCATCCATTTCAAAGCCAGAAAGTGCAAAAGAGAATTCAGACACAGCTGTTTCAGTTACTTGAGAAAGAAGTTTCCTTATTGCAGGCCATGTGTCATCACTACCTCCTTCTAGAAGTGCTTCCACAGGACTATATAAAGCCTCTTTTAATTTCGACTGCAAAAAAAAAGCGTAAATTTATTAATTAATTTAGATAATTCCCGTGTAATTCACACGCCTTGTGTTATATATAATATTAGTCATATTTATTTTGATTTATTGTAGATAGAACAGACTTTAAAATTTACAAGTTAATATTACCTCATAGAGTGCAGTAAGTTCAGATAGTTTGGCAGTTCGAACTTCAGAAATATGTGAATCTAAATCGCGTGAAAATTTATCTCTTACTTTACCCGAGTCCCAATTGGATTGCTTGATAACAGCATCTGGATATTTGAACGAAATAAATGCAAATGTTTTATGTAACACATAAATTAAAAAATAAATTAAATATAAATAGCTATCATACCTTCACAATGTTCTTCAAATTGTTGAATGAACTTTTGACTGCATTCACGAGCAGCCACTGCAAACGTTTGTCCTTCACTTAAAGCATCGTTCAGTGCTTTTATGAAGTTTTCAAGTGTTCCAGATCGTATGTGTTCCAATGTCAATTGGTAGGCCGGTTGAATAAGCTGAATAATATATAAGAGAAAATTACCAACTTATAGGTAATAAATAGTACTACGGATAATTAAAGTAACTAAAAATGAATTAAATTTAGAAACATGAAACATTACGTGCAACAATTTCTCTTCCAAGTGCTTTCTCTTTGCAGATCTAACGCTATCTTCAAAGTAAGTAGCTTCTTCATCATAACTGAAAAAATTATGTAAAAAATACATAAAAATAAATCTTTAAAATTTGCATATTATGATGTCAGCAGTCAACATTGTAATTACCTGGATAGAGTTTTGTTAAGCAGTGAACTAAGCTTCTTTCCAAATCCAGGCACAAGATGTGACTGTACAGCTTCTTCTAATTCTTGCCAATCCTGCAATACTTATTTAGTTTAAAATTTAAATTTCCAGAAAAACAATTTGGCAGTTTAATTAAATACTAAAATATGCACCTCGTTTGCAACAAAGGAGGAATATTTCTCATTAGCAATTTCTTCACATCGTACAGTTGCCACCATAACCTACACATAAATTTATTAGAATATATATAAAAAATGTTAGATTTTATCAAAAGTATCTAAAAATAATAATAATAAATAATGATAAAAATTACCTTGTGAGCAGGCAAGTCAAGGTCTTTATTCTCCTTAATAACTTTCCAGATTTGTTGTGAACTAAAGGAAAAACCTGAAGCAGGAACAACACCTCGCCTATCACCTGCTAAACCACCAGGTGCAATCGACTGGAAGAATTTCTGCCTTAAATTAGCCACCTTCCAAAACAGAAAAAAAAAAAGAAAAAAATTAGAAACTAAATGTTGCAAAAGATTTATAAATAAAGAAAATGCAATGAACCATTAGCACACCTGTTCTTTAAACTGTTCTTCCTTTTCTTCGTAACTAGAAAGTGCAACAACTTGAACCTGGTGACTCAAACAACGATATGTTATAATGTGGTAGAAAAATTAAGAAAATACAATAAAAGTGTTGTATGTAAATTCTTACATTAAAAAATTCACTCAGTGGGGTGTGTTTGTGGGCTTCTGGCTTGGGAACAGAATCCCATATCTACAGAAAATGATATATTATCATAAGTGATCTGTTTGTGTTACTTTATATATTTATTAAATAAAAATAAAAACAAGAAAAAAGTTACCTTTTGAATATCTTCCCTCAAGACAGGCTCTAGATTTTCAAGAGGTGTCTGTAAAAAAATATAAAATTAGATTCACATCAGATTATTAATATTTATAAAATGTACAAACATTTCCTGTTAACGAAACTTACCCTCGTTTTATCACGTATAACGAACATTAATGTAGTTTTACGTGGACTAAATAATCGCAACATAACCTGACAAATATAAACCATAAGATTAATAAACGGACCATTAAAAATGGAGAAATTAGAGATATGGATAATGTACCTGGAATACAGTTTTCAGAAGAGGTTTATTTGCAGCCTGTTCACGCCCAATATCATGACACCACCTATGTAACAGAATATTATCAATAAATTTACAACATAAAGTTTACAAGAAGTTAAGAATTTATTAAGTTACCAGAAAACTTACATGTTTATAAGCACTATGTCTGAAACAGCAAGTGCAAAAAGTGCACTTTGTTTCTCAAAAGCAGTGTCATCCTGAACAAGTTATTTAAAATGTTTATATACAACTGAAAGTAACAACAACTTGTATTCAAGAAAATAAAATTAATTAACAAAAAAGAATATTTAAAATAACCTCTCCTCGCTCTCTTCCATCAGTACCCTCAAGATCCATTACAATGGTGCAAGGTTCAATACCAGGACATTTTGCTATCCATATACCTTTGGTGGTCTGAGACCTGATAATAATAATTGAAAATTGATAAATGAAAAACGACTGAAGTAACAATAAAATAAAATAAAAGAGTAAATCAGAACATGCCTTCCTCTGTAAGCATCCATTTCCCTGAAGTTGGTATGAAAAAGATGATTTAGAAGTGTACTCTTCCCTGTAAGAAGCTCATTAATGTCACACCTTAAATAACCATTTTATGAGTAATTCTAGAAGAAAATAAACTAATTTCAAGTAATAATGGATTGTTTCGATTCATGTAAAACATGAAAAGGTTCATTTTTAGATGGCATAAATGAGACGTACCACTGCTTTGTGGGCCCATGATAGCAACAACAGCATAAGAAAGTCCACATTCTTTAAGTTTGACTTGTTTGATAAAATTATCAAGTCCAACTGCATTGAAAGTACCATCCCCTTCTATGAGGTGGGTAGAGCAACACTCTACTTCTTTATCTGAAACAAAAAATCACTTGCATGATTATGAACATGGTCCCTTTAATTAAAACAGCTCAATACAGAGCATATGAGCAGAAGACTTGAATTAAAAATAAAATAAAATAAAGTTTAATCTCGTGCTTATAATAGGGGGATCAAATAAGCAACATGCTTATACTTGATCAATACAATACTTTAAGCTTCAGACAAGATCATATTTTAGTAAAACCTAATGAACAGATGAGCAATTAGCAGCATCGAACCGCTAAACTAACATTGAGATTGAAGTACAATCACCAATAACTTACAACTTCTGGTGTTATATTCCCAATAAAAATATCAATAACAACCGATTTACATGCTTTGATTGAATCTATCAATTCAGCTTTAGGGTTCTGAATTGAATAAACTCGTTACAGAACAAAATTACTTCTATGATTCTATATCGAACGAATTGCGTACCCATTGATAACAGTTGAAGGTGCGATTTGATCTGTGATTTCTTAACGAAGAAGAAGAGGTAAACAGAGTGCGATCTCAGGCAAGAATAATGAATCGTCCTCTTTTGAGTTGTTGGACTTCTTTGAAAGGTGGGCGTGACACTGGTCTGATGATATACAAAGATTTTTCTTTTATGAGAAGGAAAATAATTGGCAGTAAACAAATACAAAGCGGCGGCATAAGAGCTCTTATTATTATTTTAATAAGTCTTTATATGATTTATCACTATTGCGATGACTAGTTTTTTTAAAAGCTTATTGTAAAGATTTTTTTTCTACTAATCTTTTAACCTATTTTTAATGTTTATTTTTTTGGTCCCTCATATTTAATAACTTTTCATTTTAAACCTTAAATATATTTATATATAAATTCTTTATTATATTTTTGTTAGTTAATAAATAAATTATATAATATTAATGTCAATTATTATAATACTTTTGTATGAGACATTTTATAAAAATATTATATTTAGTCTTATGTTAAAAAATTGTCGAATTATATATAGGGGTATTTATAAAATATTTGAAATAGATAAAGGTAAATTAGAAAAATTGTAAAAGAAAAAGCTTTTGCAAAGGTTAACCATTGGAGATGCTATTTATGAAAAGCTTTTTGGTTATTGAAATGTTGATGTGGCAAAAGCAATAAGCTTTTGTGAGGTTAACTACTTCATCCGTATCAAAATAAGTGACACACTTTCCTTTTTGGGTGTATCAAAATAAGTGACACACTTTGAAAACTTTCTTTTTTTGGTAAAAATAGTGGGACCCATACCCACTAACTATCCACTTTAATAAAGTGAAATTACCCTTATACCCTTACATTTACTTTTAAAACTCATTAATATCACCTTATTCAAGAAAAGTGAGACCCATTCTTCACTAACTATGTACTTTAATCTATTTTAACCTCTACTTTAATCATTTACCTCAAAAAACATGTAAGTCAATTTGTGTCACTTATTTTGATACGGAGGAAGTATTAGGGATGCTCTAAAATATACTTTTTTTTTTCCTTTTCTAATTTACAACGTAATTTATTTAATTTTGTTTCCTAATTTCACATCGGAAATTGATTCATGAAATAGCGGTTCAAACTGTCTTCATAAAACTTATGTGGTAAAGATTAAAGAATATACTTCCTCTGATTCAAAACAAGTGACACACGCTTTTACGGGTTTTTAAGTAAAAAATTATAATGATGCTTAAGTTAGGTTGATTGGATGATTAGTGGGGAATGAGTCCCACACCTTTTTAATAAAGTGAAGTTAATGATATTTAAAAGTAAAAAAAGTAATGGTAAAGAAGCCATTTCACTTTGTTAAAGTAGATAGTTAGTGGATGTGGATCCTACTATTTTTTGCCAAATAAGGTAATTTTTTCAAAATATATCACTTATTTTAAATCACCCAAAAAGAAAAGTGTATCACTTATTTTGAATCAGGGGAAGTATAGTTTTAGAATAAATTACACAAATTGTTTAGGTGGATCAAAGGAAAAAAGATTTATACTTCTCTTTGAAATACTAAAAAATTTATACTTAGTTTACTATGCTAACAACTCTAAGAGAAAAAGACTACTGTTCCAAAATATTATAATTACTTAATTTTGTTATACTGATAAGAATTCGCAATTGAATACACCTTCAACTAGATTGTTTTTTTTTTAACAAAATTCTTTTATCTACTTATAAATACAAAATATATCCTTTATGATATTTGACTTTTTTTTAACAGTCAGTTAGTAGTTTGATCTTAGATAAAGGAATAGTATGCCTCTCCTCCAACCTTCTATATATGGGGAATTAACCCCACCATTTATCCATAACGAGACTTGAACCCATGACTTTGGTCATGGATAACACCTTATCTTTTTTCACTAATACCACTAGGCTAAAAGCCTTAAGTGTAATGATATTTGACTTACTACAAGAATAAAGAATATACATCATACCATTAGACCAAAAATATTTTAATTTAATTAGATTAATGTCTACATACATGTTAATACGTAATTAATGAGAATATCATTAAATCTATATTAACATAAAAAATGAGTTCCAAAACCAAAGTTGCATTTAATTCTATTGTCATTATTACACACATCTAATTCCATTGTCATTATTACCTAGCATTCCACTTACATTTTTTTTGGAAACGGCGAATAATTATATAAAAGCCCAAAACTTAGCAAGGAACTAAGAAGGGAAAATTACAACGACAAAAAAGGAGAAATACTTCAATCAAACCAATTACAAGATAGTTTACTCCTATGTTTCATCCAAGAAAATGATAAAGAAATGATATCGCTAGCAATCACCGTGTAATTCTTGAAAATATTGTTGAACACCATATCATTTCTTGCTTTCCAAATGCACCAAATTAGACATTGTATTATCATTGATAATAATTTCCTTTTCTTAGGACAGTTTCCCCATACCGATCCGAATTCAATGAGATCTGTCACCCCATTAAGTGTAGGATATGGTATACCACACCAATTAAAGATCCATGAGATAACATTTAAAGCAAATGGACAACGAATGAAAGTATGATCCACGTCTTCATCGGCACTGTTACACATTTTGCAAGTAGTGGAACCAACATCTATGCCTCTTTTTTCCAAGCTTTTTGCCACCGGTATACGACCTAGGCCCACTCTCCAAACAAAGCATTTTACCTTCGGTGGAACCATGAACAACCATGGCATTTTTTAATATCCGGTAGTGGTTAATTTCTGATCAATCCAGTGCCGCATTTTATGGACCGTGAATGACCCATCGGGTGAAAACTCACAGTCAATACGATCAATGGCATTGCTTAATCTTACACTGTTGATAATCTGAATGAGTCCACAAAACTCATTAATGAGAACCTGGTTATTGAGTCCGTGTCGCCAGTTCCAAGTAAAACCCGACGTTGATATTCGATCGGCCACAACATAGAGTTTAGAATTCTCTAAACAGTAAAGATTCGGAAATAAGCATTGGAGAGTCGAATTTCCGAACCATCTATCTTTCCAAAACAAGAACGAATTACCCGAGCCAAGTCTAAGTGAAAAAGCCTCGAAAAAATTGCGGTCAATGTTAGAAAGTTCCGATGATACCTTAGTGATATTTCGCCAAACGCCCCCTGAATTATTGCACGCCATTATGTGTGTCGGTTTTGATCGTACTTTGTGGATTGCCGAGATAACATCCTTCCATATGTAGTGTTTTTCATCCCATAACTTCCACCACCATTTTGATAGTAAGGCATAATTTTGTGCCTTTAAAGATCCAACACCAAGGCCGCCTTGACTTTTTGGTGCAAGGATTGTGGACCATTTGACCCAACAAATTTTGTTGCAAGATTCATTACCGCCCCATAGGAATCTTCTACGAATTTGTTCAAGAGTATCAATTATACACAAAGGGGCTTTGAACAATGAGAAATAATAAAGAGGAAGACTACTCAACACCGATTTGACAAGTGTTAATCGACCCCCAAAAGATAAGTTTTTCGCTTTCCACCCGGATAATTTTGATTGAAACTGATTAATAACCGGAGTCCAATGCTTTTTTAAGTTCATATTAGCGCCCACGGGAACTCCCAAGTAAGTGAATGGAAAGGAACCGGATACGCAACCAAGAATGTTTGCCCAATCGTTTGTTTGTGTAGAAGAGACACCAATACCGAATACTTTCGATTTATGAAAGTTCACTTGTAAGCCGGAAGATGCATGAAAACATCTTAATATTCTAGCAAGATTAGACATGTTTCTAATCATGCCTTCACCCACAAAAATTGTGTCATCCGCGTAAAACAAGTGTGAGATAGTAGGCCCATTAGCACCAATGGATTGACCCCGATATAAATTTTTTTCACATGCCATCTTCATTGCTACACTTAAACCTTCCATAGCAAGTATGAATAAAAAGGGTGATAGTGGGTCACCTTGTCTAACCCCTTTTGTGACTTGGAATTCTTTGGTTGGGGATCCGTTTATAGGGACCGAAGCATAAGAAGATCATAAGCATCCTCTAATCCAACCACACCACTTAGTACCAAAATTCATTTGCTCCATTACCGAATCCAAATACCCCCAATTGACGGAGTCAAAAGCCTTTTCAAAGTCAACTTTGAATAAAAACATATCTTTTTTGACATGTTTTGCCCAAGAACATACTTCGGTTATAACTAACGGACCTTCAAGAATATACCGACCATTGATTTAAGCCGTTTGAGATTCATTTACAACAGAATCAATAACTGATTTTAATCGAGATGCTAATGCCTTACATAATATTTTATACATGCAACCAATGAGTGAAATGGGGCGGTAGTCACTAAGGTTAATAGGATATTTTATCTTAGGAATTAAGGTGATGAAGGAGGAATTACAACCTCTTGAGATCGAACCAGATGATTCAAAGTTGCGAACAAAGTTCATCACATCAGGCATGAGTAAATCAACATGAGATTTAATATATTTGAGAGTAAACCCGTCGGGCCCGGGAGCTTTTTCACCACCACAATCAGTAATTGCCTGTTTTATCTCTGCTGCCAGAAACGGACCTTCGATGAAAACCCGCTGCTCATCGGATAATCTGGAAAATAGTGGGCTCCGAAAGGTGGGCCTGATGGGCCTGGACTCCAGAAATTTATCTGCAAAAAAGTTAAAAGCTTCCTCTTTAATTGCGATCGGATCAGAAACCCAGTTCCCATTAATTGTGAGACCATGGATACGGTTATTGCGGTTCTTGTTCTTCAAAGTTCCATGGAAAAAGGAACTGTTTTCATCGCCGTCTACTAACCATTTGACATGTGATCGCTGTTTAAGATCCAGTTTCCGGTAGCATTCTAGAGTTGCTAGTTTCTGTTTACCATCATCAATCGATTTAAGTTCCGCAGTGGTTAATGGGCGTGATTCGACCAGTCAATCTAAATCAGCAAGCAATTTTTTGATGTCATTAATCTCCTTGAGTTCTTTGTTAAACTCCACTTGCCGCCATGCTTTAATTGCGTTTTTTATATGTCGAAGTTTGGCAGCAAGCAAGAGGTCTGGAGGCCCATAACCTGTGAATGACATACCTGCATTAATCACCATGTCAGAAAAGCCTTCTCTTAGTAGCCATGAATTGAAAAACCTGAAAGGTGGCGGTCCAAAATCAACAATACTGCTACAAAGAATTATAGGGGAATGGTCCGAATGTTCCCTGGGCAGAGCGGTAACTACTGATCTTGGTTGAATTGATATGAAATTTGAACAGACCAAAAACCTATCAAGTTTACTCATTTCCTGAAATCGGGGCTTAAATAGGTGAATCTCCTACCACCCATACTAAATTCTTGAAGCCCAGCAGAGGTGATGAAATTGTTAAAATGATTTGCAGTAACATGACAAAAGGAAGAATTAACTCTTTCATCAGCACGTCTCACCGAGTTAAAATCACCGAAGACAATCCAATTGCCAGACATTAAGTTTTTGAGGTTTAATAATTCGGACCAGAGTTGTCTTTTTTCACCGATTGATTGTGGAGCATAAACATTGGTGAGATAAGTGGTGCCACTGAAACCTTTCCAGTTTCCGCCAACAATTATGTAATATCTTGATTTTTTGCAGAAGGTGCAGTTAAATATGTTTGGGTTCCAAATACTGATTAATCCACCCGATCTTCCCACTGAGTTTGTGGCTTCGTGATTGAAATTGTCGTTACACCAACAACCACGAACATCTATATTGTCTGAATTTGATGCGTGAGTTTCCTAAAGACCAAGGAATTTAAGTTTATGTGCAAGTCTCAAATTGAATACCCATTCGACTTTGTGAGCCTCGCTCACACCCCTGATGTTTAAGGATAAGAGATTCATTGGGAAACATTGGTGGCACCATCACCGGATAATACTTCAATCAAAGTGGAATCATTTTGGTTAATCTGAAATCCAATCTCAGCTCCAATCGCAATAGTCTTTGAAATTTCAGGAATTGAATTTGATTGAACTGTGTCGAAGGAGTTACACGATGAAGAAGGACACACATTTTTGTTTAAATCAAGGGTGGGGGCGCAGGCGACAGGGGAGTGTACCGGATTGGGGTTGTGCCTATTTGGGGAGAACCTTCTTCGTTTTTTGGTAGTGGACTTAAACCTGGAGTCTGGAAGGGATGATCCAAACATAAATGGGCTAGCAGCAACATCGTTATTAATGGGCCCAATAGGAGCGCTGGACGGAAAGGGCCCAAAATTTAGACAAGAGCCATTAAACACTAGTGGGCCCGCCGAATTCATGGGAAAAGGAATGTCTGCCCTAACGGAATTATCTTCATGGGGAGGCGGAACAGTCTCCTCGACAATTGTGGAGTTACAATTGTAATCATTGCAATTATTAATTGCAATTTTGGGAATTGTTTTATTCTGTTCACCGTCGTGAGGGGTGTCGCCACCGTTCTCCGCCACCGGAGTTTCAAGATTATCATCCATAACAACATCAGGAAATATTTCGTGTAACACCCGTATTTTTAAAACATCATTTAAATCATTTAAAATACAATTTCCCAATATTTGTCACATTGTCCAAAATACAGTTTAACAAAAACTTTAAAACTTATATCAGAGTTTACAAAAATACGGTGTCACCAAGTATATCAAAACCATAGGCAACGGGATCTACCTAATAGCTCCCGAGCTAAACATCTCTAGGCCACTTCTAGTGCAACCTTCTAACACTTCAAACCTGTACCTGAGTACACAGCCACAAACAAACGTAGTACGCGAGACAAAATAGTCTCGTGAGATACATGGGTTTTAGACCCAAATAACAATAATAATCGTTTCATAATTAGATATATATGAACATATATATACATATACTACATCATTATAAGCTAGCCACCCTATAGTGACCCTATCGTTCCAATGCTTTCCTAGCAATCATATCTAGTTATCGGGTTGCCCCCGAACTACTAGAATCTCAACATATCTAACTATCGGGTTGCCCCCGAACTAGCTAGAACTCCAATATATATCTAGTTATCGGGTTGCCCCCGAACTAACTAGAATCACAAACATATCTAACTATCGGGTTGCCCCCGAACTAGCTAGAAGCACTATCCTATCTAACTATCGGGTTGCCCCCGAACTAGCTAGAAACATCACCATGTCTAGTTATCGGGTTGCCCCCGAACTAACTAGCATCACATCATCTCCTTCTTTCCATAACTCATCAGTTATTCCAATCAAAGCCTTCGGCTATCACATCAATCATCAAACAAGTTAGTTATCTAGTAATAACTATATATAACTAGTTCAACACAGCGTGAACGTACCTGTATGGTCCCATAGACCCAATCATAAGCAACCCACATCTACTTCTACATCTATGAACCCTATGAGGTTCTTACTTACTTATTTCATAAGATACATTTCTTACTTATCGATATCATAATACTTTTATCTCTTCGTTGACTATAATACATAATTATTACTAGTCACATCATATTCATTTTCATATATATGCGTTCTTTACTTTTATAAGTAAATCTTACCCATAGATACTCATCACTATAAAATCATTCACAATTGCTTTACTAATACATATCTATAATAAAGGCTCATTATACATTCTTTTAATCAATTACTTCATTATTATGGTTCATTAACATAGACTCCATAATTACTCTAATTTATCGTATTTTCCTTCAAATTCATCAATCATACTAGACATATTCTAGTATCACATTCTACATACTTTCATACATTTTCAATCACTATCTTTATCAAATATTTATTAATAAAGACCCATAAAATATCATATGTATTTTCGAAACTATTTGCTATGTACTCAGTTTAAAAGTCTCATGTACTCACCTTAGCAATGCTTTCCAGATCGCGTTGTTAACCCGAATCCTTGCTTCACAATTCGGTCAACCTTCCAAGACCTCACCAAATGCCTAATACAATAATCACAAGATTATCAACATCACATACCACTACTATTGTGTCCATCTATCTCTAGATAACACTTATTAACACATTTCCCCCAATTATGGTGATTTACCAAACCCTAGGTTAACCAACCCTTAAGATTCTTACAAATCATAATCATACACTTGTTTGCTTTGATAATATACCATCTTTTAAGTGTATACATCACTTATATCACCATAACCCATAACCCCAAGAACTAGGGTTTCAAACCCATACATCAAAATACATAGATCTTAAGCTACGAAGATCAAAGAGTGAAGATATACATTTAATCTTCAACTAGGAGTGAAATCTACCAAAGATTTGTGAAGGATTCGACCTCAATCAGTCTCCAAGCTCGGAAATTGCCAAAGAAGAAACTAGGGTTTTGATATGGTATCAAATGAGCCAAAACCCGACTTAAAGCTGCTCGACCATAGTTCACGACGCGAACTAAGTTCGCGTCGCTAACTTCCCCCACACGCGAACTTAGCGATCGTTACCCAAACGTGAACTACTTCGCGCCCAAATGTCCAATTACCTGATAGCAGTTCCCAATCGGGAACCCCTACTTCACGATGCGAACTTTATGTGCATCCAAGGCTGCACTTTTTCATCCTTGTCTCGACCCGGTTTCGTCCATAACTTTCTCATACGGTGTCCAAATGACACGAAACCAATTCCTACGTTCTTTAAACGATTTATCCTTATTTATCATAATTTTTATAAATTTATTTATTTATAAATTTCGGGTCGTTACAACTATCTACCCCTTAAAAGGATTTCGTCCTCGGAATCGCTAAGAGTTCCATCCCACATACGACCGAGCATTCCGCTCTCATTCCCTTGTGGTCATTACCATCAAACTTTCCTCATTCCTGTTCCATTAACATTACATATCCAAACGTTCACTTAACTCCGTTAAGTCCGAACGGTCAAGACCCAATATTTAAAAACTCATAATACTCAAACGGGTCAAAATTTCACAATTTGACCAAAACACCGACATTCTCTCGACCGATCTTTTCATTCTCATAACAATGGTATGACGCAATCATACCATTAACTAGTTGATTTAAACGAATGTCAAACTATAGCTTTGACCCAACCGATATATCCCGACATTGGTATATCCCCACATTATCTACCCTTTGACTTAAGCACAAAGTCAACTATACTTTAACATTTTCCCTTCTCGTTAAAGGTTTCATTAATCGTCCATTCCTTTACTATCGTCTTTAATTTCATGATTTTATCAATAATCGTATAACCGGTTCCCAAGTTCAACCCTAAACACCCAACGGTCAAAGTCGCACAATCCGACTATAACTCTTTTAATTATTCCATTAACCTTTTTTTCACGCATATACCATCGACACATTATGCCCTCAACATTCACTAATCGTTCATAACGGAAGTCAAAGCCCATCTTTGACTAAGTCAACCAATCACAAATCGGTCAACCTTGACTTTTGCGTGAAGTCAACCAAACTCTTTCAAACTAACAAATTTCATGCTCACAGGGCACCATCACTAATTTATCACTTCCGGTTCTACTCATTATCGTTCCCTTAACAGTTGTCCCCGTTTTTTCACACTTTCAATTTCTCCCCAATTATGCGAGAGTCGTACATATACATAAGGTCACACCGAACTTTACCGAATCTTAACCATCATTTGGTCACTCATGCCATCATTTAGTATTCTTTCAACAACTTTGCATCACATCGATCAGTTCTATAACTTTTATGCTCAATTATCGGTATTAAATCTCCTACCGCGACACATTCCTCAATTTCATACAAGTTTATCATAACTTGATTACCAAATGATGATTTGCCCACTAGGAGTTTCTCTTTCCTCCTATTCTATGAATCGTAGACATCTCCTACACATGCATGTCCTAAATGCAACCCGCATTTCAAACCAAATTCTCATTTACCAT
This sequence comes from Calendula officinalis, assembly GCA_963853835.1. NCBI lineage: Eukaryota > Viridiplantae > Streptophyta > Magnoliopsida > Asterales > Asteraceae > Calendula > Calendula officinalis. Next base: position 82,522,354 of record OY970821.1, read on the forward strand.
AACATAATAGCAATACTCATTAACCACATGGTTCTACATTCATCATATAAACACATAAACATATACACACATATAGATATACACACATATATCACGCCAATTCAATCTAAACACCTCTATTGTGCACATATACAAACATATGTATATGTCACCAATACCATCTATACATCTCTATTGTGCACATATACAAACATATGTATATGTCACACCAATACCATCTATACATCTCTATTGTGCACATATACAAACATATGCATATGTCACACCAATACCATCTGGTATCCATCTTTTTACATCACGTAGCTTTGCTACTTTCTCACTCATTCAATCGCCCAATTATTCATCATGCATTCTAGCACCATTCACATAATATCACATTATCGTTTTCTTTCATATCTAACATGTTTCTCATTTGACATATTACTCAACGCGATCCACATGACACTACCTTTTCATCGTCATATGCCTTTGAAGGCCATCACATAATGCACATGCATTGTATCCCGCGGATAACTAATAAAATCTCGTTTCTCTTACACATTAACCACCATTAACCGGTTCATTTTCTTATTACCAAATTTCCAAATCTTTTTGTCACTACGGGAAGTAACTATCACTCCATTCCATTAACCATAACTCGCCGGTCATCCCGGTCATTCTTGAGTCAACCAATCGACTCTGGTCTACACTTGCAACCCATGACTTAGCACCCAATGGCCTAACACTCGATTTTCTACTTTCATACATCGTGGGACTTAGGACTATTCCTTTCCTGATCGTAGTCTTACACTACACTACGTCATACATTATCACGCTATTGCTATGACACTTTTACCGACAATCTTCTTCTCACCTTAGATTATCGAATCCATTAATCCGGTCACATAACTTGCTATGGCTACACGCCAATTTTTACTCAATTGTTTTCAACGATTAAATTTCGTCGTCCCCGACGCTTATTCTTTTCCACATATTTTCCATTTATAAATTCTAAGGTATCACTATACCTTAGTCATTCTTTCCTTTACCCTTCGCGTATAATATTACATTACTTATCCGGATTCCCGCCGAATATCCAAATTCCATTTCCAAGGATCCTATTCCAAAAATTTTCATCCATACTAACAATTCTTATCAAGACTTAGTACTTCATTGTACTACTACACTTCTGTTAGAAATACTCACCATATCTCGTGTCTCATCCTTTATACTACATATTAGTATCAACCCTTATATCCTTACTACATGCGACACACTTGTCTATAATCCTTTCCAATACATACTTCCACGCACAACACTAACCGGGAAGACTATTCCCAAAAATAAATCCCCATGTCATACGACTCGTCTCCAATTTCTAAAAGCACCAATTTGTGCAACAACCAAACAATTAAGCCATAATCACATAACATCAATCTTCACCTAAGATCTCTGAGGTTGCATCATGAACCCCCCCCCCCCTCTAGATTTCCTTCTGGGAAGACTTCCCCTTTCAACTCACTCGTGAGTTCCTTTCACAACATATTGTACCGCGCTCTCTTTCCCAAAGTTTCATACTACACGTTCCACCGTGTCAACGCCTCACCCTTTAATTATATGGATGTCAAACTCATCATATCTTTCTTTCTTCGCTTGCTACTCCCTAGCACTTACTCAATCCTCCGAATCCACCAATCGTGACCTCCGGTTCAGAACTTCCGAATTACTCAACGGTTTTACATGCTATGAAAACCCTATACAACATCCTTCCATTTCTTCCGACTAGGTCTTGCTACCTTTTTATGTAGACACTTCCCACTACGGGATTCACCATTTGATTACTCTTCCTTCATATGGGTATTGGAATCATTCCACCTACCCTTATTTATTCAATTATTCAAAAATCTTGTTCATATCCTAATTCACAACTCTTTCCAATTTAATGGAGCTCGTCCACTTTTCGCGTTCATTCTTTCACCATACCAACGTATCCAACAAACAAGATTCAAATGGTCGACTTAACAATCGAAAACAACACAACTAGATCAAAACATGACATTTCTCATAGGGGTCAACCCTATCATACTAATGCCGAACTGTCTCAAAAGACTCCACTTTTGCAAAATTCATAACAACTTCTATAGGTCCCCTAGGTTCAACCCTAAACTTAACATAAAGTCTCAAGGTCAACCTATCGATCTCAAGGAATCTTACATTCCTATTGCTACAATCTAAGACTAGGATGGACATCCAACCTAATTCACTTAAACTATAGCTCTGATACCAAGTTGTAACACCCGTATTTTTAAAACATCATTTAAATCATTTAAAATACAATTTCCCAATATTTGTCACATTGTCCAAAATACAGTTTAACAAAAACTTTAAAACTTACATCAGAGTTTACAAAAATACGGTGTCACCAAGTATATCAAAACCATAGGCAACGGGATCTACCTAATAGCTCCCGAGCTAAACATCTCTAGGCCACTTCTAGTGCAACCTTCTAACACTTCAAACCTGTACCTGAGTACACAGCCACAAACAAACGTAGTACGTGAGACAAAATAGTCTCGTGAGATACATGGGTTTTAGACCCAAATAACAATAATAATCGTTTCATAATTAGATATATATGAACATATATATACATATACTACATCATTATAAGCTAGCCACCCTATAGTGACCCTATCGTTCCAATGCTTTCCTAGCAATCATATCTAGTTATCGGGTTGCCCCCGAACTACTAGAATCTCAACATATCTAACTATCGGGTTGCCCCCGAACTAGCTAGAACTCCAATATATATCTAGTTATCGGGTTGCCCCCGAACTAACTAGAATCACAAACATATCTAACTATCGGGTTGCCCCCGAACTAGCTAGAAGCACTATCCTATCTAACTATCGGGTTGCCCCCGAACTAGCTAGAAACATCACCATGTCTAGTTATCGGGTTGCCCCCGAACTAACTAGCATCACATCATCTCGTTCTTACCATAACTCATCAGTTATTCCAATCAAAGCCTTCGGCTATCACATCAATCATCAAACAAGTTAGTTATCTAGTAATAACTATATATAACTAGTTCAACACAGCGTGAACGTACCTGTATGGTCCCATAGACCCAATCATAAGCAACCCACATCTACTTCTACATCTATGAACCCTATGAGGTTCTTACTTACTTATTTCATAAGATACATTTCTTACTTATCGATATCATAATACTTTTATCTCTTCGTTGACTATAATACATAATTATTACTAGTCACATCATATTCATTTTCATATATATGCGTTCTTTACTTTTATAAGTAAATCTTACCCATAGATACTCATCACTATAAAATCATTCACAATTGCTTTACTAATACATATCTATAATAAAGGCTCATTATACATTCTTTTAATCAATTACTTCATTATTATGGTTCATTAACATAGACTCCATAATTACTCTGATTTATCGTATTTTCCTTCAAATTCATCAATCATACTAGACATATTCTAGGATCACATTCTACATACTTTCATACATTTTCAATCACTATCTTTATCAAATATTTATTAATAAAGACCCATAAAATATCATATGTATTTTCAAAACTATTTGCTATGTACTCAGTTTAAAAGTCTCATGTACTCACCTTAGCAATGCTTTCCAGATCGCGTTTGTTAACCCGAATCCTTGCTTCACAATTCGGTCAACCTTCCAAGACCTCACCAAATGCCTAATACAATAATCACAAGATTATCAACATCACATACCACTACTATTGTGTCCATCTATCTCTAGATAACACTTATTAACATATTTCCCCCAATTATGTTGATTTACCAAACCCTAGGTTAACCAACCCTTAAGATTCTTACAAATTATAATCATACACTTGTTTCCTTTGATAATATACCATCTTTTAAGTGTATACATCACTTATATCACCATAACCCATAACCCCAAGAACTAGTGTTTCAAACCCATACATCAAAATACATAGATCTTAAGCTACGAAGATCAAAGAGTGAAGATATACATTTAATCTTCAACTAGGAGTGAAATCTACCAAAGATTTGTGAAGGGTTCGACCTCAATCAGTCTCTAAGCTCGGAAATCGCCAAAGAAGAAACTAGGGTTTTGATATGGCATCAAATGAGCCAAAACCCGACTTAAAGCTGCTCGACCATAGTTCACGACGCGAACTAAGTTCGCATCGCTAACTTCCCCCACACGCGAACTTAGCGATCGTTACCCAAACGTGAACTACTTCGCGCCCAACTGTCCAATTACCTGATAGCAGTTCCCGATCGGGAACCCCTGCTTCACGACGCGAACTTTATGTGCAGCCAAGGCTGCACTTTTTCATCCTTGTCTCGACCCGGTTTCGTCCATAACTTTCTCATACGGTGTCCAAATGACACGAAACCAATTCCTACGTTCTTTAAACGATTTATCCTTATTTATCATAATTTTTATAATTTTATCTATTTATAAATTTCGGGTCGTTACATTTCGCCTTCTTCCTTGTCGTTATCCGATACATTTTGTTCCCAAGTGTCGGAAATACCATCATCGTCATCAGATTCGACTTCGGAATCAATGCAAACACATCATCATCTAGATCACCAGGATTTGCAGGTTGCATGGAAAACGACTTCAAGGAGTAGGGGTGCCAGTCGAAGAATATCTCAGATACCCCGATTTGTAATTCATTACCACCATGAGAGATTGAGACTTCTTCATTAAATCTGATTTTGGATGAAGTTAAGATAGCGATTTTGACATTAGAGAGATTGGAACTTGGCTACATTTCATCCGATAATTCCACTAAGTCACCAAATCTATCCGCAATCTTTTTGACATTATCATAATCACGAAAATACAATGGAAGTCCAGTTATGCGTAACCAAGCAAGTCTCTGGAACTTAAGATCCATATCATGCACACCAAGCTTTAACCATTTAAATCATGCATTCCAACATTCCTTATTTTCCAGAAAACCTTTTGCACTGGATGATCTTTGGAAATAAAGAATCACGTGCATGCCTCCATAGTAGTATACCTTTGCCTCAAGAATGCCCCCATCATTTAGAAGCATCGGAAGGTTACGAAGAATGTTCATATCAATTATTTCACCAAACAGAATAAAGCTTTGAAGGTGATTTGATATAGTACGAGAAGGCACGAGTGGGATCGGATTCTTGATGACCGGCGCAGTGTGAGGCTGTCCGCTGACGGCGTTAGCATATGAACGACCATTTGTGAATCCTCCAGATGTCGTATTGTATTTTTGCACGTGGTGATGCGGACGAGGGGGATGTCACTGAGGAACATGATTGTGATGAACCTCAGCCCGATTGCCCGCAAACTTGCGTTGAAATCTAGCAAGGTTGCAGCTTAGAACGCAGTTTCCATACTTTACAACGCCGATTGATTGTTCAAATTTCTTGGCGTCGTGAATATCACCAAACTGAATAAAAGCAAAGTATGCTCCTCCTTTATCTTTCCTTTTCGCGATGTACACATCCACGATCTTCCCGAAGTTCTTGAAGGCATTCTTCATGCCATTGATCGTAGCGTCAATCGGAACGTTGGACACGTAAAGTGTGACTGGATCTCTTCTCCGGTTACCTACAGTTCTCCAACCATCACCGGAATCATAGTGTCTCTTCATCTTCTCAGACCCAACAGCTCTAGAACCAAACAAAACGAACAAACCCTAGGGGTTCAAGGATCAATCCTGTAACAACGCTCGTAAAACAAGAGATCTAGATCTCCCGTAATAATAGGGATGCTTGCAAGAAAGATGATAAAGAACGGTAGGAATTTGAAACGAATGCATAGTTCAACATGATGAGCGTTGAGTGAGAAAACTGCTATTCCACTTACATTGCCTTCTCGATTTACCCTGCATTCACACCTTTCATTCGATTGCATTTACCCAACATTAATGTGCATTTAATCCGTTCAAAAAAAGATGTGGAAATAACTCAAAAATATCCAGCAATTACTCATTAAGCAGCTTTAATAGCCTTAATTACAAGTAAAAATTCAATACATAATAAACTGTTTCGCCCTTTCAATACCCATGAAACTGATTCGGCAAACTATTTCAAACGCAATTTAATGTAAAACATACTCATACCAAAGCCAATTTAATGTACTCATTAATTACAATAACTTTCAAAGAACTCTGATCGATACCCAACAAAGTTATTCAATTTAAACAACCCATCAAATACAACCCGATACAGAGACTGCTCCCGCAGATCTACTATCTATTATCTCGAAACTGTTGCAACAGCTACAACCACATATCAACATCGCGACTGCTCAATCAGCGTATTCTCAATACTTTCATCCCCTTATAAAAGCAAAAGTTGGAGTAAACTGGTATGTCGTACATCTACTTCGTGGAATATTGGACTTTAAATTGGTTAATCCCATTATTCTTCCTCCAAAATCACTAACGTTTCAGGCTGACGCTTCTTATTAGTTGATCCCTGCAATGTTGTAAATTGCCATTGACACATGTTTTATTCCTTTATTTTCAAAATTGATTCCATATGAAGTTTTAACATATTTATTCTTTTTTTGTTGTTGAAGTTTTTGTTGTTTTTAATCGGTATTTCAATTATATTTTTTTTACTATCTTCATGTCAATATGATTTATATTTTACATTGAATTCAATGATCATCGTTACAGTTACTTTCAGAAAGGAGGAATAAATAACTCAATAATAAGGAACTCATCTACAAAAGCATAATTTGACCATGTCAAAGCGACCTAACAGGCCAAATTCTTCGAGAGGTATCTTCACAAATTCAACCACTAATTATATTATACTTATATGTATGATAATGTATATGGGCTTATTCAAAATTATTTTTTGCTTTCAGATATGCTAATATTTCTCATGTTTATACTTCTATTCTGTTTATTTTGTTTTGACCTGATGACTTAAATCAAATCGAGATAATTACCTATAAAAAATGCACATGGAGCCTTAATTCCATGCCTTTGCATACCAAAAAGAACCTTAATTCCATCCCTTTGGGTACCATAAAAATGCCTATGCAATTATATATCCACCCCTTTCAATAACCCACATCTATAAGAATATATGCACTCCTCTATATAAATATACGTGTGTTTACAACCAATCCTTTGAAGTTGCAAAGGTATCATCCTCTCATCTTAAGTAATATATTATATTTATCTCTCTTTATGTTTCATTCATTTAGAAAAAAAAGCTTCTTTTATAGGATTGCATTAAGTTTTTACAAAGGAAGTTTCTAGAAAGCAAGCGAGTTCCAATACGTTGGTGTCAAATATACACATATACACACTTACCAGCTTTTACAAAGGAAGTTTCTAGAAAGCAAGCGATTTCCAATACGTTGGTGTCAAATATACACATATATACACTTACCAGCTTTATTATTGGTGTTTTTTTATTTAAGCTAAAGAAATTGTTGGGTTAATCGTTCATCACGGGTTATAGTTTATGATACGGATGAGTTTGGTATGACCTACAAATCACCGGTGATTTGGGTTATAGTTTATGACCGATAACTCATCCTATGACTACAATCCACCAATTACTCATTTGTTCTTTCCTTTGGTATGACCTTGGTATGTTACATTTAATTTTTTTTTGCAATTAAATCAAGTTTTATTATTTTTAAGATTATATATATATATATATATACATACATACTTACATATTAATGGTTTTAATTAATTTATTATGTCAACTTTTACTGTGAGCACCAAATTAATGTACCCAATTAAATATTAGTAACCTATATATCTTTAAAAAATAAGTTAACACCCAAAAGTTGATGGTTACTCTATGGGAAAATTAGGCGACACCCTCAAGATGATGGTTGGACACACCGGAAACTGCATTGTAATCCGACACATTTTTTTAGTAGAGTACCCAATATTAAAGCCAAATATGTTAATGATCATGTATTATGTACTTTGCATGTAACACCAATGCAATGTATACCGGTACGTTCAAAATAAGTCTTTATCATGAACAAAGCCCGTGCATCGCATGGGCAATGTTGTCTCGTAGTTTTAAAAATTGAGTTATTCTTAACTAGATAGTCACCCGCGTAATGCGGCGGCGGGTACCCTGTGACTAAATTTGACGGCGATCAAGTAGTGGGTGGTGACGACGGTAGTGATAGTGGCTGCTGGTTGTGGTCGTGCGGGTGGTGGGTGATGTCAATGTTAATTTTGTAAAGATTAATAAAGATATCTCATAAGTTTCCTTAAATCTGAAATTGGCGTTCTTTTAAATATGGGTCGTTTTAGCTATGTTGAATATCTCATAAGTTTTCTTAAATCCGAAATTGGCGTTTTTTTTAAACGTTGGTCATTTTAGCTATGTTGAAGTTAAATGTTATATATATTAGTTGCTGGGATATATGAAAGTATCAAGTAGATCAATTGGTTAACACACTGTCCGTACTCGCAAAAGGTATTGGGTTCGAATCCCCTAAGCAATATTTTTTTTATTTTGTGGTGTTTTCCAAAGTAGAATTTTAAGATTAAGACCTTCTAAAGATAGAAGGCCTAAATGCTTTAAGGAGTAAGATTAGTTAGAAGTCTTTTCCAAACTCTATTTGGTAATTACTGGTTATTAAAGAAACACTAATACTTTTTATCGCTATTGTTTATTTTTTAATGTTATATCTATTAATGTAGTAAAAATTTATATTTTTTAATAATTAAGAATAATTTCATATACAAACTTGTAAACTTTCAATATTACATATATATCCTTGTAAACTTCATTATTACGTATATATCCTTCAAACATGTTAAAATTCTCACATATTTTCTTTTACCTAATTTAATAATATTAAAATCATTTAAAATTTATATACCATATATCTTAATCTAATTTAATAGTAAAATGACCTAAGTATCCTTAAAAAGTTGGGTTTTTTCTTTTACCAATGGTATTTTGTTGCCAAATTCGACAACTGCGTTTTCTTTCGTCATGGGTATTTAAGCTATTTTACCATTAACTTGTATTATGATTTATGTTTTTTTTTAATTTTAAAAGATATAAATATTATTAAATTAGGTAAAATGATATATATGAGAAGTTCAAGGTTTTGGAAGGATATATACGTAACAATGAAGTTTGCACAGATATATATGTAATATTGGAAGTTTGCAAGGACGTGTATAAAATTAACCCTAATTAACTGTTAAAAATTAAAAATTAATTAAATAAAATTATATTAAAAATGAGAATTAATTAATTAACTATTATACATTTAGCATTGGCCATGAATAGTGGCAGGCAGACAGGTGAAAACTTTTTTGTCTTTACTCTCGCCGTTTAAGTTGACCAGATTTGGGGATGCCTTTTTACTTAATTAGGATGTCTTTTTTATTTTTTAAAGAGTTAATTACACAAATGGACCTTTAAGATGATACCACGTTGCAAGTGTGGTCCTAATCTTTTAATTTCGACAATCTTAGTCCTTTAAGATTACCGATTTTGCACGTTTCATATGTAATGCACATAAGGGTATGTTTGTCTTTTTGCACTTCGTCTTGCTTGAAAAAACCCTAAAATCTTCATCTTCCTCCCATTTCCTCGCTGTCATCTCTCCTCTCCCGAAGCAAACCCAAATCAAACCAAACCCAAATCTCTATCATGTTCTTCATCCCAAAATCAAAAATCAAAAATAAATGTTCTTCTATCAAGAACACCGAATTTTGATTCTTAGAATTTAAGGCTTGCAAATCTTCAGATCTTGAAGAACACGAATCTCGAATTTCAAAAATCAGATCTGAGAAGATGAGTAGCTCTGGAGCACGCCGTGGTCGGCCGGAGAATACGAGCAGATCTGGAGCACCCCTTGGTCGACCGGAGAAGACAAGCAGATTTGGAGCACACCTTGGTCGGGAGAAGACGATTTGGATATGTAAGTAGATATTGTTAGGACTTATTTTGTTGTAATTAATAGTCTAGGGGGTAGATTGTAACATTGCATATTACTTTAGTTAGTTAATTAGGATTAGCTAGGCAATTAGGGTAAAGGTATAAATACTCAATTGTAATGCTTAATCCTCAAGTTTTGCCATTAATTAGAGAATCATTCCAAGCAAAACCATCTCCCTTCTCTCTAACTTCTCTCACTAAAACCCTCATTTCTTCACAAGTTTTCATCCAATATCATCATCTTTGGATCAAGTAATGGATTGATTGCTAAACTAAGGTTCATCAATTGGTATAAGAGCACAAATTCACTCTGAATTCGATCCATATCCATTGCTTGCTGTCCAAATCAAAAGATCTAATGGGGTTTTCAAGTTTTTGAAGAAAAAAGGGTCAAACATCAAAATCCGGATTTAAGGTATTAATGCTTGTTCTTATGGGTTAAATAGCTTCATTTCTTCTTTATATTAAGCTTAGAATCAGATTTCATCCAATTCCAATCCATATTGATGATGAAATTGTGATTTTAAGAAAACTCCATTAAAGCTTAAAAAAGCTTGAAAATTCAAATTTTAGATTAGATCTAGGCTGGTTTTCGTGAATATTATTGAAATGGATTGAAGGAAAACATTTTTGGGTCAGTTTGCAAAAAGAATCATCGATTTTGGTTAAGAAACGAGCGTTCTAGGATCAATTTAGTGAAATTTTTTTGCTGTTCGGAAGTGTTCTGCGCAAGAACGACGCTATTGTTCTCGGCCCGAGAACAGTGAACTCTTCGGCCCGAACTCTCTATTCTCCTCGGCCCGAACTTATTCCACAGTTTGGCCCGAATACCTTGACCACTTCGGCCCGAACTTATTCAACACTTCGGACCGAACTTATTCAACACTTCGGCCCGAACACTTCACAACACTTCGGCCCGAACACTTCAAAACACTTCGGCCCGAACACTTGTTCCACTTCGGCCCGAACACTTTGTTCTCTTCGGCTCGAACACTTGTACCACTTCGGCCCGAACACTTTGTTCTTTACGGCCCGAACACTTTGTTCTTCTAGACCCGAACTTATTCAAGACCTCGGCCCGAACTCTCTCAACAGTTCGGCCCGAGAACTTTCTCCAACACTTCAAATTTTTCCCGTCATGTTCTTAAATTTACCACTCAAACATGACTTCCAAGGACGCCTTGTCCATTGGATCGGATACCAAACCACCTGTTCTCTACCGAGGAGAATATGGTCAATGGAAGAAATGGTTCCTCCATTTTATCCTTAGTCAAACATCCGGTCCTCTAATACTCGAATCTCTTCAAACCGGACCCGCAAAATTCTACCGTGCTGTGGTAGCAGCCCCAAACTCTCAACCAGCGGTAACTGGTGGTGTTACTGAAATTCCCCCGGCGGAATATACCCAAGAACAGAAGGAAAGGGCTAGGGCTAATGTGTACGCACACTCTTATATGCTACAAGGCCTTACGAATAAAATATAGAACAGCCTTGACAGTTTCAGCACGGGTAAAGAACTATGGGATGAAATCTGCAAGATGGAAGGTACTAACCTGGGAAACAAAGCTAAGATGGTATCCACCCTAAACACTTACGGTCAATTTAAAGCTATCTCAGGAGAAGAATTGGAGCAAACCTACCACAGATTCTGCAACATGCTCAATGATCTCAGAAAGAACAACCTAAACAAAGGGAATCTTGAAATTAACATCAAATTTATTCAACCCCTACTTCCCGAATGGGAAATGTTTGGCACCAGTGCGATGCAGCATAAAGACTTAAGCCTCATAGACGTTCATGAATTATATGAATATCTTCATCAGAATGAACCTATGGTAAAAGGAATCGCCAAATCTAGACAAGATAATGCTGACACACTTGCACTGTTGGCCAAACAAAACCAAGCTCTCAACAAAGGAATCAATGAAGCACTGATGGCAGCACAATCAAAGGAGGTAGTTAAAGAAGAACTAGAGACTCTGACCCCTTAGGGGACAAACGAAGAAATTGAGTCGGTTCGTCAGGCCATAGCTTTAATATCAAGCTACAACAAAAAGTACTATACCAAGCCAACAAATAACAACCTCCGATCTTCCTCCAAATTCAAATTTAACTCTTCTCAAACCCCGACCAACAAAGCATCTTCTTCTTCCACTGAGCCACCTAAAAAATGCTACAAATGTGGCATGACGGGGCACTTCGCAAAAGAATGCAAAAAGTCGAAGGTTAAGGACTCTGAATACTTTAAAAGAAAGATGCTCCTGGCAAAGCAGGTTGAAAATGGCAAAGTCCTTTTAGGTGAGGACATGCAATGGTTGGAAGACTCAGATGATCAAGAGGAAGAGGAATGCACTGCCAGCCTGGCTCTGAGGGCTAGATCAAACGAATTAAGAGCTAAGCTAGGTATCCCAGAGAACGATGAAAATGAGGTACATTCTTCTTCTTTTGATTCTCTACTATCTGACTCAGACATTGATGAATCAGAAAATTCCTTGTTTAATGAAAAACTTCTAATTAACATTGATGAGAAATCACAATTGACAAAACAAATTACTGTTTTAGAATCCGAAAAAAGAACAACTTTTAAATGATTTAAGTGATTTAAGTCAATGCTTTCTTCAACTAACACAAGTAAACAAGGAATTACAAAATCTGTTGTCTACGTCAAAATCTGCTTTTCAATTTCAAATTTCTGAATTACAAGATAAATTACAAAAACAAGTAAACACAACTAATGCATCAAATGCACAAATCACAAACTTAAAGGCAGAAAATGTCACATTTCGTCGTCAACTTGAAACAATTGTTCCTCAAATAATCAAAATAATGCTTCAAATCAAAAAACTCAAGAGTTACAACAACAATTTTCATCATTTCATGTTGCTCACACAAGTGAGGTCAATCGACAAAATCAAATTATTAATGCAAAAATTCTTGAAATTTCAAACCTTAAAAACATGAAAATGGTGTCAGGTGAGAACGACGACTCTAAGAAGCTGATCAATGATTTGGCAATTCAACTTCATAGAGAACAAACATGGATAAACACTGCAGAAGTCAAGATGAAACACTACCAAGAGCAGTTGAAGACGGCTGACATCGAAATTCAAAAAATAAATGAACAAATCAAAAATATAACGAACAGTTTTAAAAAGGAAATCGATGAACAATCAGCAACCATACACAGTCTCACTGGCAGAAAAGAAAATGCTGAAGAACATATTTCTAAACTGGAGCAGACGATCGTCAAAGCTGGTCACACAGAACAAACAATAAAATTCAATGAGCCAAAAGAGTTCAGATCATACAAGTCAAAGTGGGTCTCGGAGCAGAGAATACCCGTCCTCTGGAAAAAGCTGCTGTTGTTCTTCCTACACTATACAATTACGATTACATGAACTTGGGAATCTGGCAAAACTTCCTTCATATGCCAGCTGAAGAAGCAGAAATTGAAAATTTTAACAGGGAAAAGGAAGAAAATGCTCAAATTAGTTTCAATTATGATGCCTTAAACTCAACATACGAAAAGAAGAAAGCGAAATTTGAACACAACGAATATTTTCCAATCATTACACCACCTGAATTTTCCATTCCTGAAAATGAAATTTTAAAACAAATCAAAGAGCCAAAGCTTTATGTTCCACCATTAATTTTAGAAAAGAAAATTGTCCAATTAGAATCTGAAATTGATGAAACTCAAAAAGCCTTTGATAAAGAAAAAGAAAATCTTCAAAACAAAATACATAATTTAGAGGACACCATTTTAGAATTAAAACCTAAAATGAACAAAACTGTTTCTCAAAATTCTAAATCCTCTTTATTAGGACCGACACCAGTTAATCCAGTTCCAACCATCTTGAAGAGAAGCTCTAATCCACCTGTTTTGAATCTTGCAGAATAAAAATTAGAGTCTCAAAGGAAGAGGTCCATGAAGTCGGTTGAAGCAAAAAGAGCCAAGCAGTCAAAGAAGTCTATTCAGACTGGATCAAGTATGCTTAAGAAGCCTAGTCTACTTAAGAAGTCTAGTCCATTTAAGTCTGTAGTTTCATATTTTTCTATTAAAAATAAATGTAATGACTCTTCACAATTTATTTCTCCTAAAGAAGCTTATGGTATTTTGTATGATTCTGCAGTTTATCGTCCTATTAATTACATTGTTAATGGTGTAAATTTAATTATTAAAACTGATAAAAATGGCAAAAAGGTTTATTTTGATAGAAAGACTGATAAACCAATTTCTCAGTACGATGAACGATATTTTATTAAAATAGATGCTCCTTGTGGTAAACGACACGATGTTCTTGGTAAAGTTCGTGAAATCATTCAGTCTTGCACAACTTGGTATCCAGATCCATGCAAAACAATAAACTCTCAACCAGTAAAATCTACCGTTACACGTTCAATCAAACCAACCTCTGAAAAATCTTCATCTCATCGTCGTCTCGTGTATCAGGAAGTTTCTAAACAAACATCGTCAAACTCAAAGTCTCAAACAAAAACTCACAAGATAACTTACAAACACTCGAAGAAATCTTCTCAAACTCCACAAACTTCTGTTTCCCATTTGTCTTCTCATCACACGTCTTCTCAAGGAAACTTCGCACAAAAGTCAAAATCATCAGTTTCCTCAAAATGCGACACACCATCCGCTAAAACGAATACTCATGTGAAATATAATTGGATTGAAAACGAAAAATCTCATTGGATTATTCAATCCTCTGAAAAATCTCTCAAATGGGTAATCAAATCCGAACTGCCTCCTAGCAGTTCCCCAAAGCTCTAAATTGATCATCACATAAAATCTGCATAAAACATATCTCACTAATCGTTCTGGACCCATACATCATTGGGTACCTAAAATGTTTTATTTGTTTTATGTAGAATATATGGTACATCGACTCGGACTGTTCTAGGCACATGACTTGAAACAAAAATCTCCTGACCAACTTTCGTGAAAGATATTTAGGAACGGTCAAATTTGGGAATGATCATTTAGCAGCCATTTTAGGACTCGGTGACATCATTCGCCATAACCTGATTATAAGAAATGTTGCCTTTGTTGAAGATCTCTCTCATAATCTCTTCAGCATCGGCAAATTCTGTGACAAAACTCTGGAAGTCAACTTTCGCACAAAAAAGTGTGCTATTCGTACTTATGATAGAGAAGAACTTCTAACTGGAACTCGTGACACAAACTTATTCACTATTGATCTTAATGACTTTGTCCTATCGATGAAGTATGTCTCGTATCAAAAGCTACTTCCAATGAGTCATGGTTATGGCATCACCATATATCCCATCTTTACTTCAAAACCATGAACAAACTCGTAAAAGGAGGACATGTGTCTGGATTACCTGATGTTGCGTTTGAAAAAGATCATAAATGTTCATCATGTGAAATGGGAAAAATGACCAAAAAGTCTCACAAATCTAAATCGGCTCCAAGTACTTCCAAACCTCTTGAACTACTGCATATGGATTTATGTGGTCCAATAAGCGTTCAAAGTCTTGTTGGTAAACGATCTGTTTTGGTTATTGTTGATGACTATTCAAAATACACATGGGTTCATGTCCTTCGCTCAAAGGATGAAGCCGCAGAGATCATCATCTCATTCATCAAGAAAACCAAAGTGAACCTGGAATTAAATGTTCAAACAATCTGTACCGACAATGGTACTGAATTCAAGAATCGGGTCCTTGACTCTTATCTTGAATCTGCTGGCATCACCCATCAGTTTTCCGCTGCACAAACTCCCCAACAGAACGGTGTTGTTGAAAGAAGAAATCTTACTCTAGTTGAAGCTGCTCGTACAATGCTTTCATTTTCAAAACTACCACTGTCTTTATGAGCTGAAGCTATCAGCACCGCATGCTTTACTCAAAACCGCTCTATCATCAACAAAACATACAACAAAACTCCATATGAGCTCATCAACAATCGAATACCAAATGTAAAATTCTTCCACATATTCGGTAGTCGATGATTCATTCTAAACGACAAAGATAAACGGAACAAGTTTGAAGAAAAAGCCAATGAAGGAGTCTTTATTGGATATTCAAAGTAATCAGCTTCATTCAGAGTCTACAACCGATCTTCAAGATTGGTCGGAGAAAGTGTCAATGTGTCATTCAATGAAACTTTTCCGCTTGATTCATTGACGAGTGGAATTGAAAGACCTATTCCCACAACCTCCTCTGATCATTCAACATCTCTGAATGATCTTGAAATCTTATTTGAACATCTCTATGATGAATATCACAACATCAGACATCCACCCCCACCTCCACCCCCACCCCACCTCCACCTCCGGCAGATGTTCAATCCATCACTGCTCCGGAAATCCACACTCCATCCACCAATCATCACCCACCTCTCCTGCTCCACCTCACCAATACCCACAGCAAATGTCGGTCCTTCAACATCAACAGTGGAAACTCAATCACCATTTGATGACCCTCCACGTCCATCAAATATTATTGCTCCACTGGTGATTGATTTCTCTAAATTTCATCTTCCAAGGGCTGACCCTCAACCACCTCCTTGACCCCCAAATCCTGAAACTGCAATCATACCACACCCTGCGTTCACTGATAATTCCAATGTTGACCCTGGTCAACTTCCACTTACTCATTCTACTAAGTGGACAAAGGAACATCCTTTGGATCCCTGTAACGCCCTGAAATTTCCTATACTAAATAATTAATTTAAATACATTTTTAAGTTGTGACGTTTCGTGGTTTTTATTTTTTCCAAGTTTATTTCATTTAATGAAATTTCGTGTTAATATATTTCTTTCTAGTTATTTTAAATCTCGAGAGTTTGAGTGTCAAGTCCAACCCGACTTATTTAATGATGATCGAATAGGCACTAATAGCCCAGCCGCAAGACCAAGGGCTGATTTGGGAATGGTGGATCAAAGGCAGAGTTAAATCCGAGCAAAAAGGCATAGGAATTGGGCTCGTGACTGGCCCATATAACATGGGATCCGATTGTTTAGTGGGCGTGTCCAGCAAGTGGAAGTTTAAATGTTGGAGGATGAATCTCCTTGTTTTCAACCCTAGCACACTGCCGACATTCCCCACAACCCTTGTTTCCTGTTTTCTTTCCCCGTCGTGAGCACTTCCATCGTTTTTCCGGCGGTTGTTTCTGCTCCGTCGTGAGTCCACCGGAATTCTATTCACCACCACCGAGTCTCCTTCTGATTTCCGTCACACCATAGTAACCTTTTCATCCCCGTGAGCTACTTTCCGCCACCTTCACCATTTCTGTTTGTTTTCACCGGCGAACTCCACCATGTTTTGTTTTGCCGGAGGTTTCAAACCTCACCTCGTTTCCATTTCTGTCCCGATCGAATCTCCTCCGCCGTGTGTTGAACACAAACGCCACCATTTTCCGGCGAGCTTCTTCCTCCGTTGAGCTGCCATTTCTGTCGAGTTTCTGCTCCCGTACGCTTCCGCCGGTGACCACCTTCGCCACCGTGTGTTTTTGAGCACCACCGGCAGCTGTGAATAACATTGCATTTCCCGTTTCCGTTTCCGATAGCCGTGGATAACACACTCATTCCTGAGCTCCGCCGCGCCGTTGAGTTTCGGTGAAGCTTTGTTCACTCTGGTGAAACTTGATTCATTTCGGTAAGTTTGCTACGTTCTCATTTCCTCCATTTTTGGATTTTGGTTTAGTTTTTAACCGTTGATGCTTCTGGTCGCATGGTGTAGTTCGAGCAGTGAGGAGTTCGTGGTGGAAGCTAGCCTATCCGTTGTTGGCGTTGAGAAGAGCAAGTCGATCGATCGATAATTTTTGGTGGTAGCAACCTCTTTTCCATTCCTCTTCTTTCAGGTCATCTTTATCGCATGAATTGCTAATTCATAATCGAAATTCTTGTGGGGTTTTGGTTCTTCTTTGTTAGCTAGTTCCTTGTAAAAATTTGTTAAAAACAATAATCTGAATTATCTGGGTTTTGTTAAAAAAAATGGATATTGGAAGGGGGTAATCATGCTGTCTTTTATTTAATTGTTATTATATTAAAATAATGAATGGTCCTTGTTTTGCTAGTAAATGACCGAACAACGTTTTTTTATAAGTGAAAATGGTTTGATAACTACAAATACAAATGTGTATTTTTTTAATTTAAACAAAGGGAAACATCTCATTATTTATATTCTAGCATGAAGAACTAAATCGGGAAACTTTTATATTATAAAATGAATCCTTAAGCAGTGTCTAATAGGGTCATCTTACGTGTCTTAGGAGCGTCTAGACGTTAGCTGGGCAGTAGTGTAGAGTGCTGAAAGATCTTCGGAGCTTACGTTTTTCCAGGTGAGTATTCTCACCGTGTATTCAGTTATAACGATACGTGCATGACTTATGTGGTTAACTGTTTTGATCTGTTTTTACTTTCTTTGTGTTGATCTGTTATCTGAGTAACTGAGTGACTGTTTTTATATACCACTGATCTGAGACAGAGGTGCCGAGTATCTGAGCCGGTACCGAGTCATTTTGTGCTACTATGTGACAGGGCTATCTGTGTGGTTTATGTTATGAGTTGAAAACATAAAAATAGTTAATAAATCTGAGTGGTAATCTGTGTGGTGGCCTGAGTGGCATTTCTGTGTGGTGGCCTGAGTGGCATTTCTGTGTGGTGGCCTGAGTGGCATTTATGTGTGGTGGCCTGAGTGGCATTTCTGTGTGGTAGCCTGAGTGGCATTTTAGTGCAAGGAGAGGCGAGGTTGATCTCTCGACTCGATTTGCACAAGCGCGCTATATAATTTTAAAAGATATGAAAACTGAGAAATTAACTGAGTAGTAAATGAGTAGGAGTTCACTTGTGTGCCCTCATGTATTGTATGTTGTAGTTGTTTACATTTTGAGTTTATTCACTCAGCTTTCCCGCTGACCCAAAAATCTCCTTCCCATTTTCAGGTACTAGCAAAGGAAAAGAGAAGGTGGACAGTTGACTGCTGTACTACTTCTGAGTGCTGATGTGAAACGTTTTTATTATTTTAAAACTCCGAATTTTATTTAAGACTTTTCCGCATTAAATACATTTTTATATCAAACAATTATTTTGGGGATTATTTATGGGACCTTTTTGATTATAATCTTGCACACAAATTTTTTTAAAAATCTTGTAAATTTTAGGGTGTTACAATCCCATCATCGGAAACCCAAAGTCATCCGTCCAAACTCGAAGGGCTACAGCGGACGAATGTCAATACGCTTCATTCATAAGTTCCACTGAACCTAAGAAAGTCAGTGAAGCTCTTTCCGATCCAGACTGGATAATTGCAATGCAAGAAGAAATTAATCAATTTGAAAGATTAAAAGTCTGGCGCTTAGTTCCAAAGACTCCAGGATCATCCGTGATTGGAACTAAGTGGATTTTCAAGAACAAGAAAGATGAAAATGGAATTGTCATTCGTAACAAAGCAAGGTTGGTTGCTAAGGGTTACGTGAAGGATTTATGTGCACAGATAAGTACACGTGTCACCGTGTCCAATGTTATAAGACACTAAAGGGTCACACCACTACACACCCAATAATGGACAACCGAATAAAGTAAGTTGTGTGGAATAATTAACTAGTTAAGTTAATTATAAAAAAGAGAATAAATAATAATAAGTTAATTATTATTTGTGAGGATGGTTAAATATTAGGTTAAGTATTTAACAGACAGTTAATTAATAGTCTATTAATTAAATAGTAAAACTCCAAGGGTTTAAAGTGACAATAGGAAGTTTAATTATGAGATTAATCATAATTAAACTCCAAGGACCTAAACGTAACATGTAACCTTATAAATAAGAGGCTTATGTTAAGGGTTTTAGGTTAATCACATTACACACTCAAAATCCTAAAGGCTTTCCTCCCTCCCCTCTTCTTGCCGTCAACCGAACCAAACCCTATAGGGTTTTTCGGTTTTTGGTGTTCGTCGAAAACAACACACACACACACACAAGTTCTTGTGTGATACTTTGTTGGTACAACGCGGTCTTGCAGCGTGTCCAAGTGGTGCAGTAGAGGTGGATCACTTCTTTAGCAATCTAAAGGTAATGTTCATCATCTCGTTCTTCTCGTGATCTCATTGACTAGTAGAGATCCATTAATGTGGTATTCAAGTTCCGCCATGTGAATACTACAAGGTTTTCCTACACTGGTATCAGAGCTCCCTACTAATCTCAGTGAGATTCTGTTGAGTTTCTTTTCATCTAGAAAAGAACCCTAGAAAATTCGTATAATCCAAGTATGTGTTCTTCAAGTTTTGAATGAACATTGGTTTAAATAGGGCTCTAGATAAAAAGAAATTAGGCTTCTTTTTCTTCCTTGTATTTTACGAATTTCGTATATATATATATATATATATATATATATATATATATATATATATATATATATATATATATATATATATATGTATGTATATATTATGTTAAGTTTTTTTTATCTTAGAAAGAACCCTAGAATATTTGATCCAAGAAAATTATTCAAGTTCATGAATAATTGGATTAAATAGGTTTCAAGATAAAAAGAATTTGGCTTTTTTTTTGGTTAGAAAAATAGAACCTAGAATGTTTAATCCAAGAACATTATTCAAAGTTCTTGAATAATTGGAGTAAATAGGTTTTTAAGACAAAACAGGGAAAAGGTTATGTTAGATTTTAAGTTTATAAGATTTAACGTTTTATTTGTTTATTATTGTTATTATTACCGAAAAAGTATGTATATTATTTACGATAGTCGAACATGCCTCAACCAAGTTTCGGTCGAAGCAAGGCTCGACCATCGAGTGGCCATCGCACACCATCCCACCGAGTTTCGGTTGGGGTAACTTCGTGGTCAAGAATTTTTTTATTTTTGGTCCAAGATTTCCCAACGTTATTGGGAAGTATGTGATCCTAAATAAGGGATAAAATCTACAAGATTCTAATGTAAGATTTTATCATTAATAGTCAAATTTTTAAATAATTTTTGGCTAGTTTATTATTTTTGTTAATTAATATAAAGTTTAATAAACAATTAAAATAAACCTAATGATTTTAATAGTTATTAAAATCAAGATAATTATAAAATTAAGGAGGAAATAAGAAACCAGTTTATGGGTAATTTAATAATTATCAGTTTGGTAATTTAAATTATCAGTTTATTTATTTAATTAGAATGACATAACCCAAAAGAAGAGATATTGTGTTTACTTTAAAATTCTCAGAATTATTTTTTATTTTTCAGAAACTTTTTATAAAGTTTTTATTTCTTATATACACAAAACACAAAACCTAGTCTTTGGGGTTATGGCTTGGCAATTTTTCGAAAATTGCAAGTATTATTTATTTTATTTTTCGTTTATTTATTATAATATGAAATATTAAGGTGGTGATTATAAACAGTTTGTTTAGAAAACCAAGATTTAATTAATAAGATGGTGATTATAAACAGTTTGTTTAGAAGACCAAGTTTTAAATTAATAATGGTAAAGTAAACAGTTTGTTTATAAACCAAGTTTTATAAAAGACAAATTAAAAGTGGAATTTATGAACAGTTAGTTTATAAAAACCAAATAATTAAAAACTGGCTAACTTTTCGAACAAAGAAAAATCCTTTATAGAAAATCTTAGATCAGAGTGCAACCCACCTAATGGAACACCTCACTTGTTCAACGATATTCACATTGTAAGGAGAAAGAACCTTAGATGTGGATTCAAATCATTGCGAGTGTTAGGGTGCGTAGGGTGTGACAACTCGACATTTTGGGTAAGTTACTATTTTTCATTTCTTACTTTCTGTATTTAGAAAGTTTCTATTTTTAGAAACTTTCTCATTTCGTAACATTTCTAATTTTAGAAAGTTTCTATTTTTAGAAACTTTCCTCGTTTCCTATTATTTCTAATTATATAAAGTTTCTATTTTTAAAAACTTTCCTCATTTCATATCACTTTTATATTTAGAAAGTTTCTATGTTTAGAAACTTTCCTCATTTCGTTTCATTTCTACTTTTGGTATCCTAACACATGACTAGTTCACCGAGCATTTAACATTTTCACCATACATCAGTGTTTGATTATTTTAGTCAACACAACATCTTATATTACTTGTGGTGACATTTATACTCCAAAACATTTCTAATAATGGTATTTAAGTAATATTTAATCAATACATCAAAATAATTAATTAAACGTGACTCGTAACGAATTTTATTCCAAACCGACACATCAAATGTTGTCCGGACCTCTTGGTGGCCGAACCCCCATTCTTGGTCACCATAAATTCGTCCAAACCACACCAAGGTGGTGTGGTTATCATCTCATTCGAATCTTTAAAAGTTATCTCTATCCCTCTTCGATTTTATCTATATCTTGATTTAAAAGAAACCTAGTCCTACTACAACTCTTCTAAGTAACCCTAATTCCTACCCCTATATAAACACACCTTAAACCTTCTTTTCTTCTTTGTTGAATTCGGCCAAGGGCAGCCCCAAATCCAATCTCGAGCTCCATTTGTCCCAAGCAAGCCGAACACCCCTTTTTCCCTCGTTTTCTTCTTCGATCGTCCGTTCGTAGCAAAAGGTATAAACCGATCCTTTTATTTGTTTTTCCTTTGTTTAGGTACTGTTTTGAAACCGAGACCATGGCTAAAAGCCATATGGTCTCGGCAATTCGTGACTCGTGTTCGATGTGCATGCTTGCATGCATGCCTACGATTTGTCCCTTGTTCGTTTAATCGTTGATTGTTTCCGTTATTTGTTTGATCTATTGTTATAAACCCTAGCTTGATGATGAATTTAAACCCTAGATCTAGAACCCTAGACTCGTTAACCCTAGATCTAGACTAATCTAGTCCCTAGTCTCAAACCTATACCCGATCTAGAACCGGATCTAGCACAAACCCATAGGGTCTCGGCCTAGCCGGCCAACCCTAACCGAACCATCATCAAACCGAACCCTTGATGACTTAGATTTGCTATGTTTGACCTTGGTTTACCGAATATTATCTTAGACTAAACCCTAACCGACATCTAGAACTTCTATGTTGACTTTCGTTGACTATTTTGACCAATGTTGACCAATAAGTCAAACCGGGTCAAGGCCGGATCTTGACCCAACCGATCAACCCAAACCCGAATACTTAATCTGTCCAAGGCCCGTACTTGGACCATATCGATCTACCTTAGTCTATCGGGCCCAAACTTTAGTCGGCCCATTAGTATCCAAGCCCATTTGGACCAAAGCCCAAACCTTTGGCCCATTACCTACCCAAACCAAACCCAATTGGGCCAAGCCCAATCCATGGCCCAACCTAACCGGACCCAAGCCCAATAGGAGGCCCAAATGGCCCGACCTAGTGGCCCATTAAGCCCATTAGGCCCAATCTAGGCCCATTAAGCCTAACCCAAGCCCATTTCATTTCATTTCGAAGCCCATTTCATTCCATTTCATTTCATTTCATTTCGGCCCATTAGTGCCCAATGATCCAAGTTCATTCGATGTCACTAAACATAAAACATAACATTAATCGCATACCATTTAACTTATATCGTATCTAGAATCGCCTGTATTAGCTTAGTCTAATTAGTAAGTTATGTCATTTAGGAAGCTAGGAGTCTCTGAAGGATTCCTTTGTCCTAATATTGTCGCTAAGCTTTGCCCAGGTGAGTCCACAGACCCCTTTTACTCTTTTTACTGTTTTTATAAACTTTGGGGTGGAAAACATAAACACAACTGCTACTGTTTACTATGACTGTACAACAACATCTATACATTTTCATTATCGCATTGGCATGACAAACAATTATTATACCGGACTAAGGTTACCAGCAATCATTAGCTAGTGGATCTAGACCATGGATATGCAGATAGTACTATTGGCTGACACTCATCCTCCCAACATTATTTGATCATTACTTGGTTTATCCAAGACATCTTTCGGGAGTGTATATCCATAAAATAACAACATACTGGAGTTGAAGTGTTGTTTGTAGACTTAGGGGTTGGTATATTAACTCAATAGACTAGCTACCTGTTGGGGATAACAGTTCATGCGATGTCAAACGTAACAACTTGTTCAACACATTTTCATAAACATAACTAGTAATTGTAGATATTCTACAATAACACTTCACTTTTCATATTTACTTCTCATATCATATGAGTGTTGAACCTTATACATTTTCAGTCATAAACCATTTTCATAACAAACATTTTGAGTAGCAAAACACTTTACTTTACTTTTCATACAACATTAACCCTGTGGATTCACTCAACATTATTGTTGACCCCCTTTTACTTATGTTTTTCCAGGTGATTAGGTGCACAGTGAGACTGGAGGATATGAGCAGTGGATTTGTCGTGAGCCATGAATGCACATTTAAGTTTACGAATAACCACTTCATTTTCAAAACTTACTATCTTTAGTAACTACTATTTTTGGAAACTTTCCATTTTTAGAAGGTAAACCACTTTCATTATGTTATTTACGTGGTTGTTTGTTTACTTAATTTTTGCTATGTAATCATGAACGTTACACCTCCGTTCTTCCGCAAAACATTATAAATGAAGTAAAACTCATTTTTGGCGGGGTGTGACAGAGTGGTATCAGAGCTTAAGTTATAGTGAATTAGCATGCCTAGTCTATAACTACAAAAGATTTTTGAGAAAATCAAAACTTTTACAAAACAAATGTTCATGGCACGCCGAATCTCATATCCCGAAGTTTCGTTGTTCTTAGATTAGAACACTGCCTTAGTTAGTATTGCCTTAGAGTAATATTTAGCATATCGTCTGAGTGCCAAATTTTATGTTCTATCAGTATAGCGACATATTATTAGAATGTCGTTATCGAGTGTTATCGATATTTCGTCCGACTCCGAATATGATAGTGAGCAGAGTACTGTTACGCCTAGAAGTATTCCTTCGTCTCAAGTTGTTCTATGGCATCAACAACCAAGAAGACGTCCAATTTTGTTTCGTATGTTTGAGGGCGTTATTTTATTTGTGTCTACGCATGTGAAGCCGCGTCGTAATTTAGTTCCAAGAACCCCTCGACGACAAGAACCAGTACCAGATTCAGAACCAGTATCAGAATCAAAACCAGAAGAAGAGTCAGAGCCTGACGAAGACTCTGAAGTAGAAGATGAACCAGAAGAAGACGACGAGTCGTCGCCGCGCGTCTAATTCAACTTTTCATTATACAAATATTTTATGTTCTTAACTATTTTAAAAATCAGTTTTACTTAGTTATTTTCGTGTTACCTAGTTTGGCTGGATGTGTCATCTTTTTCGAAACTTAACTATTAGGAAATGTTTTTAATAAAAGTCTTATTTTATTAATTAAAAAGATCATCTTATTTTGATTATTTAAAAATTTATTTCATACTATAATTAGTAATTTCCTTATTTAGCATCTACTACTATTACGTCTACTACTACTACTATGACTACTGTATCTATTTTCCCATATTTCTTTTCGTATATTTCTACTATGTCTACTCTATAAAAGTTCCTTTCTTTAAAATTTTCTTTATCGTCTTGTTCTTCATATGGGTTCCCCCGAGTTCAATCGAGTTGAGATATATCTACAGTCTACACGATCTCGTTCCTACTCACGCTACTGCCGCTCAGCCTACGACTTTTGAAGATGATGTGAATCTAGCAACAAGACTGATAGATGATGCAATTAGAAGTGGGTCGTTTAAAGATAAATTAGTTGTGTCTAGCGAATCGTTTGACCCCTCTAGCAACGACAATGGGAAGCGTTACTACAACAACATCAGCAAACTACAAAGGGAACAAGTATCAGAATATTCAGAGCTATGCTGCATCCAACTAGAAGAACAACGATCAGTCGAACCCCTGATGAAAAATCGTGTGCTAGAAGCAATCCCAAGTGTAACAAGTGCAATTGACATCATGACGATCAGTGTAAGAAGTGTTATAGATGTGACCGTTAGGGACACAATTTCAGAAAGTGTACGTCTAATACTCCTCCAAAAATTCTCGTCTGTTACGAGTGTGGTGACTCAAAACACTATCGTAACCATTTTTCCAAATCTTCAGAGCAACAATAACAACAACGATGATCGTCAGAATATTCGTGGTCGAGAATTCGTCATCGGTGCTCAAGAAGCTCGCGAAGATCCCAATACTGTTACCAGTACGTTTATTATCGACATTTATTTTGCTTATATTTTATTTGATTCGAGTTTCGATTTGAGTTTTGTATCGGCCGACTTTAAAAGATTCTTGGATATCGAATGATCGTCTATAGTGGCCAGTTATGAGATTGAATTAGCAGATGGCAAGTTATTATGTCTAGTGAGATTTTCTTAAGAGTTGTAAGCTTAATCTAGACAATCATATATTCGAGATTGACCTTGTGACTGTAGAGCTAGGTAGTTTTGTTATCGTCATAGGGATTATTGGTTATCTAAAAACCATACTGATATATTATGCCACAACAAACAAATTCGAATCCCTTTAACAAAAACATAAACATATATAATTCAAGGTGAACAAAGAAACAAAAATATCAAAATCATAAATGCTATGAAAGCACAAAATATCTTCATAAAGGATGCCAAGCCTTTCTTGCTCATGTCGTTGACAAGCAGTCCAAAGATCGTAAGATTGAGGACATTCCTATCGTTCGTGATTTTTCCTATTGTTTTCCTGGCGAATTGCCTAGACTACCACTTCAGAGACAAGTTGAATTTCATATCGTTTCGATTCCAAAAATTCACTCCTATCGAACATTCTCCTTATCGTCTTTCACCGTCTGAAATGCAAGAACTTTCTTCTCTGTTACAAGAGCTTCTTGATAATAGTTTCATTCGATCAAGTTTCTCATCCTGGGAGCTCCGATCATTTTCGTTAAAAATAAAAACGGCTCAATGAGTATGTGCATTGACTATTGTGAATTGAACAAGCTACCATTATAAATCGTTATCCTTTTTCCCGTATTGATGATCTATTCGACCTACTCCAAGGATCGAGTTTCTACTTCAAGATCGATCTCCGTTCAAGCTATCACTAATTGAAGGTTCGTGATGAAGATATACCCAAGACAACATTCAGAACTCGCTATGGTCATTACAAATTCTTAGTTATGCTATGTGGTTTGACCAATGCGCCTGCTGTGTTTAAGGATCTCTTGAATAGA
This sequence comes from Calendula officinalis, assembly GCA_963853835.1. Lineage (NCBI taxonomy): Eukaryota > Viridiplantae > Streptophyta > Magnoliopsida > Asterales > Asteraceae > Calendula > Calendula officinalis. The sequence goes on from OY970821.1 coordinate 82,549,457, forward strand.
GTGTGCAAGCAATATCTCGACAAATTCGTCATCGTCTTCATAGATGATATTCTCATCTATTCGTGAACAAGAGCAGAGCATGAAAAGCACTTAAGATTTTTTTTTCTTGAGTTGTTGGAGAAGGAGAAGCTGTATCCCAAGTTGTCCAAGTGTGAATTCTAGTTGCGTGAAGTACAATTTCAAGGGCATGTCATCAACGAGGAAGGAATCCACGTTGATCCTACAAAGATCGAGGCTATAAAAAAATTGGGAAGCTCGAATGACCCCAACAAAATTTGACAATTTCTTGGTCTTACTGGCTATTATAGAAGATTCATCAAGAATTTCGCGAAGATAGCTAAAGATTTAGAGGCGTAGACGCAAAAAGATGAGAAATTTGTCTGGGGCGAAAAACAAGAATCGGCCTTCCAAACCCAAAATTCCATAATATTTTCCGCGCAAATTCTATCTCTTCCCGAAGGAACCGACAATTTCGTAGTTTTATGTGATGCTTCGCACCAAGGTGATCGCCTACGCCTCTCGATAATTGAAGATTCACGAGAAGAACTACACAACGCATGATCTCGAGTTAGGTGCCGTTGTGTTCGCGTTGAAGATTTGGAGACATTACTTCTACGGTACCAAGTGCATGATATTCACCGACCACAAGACTCTGCAACACATATTCAATCAGAAAGAGCTCAACATGAGACAACGCAGATGGGTAGAGTTGATGAATGATTACGACTGCGAGATCAAATATCATTCTGGTAAAGCTAACGTCTTAGCTGATGCCTTAAGTCGGAAAGAGCAACCCAAACCTCGTCGTATTCGAGCCCTGCCAATTTCCATTCTTTCTAATCTATCCTCCCAAATTCATAAATTCCAAATTGAAGCCTTAGAGATAGAGAACATGAAGAAGGAAGCCGTACGTGTTATGGAGAAGCAACTAGAAGCAAAGGTGGATGGAACCCTATACTTTATGGATCGTATATGGGGTCCATAATCATGGAAGTGATCGCAATATCATCCTAAATAAAGCTCACAAATCCAACTATTCTATTCCTCTCGGTGCTGACAAGATGTACAAAGACGTCAACGATCTTTATTGGTGGTCTAATATGAAGAAAGAGATTGCAGTGTACGTCAGCAAATGTTTAACATGTTCGAATATGAAAGTAGAGAATTAGAAACTGTTAGTTTGACTACCACAAAAAGAGATCCCTGAATGGAAATAGGAACAAATCTCAATGGATTTCATAACCAAGTTACCTCGAACGTCTAGTGGTCATGATACAATTCGCGTAATTGTCGATCGTTTAACCAAATCAGCTCATATTATCTTAATCAAGGAAACCGATCAAATGGGAAAACTCATAAGCATCTACTTAAAAGAAGTCGTATCTCGGCATGGAGTGCCAATATCAGTCATATCTAATCGCGTCATTCGTTTCACTTCATGTTTTTGGCAATCGTTGCAAAACTCTCTCTGTACTCGCCTCAATATGAGTACTGCTTATCATCCACATCTATTTCTCGTTGTCTCTCCTGTTCGTTCTTTGTCTTAAATTTCGGGACGAAATTTCTTCAACCAGGGGAGAATGTGACAACTCGACATTTTGGGTAAGTTACTATTTTTCATTTCTTACTTTCTATATTTAGAAAGTTTCTACTTTTAGAAACTTTCTCATTTCGTAACATTTCTAATTTTAGAAAGTTTCTATTTTTAGAAACTTTCCGCGTTTCCTATTATTTCTAATTATATAAAGTTTCTATTTTTAGAAACTTTCCTCATTTCATATCACTTCTATATTTAGAAAGTTTCTATGTTTAGAAACTTTCCTCATTTCTTTTCATTTCTACTTTTGGTATCCTAACACATGACTAGTTCACCGAGCATTTAACATTTTCACCATACATCAGTGTTTGATTATTTTAGTCAACACAACATCTTATATTACTTGTGGTGACATTTATACTCCAAAACATTTCTAATAATGGTATTTAAGTAATATTTAATCAATACATCAAAATAATTAATTAAACGTGACTCGTAACGAATTTTATTCCAAACCGACACATCAAATGTTGTCCGGACCTCTTGGTGGCCGAACCCCCATTCATGGTCACCATAAATTCGTCCAAACCACACCAAGGTGGTGTGGTTATCATCTCATTCGAATCTTTAAAAGTTATCTCTATCCCTCTTCGATTTTATCTATATCTTGATTTAAAAGAAACCTAGTCCTACTACAACTCTTCTAAGTAACCCTAATTCCTACCCCTATATAAACACACCTTAAACCTTCTTTTCTTCTTTGTTGAATTCGGCCAAGGGCAGCCCCAAAGCCAATCTCGAGCTCCATTTGTCCCAAGCAAGCCGAACACCCCTTTTTCCCTCGTTTTCTTCTTCGATCGTCCGTTCGTAGCAAGAGGTATAAACCGATCCTTTTATTTGTTTTTCCTTTGTTTAGGTACTGTTTTGAAACCGAGACCATGGCTAAAAGCCATATGGTCTCGGCAATCCGTGACTCGTGTTCGATGTGCATGCTTGCATGCATGCCTACGATTTGTCCCTTGTTCGTTTAATCGTTGATTGTTTCCGTTATTTGTTTGATCTATTGTTATAAACCCTAGCTTGATGATGAATTTAAACCCTAGATCTAGAACCCTAGACTCGTTAACCCTAGATCTAGACTAATCTAGTCCCTAGTCTCAAACCTATACCCGATCTAGAACCGGATCTAGCACAAACCCATAGGGTCTCGGCCTAGCCGGCCAACCCTAACCGAACCATCATCAAACCGAACCCTTGATGACTTAGATTTGCTATGTTTGACCTTGGTTTACCGAATATTATCTTAGACTAAACCCTAACCGACATCTAGAACTTCTATGTTGACTTTCGTTGACTATTTTGACCAATGTTGACCAATAAGTCAAACCGGGTCAAGGCCGGATCTTGACCCAACCGATCAACCCAAACCCGAATACTTAATCTGTCCAAGGCCCGTACTTGGACCATATCGATCTACCTTAGTCTATCGGGCCCAAACTTTAGTCGGCCCATTAGTATCCAAGCCCATTTGGACCAAAGCCCAAACCTTTGGCCCATTACCTACCCAAACCAAACCCAATTGGGCCAAGCCCAATCCATGGCCCAACCTAACCGGACCCAAGCCCAATAGGAGGCCCAAATGGCCCGACCTAGTGGCCCATTAAGCCCATTAGGCCCAATCTAGGCCCATTAAGCCTAACCCAAGCCCATTTCATTTCATTTCGAAGCCCATTTCATTCCATTTCATTTCATTTCATTTCGGCCCATTAGTGCCCAATGATCCAAGTTCATTCGATGTCACTAAACATAAAACATAACATTAATCGCATACCATTTAACTTATATCGTATCTAGAATCGCCTGTATTAGCTTAGTCTAATTAGTAAGTTATGTCATTTAGGAAGCTAGGAGTCTCTGAAGGATTCCTCTGTCCTAATATTGTCGCTAAGCTTTGCCCAGGTGAGTCCACAGACCCCTTTTACTCTTTTTACTGTTTTTATAAACTTTGGGGTGGAAAACATAAACACAACTGCTACTGTTTACTATGACTGTACAACAACATCTATACATTTTCATTATCGCATTGGCATGACAAACAATTATTATACCGGACTAAGGTTACCAGCAATCATTAGCTAGTGGATCTAGACCATGGATATGCAGATAGTACTATTGGCTGACACTCATCCTCCCAACATTATTTGATCATTACTTGGTTTATCCAAGACATCTTTCGGGAGTGTATATCCATAAAATAACAACATACTGGAGTTGAAGTGTTGTTTGTAGACTTAGGGGTTGGTATATTAACTCAATAGACTAGCTACCTGTTGGGGATAACAGTTCATGCGATGTCAAACGTAACAACTTGTTCAACACATTTTCATAAACATAACTAGTAATTGTAGATATTCTACAATAACACTTCACTTTTCATATTTACTTCTCATATCATATGAGTGTTGAACCTTATACATTTTCAGTCATAAACCATTTTCATAACAAACATTTTGAGTAGCAAAACACTTTACTTTACTTTTCATACAACATTAACCCTGTGGATTCACTCAACATTATTGTTGACCCCGTTTTACTTATGTTTTTCCAGGTGATTAGGTGCACAGTGAGACTGGAGGATATGAGCAGTGGATTTGTCGTGAGCCATGAATGAACATTTAAGTTTACGAATAACCACTTCATTTTCAAAACTTACTATCTTTAGTAACTACTATTTTTGGAAACTTTCCATTTTTAGAAGGTAAACCACTTTCATTATGTTATTTACGTGGTTGTTTGTTTACTTAATTTTTGCTATGTAATCATGAACGTTACACCTCCGTTCTTCCGCAAAACATTATAAATGAAGTAAAGCTCATTTTTGGCGGGGTGTGACATAGGGTCTTGTGATAATCGGGAGTCCCGACGCAAGGCATCGCACTGTCTTAGGTGGTACGATCTATTTTGGTTATAATCGGGAGTCCCGGCCCAAAATGCACTAGAGGGATTAAAACATGTTCAAGTTTGTTGTTCAACTTGATATCCCGAGGATCTAGGAATCGTTTCTAGTCTAGAGGCGATCGGTATGGCTATACCTACCAGAAATAGCGTGGCTCTAATGGGAAGTGCCCAAACCTTGCATTAGAGGACGTGAAATATGGGTCCTAGTCTAACTGTTATTATTAAAAGGTAATAATGTTAGACGTTACTTATTTATCTAATCTTACTAACCGTTTGTTATTTTTCTTATAGATGTCTGTACCCTCAGAAATTCCGTTTTACTCAGCAAACGAATCGCGAAAGTTCATCACTGGAAAATGGAAGCTTACTGGTCCAAACTGAAGGAATTATGTGCACAGTCAGTCAACCTATGATGATACATCCATGCCTACGAAACACTTAAGGGTCACACCGGTGAGTACATGTAATACAAACAAGTTATGCAACGATACTACGAAGAGGAATGATTCATAATAGTCATTATGAATCAGTTAAGTATTAAGTTAAGTTTAACTTATTACTAAATTAGTTTAACTAACTAATTAATACAAGTAGTTGTACATTTACTAGTTGAGTAAATATATGAATATTGGATTGACCACCGTGACAATACTTCGTGGTTGAAAAGTTCAAAAGTATTGTTCACTAGGATTGTCCTTAAGCCTGAGGTATTTGGTTTAGGATACAATGACTAATGTGCTTTGGCTCAACTCAGACAATTCTGAAATACGTTTGTCATACGAGGCGATACTGGGTACAAAGGAAGTTGTATTTTTAAATCGAAATATAACAAGATGGTAATTGCACCTCCTCTTTAGGAGAGATATTTATAGGTCCTTTGACTTGATAAGAAACTGGCAAGTGCACGGCCGTGCCCAAACGAACTGATCTGTTCTTTGTCGTTTATCACAGCAGTTTGAATCAAGAAGTCATAAAATGATTTCGAATACAGGAGTTGATAATTTCTACCATGCTCGTATTCGTTATCACAAATATCGTGCTGTAAGGGATAAGCCTAACAACGTTACCCAAGAAGTAAAGACAGGGTGTTCTTTACTAGGAGACGCTATTAAGAGTTTTTCATAAAACTATACCAAGGGTTACATAAACTGTTTTTTATGGGGTTGGTTACCTACATGCCCATCTAGAAGGCCACTGTAGCTCGTATCATTAAGACAAATGTTACAGACTTGCACAAGTGGGAGTCTAAAGGAATTATGTGCACAGTCAGTCAACCTATGATGATACATCCATGCCTACGAAACACTTAAGGGTCACACCGGTGAGTACATGTAATACGAACAAGTTATGCAACGATACTACGAAGAGGAATGATTCATAATAGTCATTATGAATCAGTTGAGTATTAAGTTAAGTTTAACTTATTACTAGATTAGTTTAACTAACTAATTAATACAAGTAGTTGTACATTTACTAGTTGAGTAAATATACAATGTGTTAATTAAAGGTTATCCATGATATGATTTAAAGCTATTAAATCACATAGTAATTGGATAATATTATTGTGTAAATTATATAAAGGTTATTATATAATTAACTATTAAAAGTATACATGCAAGTCTATATATTTCGTGTATATGGGTACCGAAATTATAGGGTGTTAATACTAGACGTTTGATAATTAAGTGCAACAATAATAAACTAGTTAAATTATAAGGGATGAAAGTGTAAAAGGATAAGTTTAATTAAGAGATTAATCTTAATTAAACTAGAAGGGCCCTAAGTGAAAGTCCATCTCTTATAAATAGAGGGCTTAGGCATCACTTATTAGGTTACACCTACACAAGCCAAAAAACCCTTGCCCCTTTACCCCTTTCGGCTGAAACAAGAACACCATCACTTGGTGTTCTTCGTTCTTCGTGTTCTTCGTTCGTTCTTCGTGTTCTTCGAGTTTTGAAGATCCAAGATCGAAGCAAGTGATCATCTAGAGGATCGTTCGTCGTGTTCATCATCAGTGGATTTATCTTAAGCATTAACCTAAGGTATGATTCATGGAACACTCTTTCTTCCTCTCCTCTTGTTCGAAGTCGAACCAAGAACCCTAGGGTTCTCGGTAGTAGTCGACGAACACACAAGTATGTGTGTGTTCGAGTTCTTCGAACAAGGTTTCTTTCTTGTTAACCTAATCTAGTTCTCCAACATCTCAATCCTTTAGGGTTTAAGGATTAGGTTTAATCCCAGTTCCGCTTTTAGGGATTGAATCAGCTAGTTGGTTTTAACCGGTCAAGAACAAGTTCATGTTCTTGGTCAGTATGGTCGAACCAAGTATACTAGGAGGTTAACCCAAGTGGTCGATCAGTGTTATGTGAAACCCTTCAGTGGTATCAGAGCCAGGTTTAGAGATCTAGACTAGATTAACAAAGATTGTTTGTTTACTTTAATTTTAAGTTTTTTTTTTGTTTCAAGTCTTTCTTCTTCTTCTTCATGTTTTTCGAAAAAGAGGGAAGAAACCCTAGGACCAAGAACATTAAACTAGTCTAAGTTTAATTGGTCAAGAAGGTTTCTAGAAAACCCTAGCAATTTTCGAAACCCTAGGAAGAACCCTAGGATCAAGTATGTTAAACAAGATATGTTTAATTGATCTAAAGGATTCTTTCCTTAATCCCTTAAATTTTCGTGACCAAGGAAGAACCCTAGGATCAAGTATGTTAAACAAGATTTGTTTAATTGATCGAAATGATTATTTCCTAATGCCTTAGAATTTTCGAAATCTAGAGGATTACTTGGACACCAAGTTTATTAAACTAGCCTAGTTTAATTGGTGGAAAAGTATCATAGCCTTAAGTTTTCGAAATCCTAAAGAACCCTAGAACATTAAACTAGTTTAAGTTTAATAGTTTAAAAGTATTAATTAGGATAATAATCTAAAACCTAGTCAATTAGACAAGTTTATGTCTAAAAGGTTTAATTATTATTTTGATAGATTTATTAAAACTAGTTCTTTAAACCTAGTAATTTAGATAAAGTTTTATTGTCTATAAGGTTTAATTTAAAGAGTTTAAAAAAATTTATTAAAGGTTATAATCTATCTTAGAATTTAAACAAAGTTTATTGTTTAGATAGGATTGATTAAAAGAAGTTAATCTTTTAAATAAAATGATGTCTTTGATCAAGAAAGTCAAAACCCTAGTTTTGATTGATCAAAAACAAGATTAGGGTTCATGTAATTAATTTAAGGAATTGATAAAGAAGATGTTAATTTTAAGTTCTAAAATTAACAAGATGTATTTAATTATTTATATATATGTATTTAATTTTTCAGAATTTTTAAAATAATTAGGTAAAATTGAATTTTAAAGGATATAATAAGTTTATACGTATTTTAATTAGATTAAGTTAAAATACACATGTATGAGCTAGATGTAATATTCTTATTAGAATGTTACAAGTTTATTATAAAATATACATATATACGAATACATTGAAATACAAGATAAAATGGAACAATTAAAAAGGATAATGTTATTTTGATCTTTAAAGGATAATATTATAATTAGTTATTGTATAAGTTATAATATAATTAAAACTAGAAAGTACAAAGTTATGATTTCATTATAACTAGAAATGTACAAGTTGAAATTATATGATTAACTAGAAATATACAAAGTTATATATATTAAGATGTATAAAGTTATAAGTTGTTATAACTAGTTAAATATACAAGTATAGTATAAGTATTTTACAAGTCATGTAATATACTAGATTAATGATCAAGTATAAATAACAAGGACCTATATTTAACTAGTTCAAGTTAAATATAAGAAAGGTTTAAACAAACTAAGAATTATTATATATAGTTTTTATATAATAAGTTTATTAGTTTCACTAAGTATAAACCGGTGATTGTGTTAGCTTAAGTTTCATCATGGTTGTTGAAGCTAGTGGGAGCTACACAAGAAAATCACAAAGTTTGTAAGTGTGTGGTTGAGACATAAGTTTTGGTTGAATCTAATAAGTCATAAGAAATGTTTGATTTGATTATTAGACATATGAAAAACTAGATGTGTTAAACTAGGTTTATGTTTCAAGTTCATGAATCATAAAAGTTTTAAAAGTTTAACATAAGTTTATAAGCTTTTCAAGTAATATAAAATAATAAGTTTTATTAATAAGTTTTTTCACAAAATCTAGTAAAACGTTTTGTACACCTCGTTTTAGGTATACATGTAAAATCGTGTAAATTCTTGAAACTATTAGTTTTAAAGAATAGTTCTTAAGTTTTAAAAAGGTGTCTTGTAGAACTCTTCAATTCACAAGTCACACATTTTAAACAAGGATTAAGATTGGAATATAAGTTTAAGTTTAGTTTAAGACTTAAACACACCCAAGAAAATCTTAGATCTAAGTACTATCCACCTAATGGAACACCTCACTTGTTAAACGATATTCATATTGTAAGGATAAAGAACCTTAGATATGGATTCAAATCATTGTGAGTGTTAGGGTGCGTAAGGTTCTGTGATAATCGGGAGTCCCGTCGCAGAGCATCGCACTGTCTTAGATGGTCTGATCTGCTTTGGTGATAATCGGGAGTCCCGGCCCAAAAAGTACTTGACTAGAATAAACATACTAGACTTTATTACTAACTTAGAAATGTACAATTAGATTGTACAAAGTTGTAATAAGTTATAAGTCTAAAGATTCTACGACCCCTAGGAATCGTGTCAAGTCTTGATACAATCGGTAAGGAAGTTACCTACCAGAAATAGCATGTCTCGTCGGGAAGTGCCCAAACCTTGCAGCGAGAATGTGATATATGGATCCTAGGCCTAAAATATTAATTATGGGTTTATAATATATTTTAGAGAATGTTTATTGATGATTACTAATTAAACTGGGTTTGATTTGTAGATGGCAACAACAACCATAACGACACGTACCAACAATCTCTCACTACGCTTGTTTCTAGAAAAGGACGAATTGACTGGGTCAATGTTTCTCTATTGGAAGCGTGATCTTCGGATTATGCTTACGCATGAGAGAAAAAGAAATGTCCTAGAAAAAGCAATACTAAATGCTCCTACCGCGAATGCTAGAAATGAACCAGGATAAGCATATTACGCTTATAGGGTGTTCAAATCTCGCAAGGTGGATAAAGGATCACCGGTGAGTGCTCACGTCATGGAAATGAAAGAGCACATGGATCATCTTGAATGAATAGGATACCCAGTACTGTTGCAGTTAGCAACAGTAATGATACTCAACTCGTTGTTAGATGACTATAAGTCTTATGTAGTCAACTACAACATGCATAACATGGAGCAATCCATTGTTGAGCTACATTCCGTGCTCAAGACTACTGAGTTGATTTGGGGACCAAGTTTAAGAATGATCTCGTAGTAACCGATGATGGTAGTGATCCGAGAAAGAGGCGCAGTGGAAAGGGAAAGGATAAAACCAATCCCATCCACGGCGTGCCTAAAGGGTAATAGAGTCAAACAAAAAGGTCAAGAAGGTAAAGCCAAACAAGAACCGAGAAACGGTGTCTTGGTTATGGCAACGGTCAAAGGGTAGGAGGCAATGCTTGCTCCTTAGTTGACTTGACCAACTTCTAGATACTCACTTCCTACTTGTAAAAGTTTATTACAAGTAACTCAACTTTAGCAATCGTTTATTGCATAAGATGATAAGTGAGATGACCGGCATGAGATGGTGATAATTCCACGAGCACCAAGATTATATAATTCAATATTTTATGGATTCAGTAAACACAATTTTATTTTATTTTTTGGATAATGTTATTTTTGTTAAAACAAGTTTTATTTTGGTTTTAATTAAATTTCGAATCCATGGTTGAATTATATTGTGTGCATGTGTGATAATTACACTAGTCAAGGTTTATGACTAGATTGTAAGTCAAGTTTTGATTTACTTATGTTTCATGTTTATATTTATATATTTGTTTGATTGTTGTATAAATAATGTCTTGATAGCTCAAGGTACTTAGATGCTAGTAATTAGAAAGTTTTTTCTAATGAAAGTATTTAAGAGTTTTATGGAAGCATAAGGTTCAAAAGTTATTGAACTTAGTTAAAACATCTTAAGTAATAGTCATTACTTTTGATAGAAAGTTTTAAAGTATTAGTATTAATATAGTATGATTATATTGAATATAATCAAGATAGACTTTAAGAGTATTATTACAAGTCTTTTATACTTGTAGTAAAGGTTTTAATGAAGTCATAATTCCCTAGTAGGAATAATTGGATATTCTTATAATCCAAGTAAAATGACTTAGACATTAAACAACTCTTAAAAGGGACAAACTATATTAAAGCATTTAAGAATTAAAAGGTATTATTGCAAGTCTTTTATACTTGTAATAAAAAACAATATAATCAAGTCATAATTCCCAAATAGGAACAATGGATATTTGAGAAATCCAAGTAATGACTTTGGCATTAAATAAGATTCTTAAAAGAATACTAATATGTTTAAGAATTGAAAGTATCGTTTCAAGTGTTTTATACTTGTTAGACACGATAATCAATAAAGGTCATGATTCCCTAAAAAGGAATGTTTGGATATTCGCAAATCCAAAGGATGATCTTAATTATTGATACATTCTTAAAAGATTAAACTACAAGTTATTGACTAGGTCAAAGTAGTAGTTTAAGAGATGCTTAAGTTCCATAAAAGCAAGTGGGAGCTAAGACTAACGCAATTCATTAAAGATGTTAGTGAATTCAGTAAGTTAGTAGGACATTAACAACAAGGTTTTACCAAGTCGTTAGCCAAAGAGTTAAGAGAAATAATAAATGATCGTTGATTAGATTATTGCAAACCTAATAGCGTGATCACAAGTCTTGTGATTAATTATTGCATATCTAATAGGTTGTTAACCCTTCAGTGGATAACATAATCATTTAAGGAAGTTTCTTTAACTAGGAAGGATATCTACAAATCAAGTAACTAAAAGAGGCTTTAGTTACAAGGATAGTTTTATGAATTCAAGAAACTAAGGAGTTAATTTCCAATCCTCCTATGTTTACCGAATTGCATAAAAGGCAAGACTAGAATATGTTCTAGATTGTTGCAAGAACAATATCTAGCAAAGACAAAAGTAATAGTATTCCTAAATACTCATCTTATGTCTTTAGTTTAATAGAAATGATTGGTTCACTGATAAAGTTACAATTAAGGTTGTAAGAATCATTAAGTAATCAACACAAACAAAAGGGATAAGTAAATGATTCAGTAATAATTCAGTACCTATGTCCAGTGAGGAATAGTACATGAATTAGTATCATTCTTATTCAGACTTTGTATGTTTTACATCATCCATGAATAAAAGTCTATTTATTCAAAAAGGTATAAATCCGTGACTACTCGTCTAGGTGGGAACCTTGATGGGACGTTAACGTCATCGCGGTATTTGGTGGTAGATTCGAAGTTCTTCGAAGATAGCTACACAAGTTTTGTGTAAACCAAATATCGGTGATATTCTGTTGGAGGCTCAACGAATATTGGATTGACCACCGTGACAATACTTCGTGGTTGAAAAGTTCAAAAGTATTGTTCACTAGGATTGTCCTTAAGCCTGGGGTATTTGGTTTAGGATACAATGACTAATGTGCTTTGGCTCAACTCACACAATTCTGAAATACATTTGTCATACGAGGCGATACTGGGTACAAAGGAAGTTGTATTTTTAAATCGAAATATAACAAGATGGTAATTGCACCTCCTCTTTAGGAGAGATATTTATAGGTCCTTTGACTTGATAAGAAACTGGCAAGTGCACGGCCGTGCCCAAATGAACTGATCTTTTCTTTGTCGTTTATCACAGCAGTTTGAATCAAGAAGCATAAAATGATTTCGAATACAGGAGTTGATAATTTCTACCATGCTCGTATTCGTTATCACAAATATCGTGCTGCAAGGGATAAAGCCTAACAACGTTACCCAAGAAGTAAAGACAGGGTGTTCTTTACTAGGAGACGCTATTAAGAGTTTTTCATAAAACTATACCAAGGGTTACATAAGCTGTTTTTATGGGGTTGGTTACCTACATGCCCATCTAGAAGGCCACTGTAGCTCGTATCATTAAGACAAAGGTTACAGACTTGCACAAGTGGGAGTCTGAAGGAATTATGTGCACAGTCAGTCAACCTATGATGATACATCCATGCCTACGAAACACTTAAGGGTCACACCGGTGAGTACATGTAATACGAACAAGTTATGCAACGATACTACGAAGAGGAATGATTCATAATAGTCATTATGAATCAGTTAAGTATTAAGTTAAGTTTAACTTATTACTAGATTAGTTTAACTAACTAATTAATACAAGTAGTTGTACATTTACTAGTTGAGTAAATATACAATGTGTTAATTAAAGGTTATCCATGATATGATTTAAAGCTATTAAATCACATAGTAATTGGATAATATTATTGTGTAAATTATATAAAGGTTATTATATAATTAACTATTAAAAGTATAAATACAAGTCTATATATTTCGTGTATATGGGTACCGAAATTATATTGTGTTAATACTAGACATTTGATAATTAAGTGCAACAATAATAAACTAGTTAAACTATAAGGGATGAAAGTGTAAAAGGATAAGTTTAATTAAGAGATTAATCTTAATTAAACTAGAAGGGCCCTAAGTGAAAGTCCATCTATTAAATAGTGGGTTTAGGCATCACTTATTAGGTTACACCTACACAAGCCGAAAAACCCTTGCCCTTTACCCCTTTCGGCCGAAACAAGAACACCATCACTTGGTGTTCTTCGTTCTTTGTGTTCTTCGTTCGTTCTTCGTGTTCTTCAAGTTTCGAAGATCCAAGATCGAAGCAAGTGATCATCTAGAGGATCATTCGTCGTGCTCATCATCAGTGGATTTATCTTAAGCATTAACCTAAGGTATGATTCATGGAACACTCTTTCTTCCTCTCCTCTTGTTCGAAGTCGAACCAAGAACCCTAGGGTTCTTGGTAGTAGTCGACGAACACACAAGTATGTGTGTGTTCGAGTTCTTCGAACAAGCTTTCTTTCTTGTTAACCTAATCTAGTTCTCCAATATCCCAATCCTTTAGGGTTTAAGGATTAGGTTTAATCCCAGTTCCGCTTTTAGGGATTGAATCAGCTAGTTGGTTTTAACCGGTCAAGAACAAGTTCATGTTCTTGGTCAGTATGGTCGAACCAAGTATACTAGGAGGTTGACCCAAGTGGTCGATCAGTGTTATGTGAAACCCTTCAGTGGTATCAGAGCCAGGTTTAGAGATCTAGACTAGATTAACAAAGATTGTTTGTTTACTTTAATTTTAAGTTTTTTTTTTTGTTTCAAGTCTTTCTTCTTCTTCTTCTTCATGTTTTTCGAAAAAGAGGGAAGAAACCCTAGGACCAAGAACATTAAACTAGTCTAAGTTTAATTGGTCAAGAAGGTTTCTAGAAAACCCTAGCAATTTTCGAAACCCTAGAAAGAACCCTAGGACCAAGTATATTAAACAAGATATGTTTAATTGATCAAAAGGATTCTTTCCATAATCCCATGAAATTTTCGTGACTTAGGAAAACCCTAATGCCTTTTAATTTATATAGCGCGCTTGTGTGATTCGGGTCGATCGCCCCTCCTCACACCTCATATAGGCGTAAGCCAAAAACTCAGACGGGAGGTGATCCCAAAATGGCATATAGCCAAAAACTCAGATGTTTATTATTATGTTTTTATCTCTTTAACATAATTAACTCATTTAGCCCAGATAACTCATATCACAGATAGCCCAGATCACAGATAACTCAGATAACTCAGATAGCAAATATGGTGCAAGTAATTTAACACGTAAGTCATGCATGTATAACGTTAAAACTGAATACACGGTGAGAATACTCACCTCGAGAAACGTAAGCTCCAAAGGGTTCCCGACAATCAAGGGTACAGCAGGTTATCTTTTAGACGACCCTAAAACATAAAACGAAACCCCGAATTAAAATCCAACCCAATGACTTATTTTAGAAACGCTGGCAGCACCCGTCGGTCTCACGGAAACCGCCATAACTCCTAAACGGCTAACTAGATGTTTCCCATATTTTTACCGTATAAACTAGACAACCAGAACTACAAATCACTGTGAGACAGTCACTAGCCAAAACGGATCCTAAGAGTCTCAAAATGATGTCACAATACAGGCATGCTGCACAGGTCAAGTTCCTAACAGCATCATATTAAAACGGGTATAACTTTTAAACCGTAAATCAGATTGACGAGAGGGTTGCAGCATTGGAAAGCTAACTCAGAAAACAAGGTCCAATCTCGGGCCAAAAATCCAAAAGGTTATTTTAAGCAGGTCAAAAACAGCCGAGAACAGGAGACAGAAATCTGCCAGAAAATGTATTTATGTAAAACTCATTTTAGCAAACCCGACCCGTTGCTAAACCCGACCCGAGATAAAATAAGGCTCAGCCTTGTCTGCCCGTTTCACCAATTACTGACCTGGATTAATAATGACCACAGCTAACAATTCTTCCAAACGGTTCAAGTACAATTTAACTAATCTAGTTGACGTTTTTTTTTATCAAAACGATACCAAAGTTGAAACGAGGCTTTAACCTTACATACCCGCAGCCCTTAAACCCATATTACACCAAACAGGTTAGAATCGACAAATAAAAGTCAGAAACAAAAGCAACGGAGTCGTTACATAAGAACAGATTACTACCGATGGTTCTTCTTCCGTCTCGATCAATTTGCCCGGACACTACTTTGTATGACCTAGAATTTCTCCGGAGTAGCACAGCTGGTCTGACCCGATTACACAAAGAAACAAGCAATCAATAATCAGGAATTAAGGAAATCAAGGAATTATTCAAACGAGAGAAAAGAGAAAATCCTATCGATATCTTAATCTTTCTTCCCTTGCTCGAACACTGCTCGGAGAAATCAACCACCCCATTTCGAGCTAATACACACCACTCGATCAATCCCCTCGATTGCTTGCTGGAGACAAAAGACGAGTGACAACCGGTTCTTCAAATATGCAAAAACTCAGATTCCAAAAATAAGTGGACGTCATATTTGACTTAATGACCTACTTGCCTGCCTACATGCTTCAAGATCTCACACAAGATATTTAGAGGAGCTTGCCGTGATATTATGAAGGAAAGAAAAATTTGGTGCTGCTTGCTTGCTTGATTCTTAACTCACGCCAATGATTTGTGTTTTCATGACCTACGGCCGATGTTTTTTTTTTTTTTTTTTGAAATGAGGTTTCAAAGGCAATTAGGTTTAATTTAGTTTAAGTATTCTTAATCTCGGGCCCTCAACTCTATAATTCAATTGGGCTAACTCTAGAACCCGGGCTAAACAGCAAATGGCACTCGGCCCTTGGCCTATTGGCCGGCCCGACTAAAAAGAAACTACCCAGTTCTTACGAGTAACTAACAGGTCAAAACCCGAGGCGAACTAATTAATTATTTTTAATAATATACGAACGTCTATTAAACGATAAAGTGTCCAAAGTAATTAAAACGTCTAACTAATACGAACCGTCTAACTACAGGTCGTCTAAATAATACGATCCGCCTAACTTCATTACAGTTAATTTACTAATTATTCATTTTAAATATAAATATGACGATTTGATTAATATTATTTAATTATTAAAATTTTAGGGTGTTACAACTCAACTCCACTTGAATCAGACTTCGTCCTTGAAGTCATCGCTCGGAAAAAGCTCAGGTTAGCGGCCTCGCATCTCAGACTCGGGCTTGCCAACGACACACATCCTTAAATGGGGAAATGTGAAAAATTATGAATTGAAAGAAGCTCTTCATGGTGACGTATTCGATCAGAATGAAACTCCGACTCTCACAAATGTTCATACAAATTTTCTATCTCTACTGGCGTAAGACGATAAGGGTTTAAAAAATAAAATCGGAACGTTCTCTAAGGATCTCGGTTTATCGTCAAAAACGGTGTCGATACATACGCAAAATAACCCACGACACCTTGATGAAGATGTCTTATTGCCCTCGTAGCCGGACACAGTTTCTGTACCCCGCGATAAACGTTGTGTTGAATCTCCGATTCAACTCCACTTGGAGATTTGTTATGGTTTTATTTGTGGCGACAAATGATTTAGGCGTGGTACTCGGTCATTCAATCCTACCTCACAGTCACACTCGGCTCTCTCATGGCGATAATAATAAGTTTTCATGGGAAATTACTTCTCACACAGCTCTATCAATTGATCATTATACACCTTAGCAACATGCACAATCTCATTATTGGCAATTCTCTATCAGAATGGCTCAGAAGGGTCTTCTATTCTATAGGACAATAGTTTGCTTAAGGTATAAAAACAATTAGTGGTTTACACCTCTAGCAACTAATATAAAAAAAAGCAATTTATTCACAAGGAATATACATATCACACAGAATTCTCATATACTCAGATATGTAACTCAAATATGTCTATAAATATAACTCAGAAGTCTAACTCAGGATTGAACTCAAAATATATCTCATGAGTATGACTCGGAAATAAACTCAGGAGCAAACTCAAAAATCTTAACACAGATTTAAACCCAGAAATCTAATCTCAGAATCAAAACCAGAATTCTATCTCAGACATAAACTGATAAAATAATAATATTCATTAGCAATAACATTAGATGTAAATCACATTTTTACTCCTTCTTATGACTACTCGTGTGTTCCGATTCACTAGCTTATAATACTTGGACTGATAAGTCCTCTCTCAACCGCGTCATTGGTTCTTAGTACAGCTATTTTTTTTAACCATTTATCGTTACATCACACTATTAGGGTTTCATATTACTCATTTTGATAATCCTCTAATTAGCTCAAATTAACAATCTTGTCATTTTATTCTCTTTAACAGATTCTCATTCTACTACATTGAATGGTCTGTTTCACTGATTTTACACAATATAAAATGTCTCTTGATTAAAAATTCTAATTAAATTTCATACTCTTCTTTTAATGATTTCTCATTACTCGGTTCACTAACTACTATTAATTCAACAAGTTAATAATAATGAAATATATTATTTGATAATTCTAAATAAAACATATTACTCAATTCAATAATTTCGTTTGATCATTCTCCTTAACTCAATATAATACTTACTCACGGATGAAATTTTCATTAATAAAAATTTAATAATACCAAAAAATATTAAATAGAACTTCCCGTTAGTTTACCACTTTTCTCTTTTTAACTCATTTTAATAATACGTTCACTTAACTCGATCTATAAATTTCTTATAAACTCAATAGTCAATCCAAATGAAATTTTCTAATTGAACTCGTTTTATTAATTCATTATTAACTCAATTACCAACCTCATTTTAAGTCGTTATCTCATTAATTATATAATTGTAGTACTTACCATTTCCCTTTTGCACCATTGCACTCAACTAGATAATTCTTGGATTATTAATTACTCCATTAATCCTGATTATCAATTTTATAAACTCGATAGTTACACCATAGAATTAATTTAATTATTCTCAACTTGCTCTATTCGGTAGTTACTCTTATAGTTTTTGAAATCAAGTAAATGTATCTAAATTTCATACTTTTAAAAATCCTCATCTAGAAGATCTCTCTGCATAAGCATCATGCTCATAATATTTTTAAATAATATTTTAATGATACTTATTTTGTGGTAATTTCCCTTTTTACAACTACTCAACTCCACTTGGAGAAAACTCGTCCTCGAGTTTGGCACTAAAATTTTCCATCATGATAACACAAACAACACACCCTCACCCAAGCAAATAATATGCATAAAATAAATTCCCAATAACAAGCATTGGTCCATCGTTCCCCTCAAAATCTACTCATAACCAACCAAAAGTCCCGTGCGTACGGTAATAGGGGGCCCTCTATTACTTTCGACACCTACTTTTGTTTGGTCGCGAGTCAATCCCAAAGTTTACAACTTCCCACAAAAAATCTACTAACAAATCACACTCAGGAGAAAGAAAAGTTTATTTTCAATATCTGATATAAATACAGATATGCACTCAGCTGCGTGTACTCAAAATCTCTTAAACACTACTCAGAAAATCATGCGTATATTTAGTCTCATACGCGATACTCGGGTAACTCAGATGCATAGCAATATTTCCACTTTGTTACTTTCACAATACAAATCTCATTTTAAACTTTTCATTTGGATATCTCATTTATCACTCCTCATAAATATGATTTGCATCATTTTCACAATTATATTAAATTTATTGTAATTTGTGAGCGTCTATTAATACACTTTCGATCAGAGTTCTCGGTTATTGTGTTCCTCGTTTAACTTGAGTCAATTACGGCTCTTTTAACACGCTTTTAAATAGATCGTCATCAAATTCATTACATTAGCCTCCCCTTAATCCACTTTAATAATTACTCTTTAAGATGAGCTTCAATAATATCTGATTAATTTGACTCACCAATTTCTTAATTAATTAGTCTATTAAACTTACATAGTTTATTTTAAGCTATTAGCCTTAACTCATTAATCTCTCACTTAACTTGTCATCCATATTTAGTGACTCTGAAACTTCGCACTCAGTTATTTAAATCACATACTTTAAATGTTTTCCCATTTTATCTCAATTTAATGATTCTTACATAAATGCTAATTTGTTGACCTCAACATGGAATCTTCTCAATTATTATAGCTCGTGACTCATTATATTCACGAAAATTTTAATTTCTCATTTATTTAGACATACTCCTATATATTGTTTTATTAAAACTATGTTCAATCTTTTTCCCGTTTAAATTAAATTGATTAATTCTTACAACCCTTTATAAGTTTTCTCTTTTACTCGTGCTTTATTAATTCTTATACTCTTGTCTCAATACTGTCTCGGTTAATTCAAAATACAAATTTCCCAGATACTTCTTTTTTATAGCTCTTCATAACTCGATTAATGATTACTCTTTGTTTCATCAAGATTACCACATAAATTTTTTCTCTTTAATACATTCTATAGATTCTTACACAATTTGGAATTCCATATTAATTTATCTTTTGGTTGCTTAATCTTGATTCAATAACTTCTCATTATGCATACTCCTTTTATTATTTCATAACGCACTTATCAAAATTTGGTTCGATATTTTCTCGTTTAGCTCAAATGTAATTATTTCCCATTTTATTGACTTAATAATTCTTTCTTTTATTCAACTTGGTAAATCCTCATAAAAATATTGTTAATCAATTTGATTTACTAATATCTACTCGTTTAATGACTCAGTCTATTAAGTGTTTTCTCCCATATGAAAGATTTTAATATTTTCCCAATATGAAAATTTAATACACCTCTTTAATATTAATAATTTCCTCATTTCTCATTTACTCAAAGCATGTTTCTCATTACATAGCTTATGGATCTTATATCATAGATTAATATCCCGTTATTACACTTTTGGTTAAAATTTCTCAGAATTTATAAAATCTCACCTCAAGTCAGATAAACTATTAGACGTAACTTCACAGACAAACTAAACCCCAAGTCAGATAAGTGTATCTTCGTTGGATATCCAAGGGAAACCTTAGGATACTATTTATATCATCAAGAAGACAACAAAGTTTTTGTTGCTCGGAAAGGTGTCTTCTTGGAGGAAAAGTTTCTAGGAACTGAAACTCCAAGGAAAGAAATAGAGATTCAAGAAATTGAGGAGAATGAAGATCCACCGACGACGTCATTCGAACCAGTAGTTCAACAAAGAATTGTTGATTCCCAACCAGACCCACCGGTTGAGGAAGAAGAGACACGCAATCCGCGTAGGTCCAGTAGACCACGCCAAGAACCAGTTAGGTATCTTGGATTCATGATCGATGAAGTTGATGGAAGTCTACTAGAACCATTAACCTACAGCGAAGCTGCTAATGACATAGAGTCTGAAAGATGGCTCGAGGCTATGCAAGCAGAGATGCAATCCATGTATGACAACCAAGTTTGGGTGTTATCAGACTCGCCACCACAGTCTCGTGCTGTTGGATGCAAGTGGGTTTTCAAGAAGAAAACCGACATGGATGGAAAAGTGCATACTTACAAAGCACGACTTGTCGCGAAGGGTTTCACGCAAACACATGGTGTGGATTATTCTGAAGCCTACTCTCCAGTCGCCATGCTTAAGTCTATTAGAATTCTTATGGCCATATCAGCATATTACGACTATGAAATATGGAAAATGGATGTTAAAACCGCCTTTCTTAACGGGGAGTTGAATGAGGACGTATTCATGAAACGACCGGATGGTTTTACTGATCCAAAGAATCCTGATAAAGTATGAAAATTGCTAAAATCCATTTATGGATTGAAGCAAGCATCTAAAAGTTGGAACTTACACTTTGACAAAAGAATCAAAGAATTTGATTTTGTCAAGAGTGAGTTTGAGGCGTGTGTCTACACAAAATTCAGTGGGAGCATAGAATCTTCCTAGTCTTGTATGTTGATGACATACTGCTTATAGGAAACGATATACCAGCATTACAAGGAGTAAAATCCTGGTTAGGTAAATGTTTCCAGATGAAGGACTTGGGAGAAGCCTCGTTTATACTAGGTATAAAGATCTATAGAGATAGATCTATGTGGCTTATTGGACTTAGTCAAAGTACATACATTGACAAAGTACTGAAGAGATTCAGTATGAGTGATTCCAAAAGAGGACTCATTCCAATGACACATGGCATTACACTGAGCAAAGCTCAGAGTCCCACATCTGGCAAGGTAATAGCTAGGATGAGTTTGGTACCATATGCTTCGGCAATTGGATCAATCATGTATGTCATGTTATGTACTAGGCCCGATATTGCTTACTCCATAAGTCTCACAAGCAGATATCAAAAGAATCTTGGTGAACCCCATTGGGTGGCTGTCAAGAACATTCTCAACTATTTGAGAAGGACGAAAGAAATGTTCTTGGTCTTTGGAGGTCGTTGGAAGAATTGCGTGTAACTGGTTACACAGATGCAAGCTTCCAAACCGACAGAGACGATTACAAATCTCAATCGGGATTTGTCTTCACACTAAACGGATAAGCTATATCTTGGAAGAGTTAGAAACAAGATACGATAGCAGATTCGACTACAGAGGCTGAGTACATTGCCGCAAATGATGCTGGGAAAGAAGCCATGTGGCTTAAGAATTTTATCGAGGATCTTAGAGTTATTGCCAGTATCTCTAGACACATCGAAATATTCTGTGATAATAGTGGAACAAAAGCGCAAGCTGTTGAACCAAGAGAGCTTCAAAAGACCAGGCATGTATGCAGGAAATATCACCGCATACGTGAGTATGTAAGAGAAGCTGATATTGTAATTAAGAAAATACCAACGGATGACAACGTCGCTGACCCGTTGACAAAACCACTAGTTGGACCAAAGCATGAGAAACATGCGCATGCTATAGGCATGCAGTACCTAAATATTGGTAGCTAGTAATTTTGATTAGATTCATAGACATGTTTGAAATCGATACATTATGTAATAACATTTCGAGGGATTGAAATAGAAAGTTTTACGTAATATTTTCACATTGTCTATTCTTAACATGTTTTAAACCTATCCTTGATACACAAAGTTTTGAGTATCTAAATTGTCTGTGGTTGCTTGAATATAGTGGGAGCTAGATTCCAGAGTTAATACCATTATGAATATTTATCTATTTCATAGTTATTGAATAGAGAAACAAGGGTTGTTAAAATAAATATTCATAGATGCTTACAGAGTTTTGCTAAATATTAGACGTGACCAAAAGATCGAGATTACTTCATGGAGCCCAAGCATGAGTAATTTCGAGTAGATGTGCTCTGACCTGAGACATTTTGGTTTGAGACACGATGACTTCTGATCTTAGCATTTATCTACCCTCACACCGTAAAAGGGTGATCATAAGGAACTTGACTAAGACATCGGAAGTCGTCGGCAAGATAACACAAATGTCAAGATGGAATTTGCACCTTCTTTAACTAGAAGAGATATTGCATGGCCACTCGACGATTAAGACTACTGAAATGCGTGGCTGCGCCCGGAGAATGATTAGATCATTCGGTAATCCGTTACTGCAGAAAGTCGAAATCAGAGTCCAGAAAATCTCCCACCTATATATGGAGCAAGGACATGATTTGAATTTGATGACATGTACCAATAACATTGCTTCTTAATGATGACATGGACGCTGACTCAAAGGGCATAATACACAATTAACTTCTTCCTTATATGGAAACATATTCATGTCTTCTCTCGCTTCGTTTTTCGCCCATAACTTTGTTTTTTATTTGTAAACAAAAAATTTTAAGATAATCAAAGTTCTTAAAATTAAATTTTTTACGAAATGAGTATAGTCATAAAAATTTAAAAAAAAAATTGTCATGGTTGTAGATTGTGAATTCAATGATTAATTAATAGATTAAGCATAAACAAGTGATAATATAGGAAGATTAAGATGGATGGAATATTTGAACACTTTGCTATTGATGGGGGCTGCTACAATTTGGCCAAATGTTATGCAAATTAGGTTACTACTTACTATATATACCGAGCCAAAGTTTCGACTAAATACAAAATGGTCCCTAGACTATTGGTTACAATAAATGTGACCCAACAATGGTTCAAACATTTTACGGAAAAAAATCTTATGATCTAAAAATGTAATTTAAATTTATTATGATCACAAAATGTTATAATCTCAAAATTTTTAAGAAAATCAAAGTTCTTAAAATTAAATTCTTTACGAAATGAGTATAGTCATAAAAATTTGGAAAAAAATGTCATGGTTCAAACATTTTACGAAAAAATCTTATGATCTAAAAGTGTAGTTTAAATTTATTATGATCATAAAATGTTATAATCAAAAAAATTTTAAGAAAATAAAAGTTTTTAAAATTATATTCTTTACGAAATGAGTATAAACATAAAAATTTGAAAAAAAAAAGTCATGGTTCAAACATTTTACGAAAAAAATCTTGTGATCTAAAAATGTAATTTAAATTTATTATGGTCACAAAATGTAATGATCACAAAATGTTATGATCCAAATTTATTATAACCCAATTTTATTATGATCGAACGTTATAATAATCAATGTTTAAAAATATTATGATCCAAAAATATTATAGTCTAAACATATTATTATCAACACTCACACATGAAATTATTGATGATACTATGTTTAGCCTCGATCTTTACACCACATAATTCTTGTATACTGTAAAAATGTCAGGTGTCACGCACCATATATTGAAGTTAAAGATAGATGCTCATGTAATGTGTATGCAAAACATTGATCAGAAAGTAGATTTATGCAATAGAACTAGACTAATATAATTGAAGGTAAGATCGTGACAAAGTTTGTACAATTTGTGTTATCTCACGTATGATTATTAGTCCTTACGACAAAACTATGTCTTTCAAATTGAGCCGAAGACAATTTCCTATTTAAGTACGTTTTTCAATGACTATTAAAAAAATCATGGGCGAACATTGTCACGGGTTGATTTGTTTGTCCAAATATCAGTATTCTCACATGACCAGCTATATGTTGATGTATCAAGAGTAAATAGAACAAGATCCCTGCTGCATGTAATTTCTTACGTTTTTTTCATCATTATATATTATATTTCTTACAGCTAGCCCGCCCATCGGGCGGGTTATGAAACTAGTTCGAGTATATAGAACAAGATCCCTGCTCCATGTCTATTACTCAAATTAAGAAATATCATGATGCGAAAGGAAAATCTGTTAGTGTTATTCATTTTATGAATATTATCTCTGGATGTAAGAGTTCTTATGACCTGGTTATCCTAAATGTCTGGCTAGGGACCGCTTTAGGCCAACGATGATCAGAAACTGTTTCTTAACTTGCACAAGTGGGAGTCTGAAGGATTTATGTGCACAGATAAGTACACGTGTCACCGTGTCCAATGTTATAAGACACTAAAGGGTCACACCACTACACACCCAATAATGGGCAACCGAATAAAGTAAGTTGTGTGGAATAATTAAATAGTTAAGTTAATTATAAAGAAGATAATAAATAATAATAAGTTAATTATTATTTGTGAGGATGGTTAAATATTAGGTTAAGTATTTAACGGACAGTTAATTAATAGTCTATTAATTAACTAGTAAAAGTCCAAGGGTTTAAAGTGACAATAGGAAGTTTAATTATAAGATTAATCATAATTAAACTCCAAGGACCTAAACGTAACATGTAACCTTATAAATAAGAGGCTTATGTTAAGGATTTTAGGTTAATCACATTACACACGCAAAACCCTAAAGGCTTTCCTCCCTCCCCTCTCCTTGTCGTCGACCGAACCAAACCCTATAGGGTTTTTCGGTTTTTGGTGTTCGTCGAACACAACACACACACACACACACACACACACACAAGTTCTTGTGTGATACGTTGTTGGTACAACGCGGTCTTGCAGCGTGTCCAGGTGGTGCAGTAGAGGTTGATCACTTCTTTAGCAATCTAAAGGTAATGTTCATCATCTCCTTCTTCTCATGTTCTCATTGACTAGAAGAGATCCAGTAATGTGGTATTCAAGTTCCGCCATGTGAATACTACAAGGTTTTCCTACATTACGCTCAACAGGAAGGCATTGATTTCGAAGAAACATTTGTTCTTGTTGCCCGTATTGAAGCCATTCGCATTTTCCAAGCATATGCAGCTCACAAAAATTTTACTATCTATCAGATGGATGTAAAAACGGCATTCTTAAATGGTATTCTGAAAGAAGAGGTGTTTGTCCATCAACCAGAAGGGTTTGTAGATCCCAAATTTCTAAATCATGTCTATGTCATCGACAAAGCTCTAAATAGTTTAAAACAGGCCCCTCGGGCATGGTATGATGTTCATTCCAAGTTCTTGGTCGAATCTGGTTTTTCAAAAGGGAAAGTCGATACCACTCTATTTATCAAACCTCAAGGGGAAGATATCATATTAATTCAGATCTATGTCCATGACATCATCTTTGGTTCTACAAATTCAAAATACTGCAAACGTTTCTCCGATCTCATGGTTAAACGATTTGAAATGAGCATGATGGGGGAAATGAACTTTTTCCTAGGTCTTCAAGTTCGTCAACTTCCAACGGACATCTTCATCAATCAATCAAAGTATATCTCTGATCTGCTGACAAAGTATCTCATGGACGACTGTAAACCTATTGCAACACCAATGTCCACTGGCACGAAACTACACGCAGATCTCGATGGTAAACCGGTAGATGTCACAAACTATCGGGGTATGATTGGATCCTTACTTTACCTAATAGCCAGCCGTCCGGACATCATGTTCTCAACATGCATATGTGCCCGATATCAAGCTGCACCGAAAGAATCTCACTTTCTGGGCGTCAAACGAATATTTCATTATCTCAAAGGCACCAGAGACCTTGGTTTGTGGTATCCAAAGGAAACCTCGTTTGATCTTTCTGCCTTCTCGGATGTCGATCATGCTGGATGTATGCTGGACAGAAAGAGCACATCTGGAGGAGTTCAATTTTTAGGAGATAAGCTAGTCAGCTGGTCATCACGAAAGCAAAACTGTGCCTCACTATCTACTGCTGAAGCAGAATATGTTGCAGCCGCTAGCTGTCTTTCCCAGGTGATATGGATGCAATCACAATTAAAGGACTATGGATTTTCATATAGCCGCATTCCTTTATATTGTGATTCCAGAAGTGCAATTGCAATATCTTGCAATCCAGTTCAACATTCTTAAACCAAACATGTCGATCTTCGATATCATTTATCAAAGACCACGTTGAACTTGGTAATGTTGAATTGTACTTCGTATCCACCGACTTTCAATTGGCAGATTTATTTACCAAGGCTTTGGACAAAAAAACATTTTAATTATCTAGTCTCAAAGCTTGGTATGCTAAATCTCAAAAATTAATTATCTTTTCAATTCTTATCTATCAATTTGTTAAGTCGCTTTATTCTTCATATCATCGTTATGGCTTTTAAGAAACTCGTCTTGAGACCCGGTCGTCTAAAGTCGTCATTGGTCAAGGGGGAGAAGTTACTCATCTCATCAGCAACGGGGGAGCTGATGCTGCGTTTCTCATGCTCAACATTCCGACTCTCGACCATTATTAGGATTTTTCAATATTTTTAATTTTTTAAGTTTTAATTTTAATTTTAAATTTCAATTTCCTTTTATTTTTCTTTAAATTTAAATTAAAAATTTAATTTGTTTTTCAAATTGTCCTCGGGCCGAACTCCTCACTGTTCCCGGCTCGAGGTTCAAAGTATGTTCCACTTGTTCGGCTCGAACTCCTTCCCTCCTTTAAATACTCTTCACCGAACAATCTTTGTCTTTTTACTCTCTTCTCGATCACACACACTAAAACACCTTGCGACACACAGTTAACATCGATCTCTGATTCTTCATCATCTTCGCTCGAAGCCGTTCCAAATCACTCGCAAACTTCTACCACACTCATTTCGGTATGTTTTTCTCACTAATTACTTCAAACATGTATCAATTTCATCTCGTAATGATTGTGTTAGGGTTTGGTTCATATCCGACATCGTTCGAGGGTTTGTCTACAATTTGAATCTGATCGATCTAGGTTGCCTTAGTTTGTAATATGTTATCTAGGATACTCGTCTAGTGAATCGATCAACATTTCACTCGATTGAACCTGTAAAAATCAACCTAGACATGATCTGAACACAACACTTGCAAAATCACAAAAGCCATCCAGGTCTTCGGCCCAAACTCTTTCAAAAAGAGTTCGGCCCGCAATCTTGTACTGTTCCCGGCCCGAACTCATATTCGGCCCGAACTCTTTAATTCGACTTCGGCCCGAACTATATCAATAGACTTCGGCCCGAACTCTTTCAGTAGACTACGACCCGAACTCTTTCAATAGACCTCGGCTCGAACACTTTCATTAGACTTCGACCAAAACACTGTTCCCGGCCCGAACACATCCATAGTCTTGGGCCGAACTCTTCTTAAGCCGAACTCTTTGAAAAAAAAATTATTCCTAAGTTTTTTTATATACATATATTATATATAATTATAATGTATAAATTTTATTTATTAATATTTTTAATAAAATTAAATTTTTTTATATTATTCTTATATTTATATATCTATATATTATTACAATTACTTAGCAGTGTTTCGTCTCGATCAGTGTATCTTGTCATCGTATTATTTTTCTAAAACACTGTGTACTTACTTTGCTTGTTGTTTGTGCCATCTTGGTTTTATTATATCATTCTCATATGGCCGAAGAACAAATCATAGACGAAAACACTTTGGTTCCATAGTACAAGATCAAGCCACTAGAAGAAAACAACTACTTCTGGGCCCCGGAGGACGAGGTCACCTTCAGCTTAGAATATCCGGTCTTATCCCACGTTCTTCAACGTCACCCGACATTCTACATGATCAATGCTCGGCCAGAAGTTCCAATGATATATGTTCAACAATTCTTCAGCAACCTCACTCTCGTGACATTAACTGACCAACATCAATTTGAAATAGTGATTGACGATCAACGGGTGCACTTCACAAAAGATGATCTATATGACATCTTCAGGCTTCCTCGTGGTGATTCACGACCACCATTCACTACCCATGAACCTCAGCTACCATTTAAGGACGTGTACGAAGGAATCCACGATCTTGGTCTTAACCTCCCTCGGGATAATATCGATCTCATAAATCTCAAAAAGAAGAATATGGCAAGGAGTTGGTCCCATGTCTTCACTATTTCAACAGATGCCTGACAGGAACGTCATCTGGTCATGACAGGGCCTCCATAAACGTCCATCATGCCTATCATGCCCTCTGCTACAACAGACATTATGACTATGCTGCATATCTGTGGGAAGAATTCAAGACATCCAGAGAGAAGGATCTGAAATATCTGATCTACCCGAGGTTCTGGTCAATCCTAATCGAACACTTCATGCACCGTTATCCAAATATTCACATCCGGGATGCTGCAAATCCATTCAGACCAGCTCGTGTTGCATTCTTCCGAAAAGAGAGTGGTACGTCCGCTGTTAATGCAGCACTAGTCCCTCTTGACCTGCTTAAAATTGGTGACATCAATCTGGATGTTATCAGACAATATCGAGATGTTCACTATCCTGAATGGAGACCAGAGGATCAACAACAACAACCTCAACAAGAACAACAAGCACCTCACCACCAACAACCAGCTCAGCCACAACCACCACCTCATCAACAACCTCCACGACAAGCAGCTGCACCATGACAACCACCGGCTCACCGACGTGCAAAACGACTTCGCCTTACATCTAGTGGTGCATCCGGAAGTCGGTCGGTTGCAACTCCATCTTCTCAACCGCTAGCAACTTCACCCCCACGACCAATTGTCACATCACCCATTCAACCAACTGAATCCTCCTAATCCTCATCAGCAGATTCTGCTGCTACCGTGTCTGATCGACCAAATTCACCACCATCACCACCAGGTCCACCTTCACCACCATCTCAAGGATCTCCAAATCCCTTTGACGATCCTCTTTTCTTGGATCCATCTCCACCAAGACACACACAACCACCACCCTCATCTGTACCTCACTCTCCTTTGATTTCCACCACTATTGCATCCACCGTTCTATCACCAATCCCCTCCACCATTCAACCAATCACATCCACCATACCACCCATCACATCGACCATCCCGACTACAACAACCATCGTACCACCACTCACATCCACCATTCCAACTACCACAACTACATACCACCAATCACCTCAACCATACCAACCACCATAACCACCGTTCCACCATCAACCACTACCATACCACCAATCTCATCCAGTACACCAACAAAAACTACAATACCTCCCACAATAACCACAATACCACCACTCTCAACCACTATCCCACAAATCACCACCGGAAATGCCTCGAGGGTTATTGTAACTCCACCATCTACAATTGTTATGACCCTCCCTTAACAAACTCCAGTATCAGAGGCTACAACAACCACCACCACCCAAATCCCAACTCCAGATCTACAGCTCATACCGCATTTCGCTTCATCACTAGAAACCGTTAACACAAGGCTGGCAAACCTTGCAAGTAGATTGGAATCTATTCCTCCTCCTCTTCCGGCACATGGTCAAAGAACCAAAGAGCAGCTTCTGATAGCATCTCGTCAATTCTCTATGGACGAAATTAAAGAGATGTTCAACCTTCACCTACAAGAACTTATAGAGCCCTGCTCACCAGCTATTCCACCTCAATGGAGGCCAGAGGACCCTGAGGATGATCATTAGGGAGGAGGAAAAAGAAGGAGACTGGTGCAAGGAGGATCCAGTTCTTAATATCAAGCAGGGGGAGTCAATCACAACAACACCCTAGCTCTTCTCATCATGGACGAGTATGAGGCCCAAAAGACGAGGACTATATTGATGATTGGACAGTTATTGATTTCGATTACTCTCAGGTGTTACACGTTGAACCCCTCAACCAATGGCGCGTCGAAGAACATGAAGATATCTTGCCACAAAACAAACTCACTTCAGAGGAGATGACTGAAGAAGAAAAACTAGAATCTATGCGTCATCTCCAATCTATAAATGCTGAGGTTGAGCATAACCACAATGGCAACGTTCACCGGGTTCTAAGGAAGGAGGCAGACACCGTGATTGATCTACAAAGTGATTCAGATGAAGATAATATTGTGAATGAGGCCTTCACCGAACCACCTCCAGTTGACAACTCTCCTACAGATGATAACTCTGACAGCGATGACCGAATGGAGGAGGCACGAGTGGAGGTAGAAAGAGTCCCATTCACCAGAGAAAATTATCAAAAATTCTTCTACAACTACGACTCACTGGTTGCCTCTAGAACTAAAGAAGCGGAACCACCAACTGCTTCTCCACAACATGATGTGCCGGTCTTAACAGATAGTGAAAAGAGGGCGGCGGATAGAGCTAATAAACGTCGTTTAAAAATCTCTAAAAAGTTCTTATTCCAACAAATTAAACTACCATTTCATGAAGACCGCTTCTCTACTATCTTCCAGGAACAAGAGCTGCCTATCATTTATCAAGATCTGTACAAAGAGGTGATTCTGCCACCACGGGAAAAACGAATGTACTATCTCACAATGCATTACCTAAGGGGCAAAACAGATAGATACAACAAATCACCGATCACGCAGCTTCTGGACATAACGACTGATCACTTCTCAGGCTATTACTGGTACACCATCTTCAAGATTCGAAGAGAAGACGATCAAGTGTACACGATTGATGAAGGAGACTTCTATATCCTCGAACCTCGAGATATAGAATGTCTATACAACAAAGTACGAGTTCTTCCAGACAGCCCACATCCAGTGAAAAATCATGCGAGAAATTTCGCTCAAGCTGCTCTGAAGCGCTTCATGCTTGTGAAATCTCTTGCTGCTCGGATGGAAGATGTACAAATGGCCTTTGAAAGTGGCACAAAAAATGTTCACCTGGCTGCACCATACAGATCCCTTCCCTCCGAAATTCAAACTCGGCGAACAGTTGTTCTAGGTGAACCTAACTTGGGAATGACTTACACGAACCTCTTCAATGAAAGACTTTTCTTCCGTGTTTCACACATTACCAAGTTCTGTTACGGTACATTAAAACTCCTGAAGAAAAAGTTGGAGAAAAAGGGGAGACACTTGAACAGGCTTCCCAGCAACCCGGAGAACACCTCCCTACGAAGCAACATCGACAAACTAATCACTGCCATTGATGAAAGATTAGACTGGCGCATAGTGATTAGACACTTTGAGGTATTTGGGGGTACGAGACCGAAGCAAAACGCCCACCTACACAACTGAAGTTAGTAATCCACCACAGAATTTTGGTCAATATCATGGCCTCCGATGGCCGGACGAACTAGTTGCTCTCAAAAGACTAAACCAGGTTAATTATCAATTGTTGGGAGACACTCCACCTGTAAACAATGTCAAAATTCTGAACAATGGCTTCTGATCAACTCAGATTCAAAACCCGATCAACCAGAAAGCACGAAGCTCAATCAATCTTCAATGCAAATACTCTTCTTCAACCCTCCGACGATGTATAAGGTACGTCCTCAAAACTCAAAACTTGTTCATACTTTTGTTTTGTCGAGGGAGAGAAATGTTAATTCTAGGGGAGAATTATTATTTCTAGGGGGAAATATATAGAAAATCAAAACAAAATACCCAAATCAAAAAGTTTTATGTTTGTAACGCTAATTATAAGTCGTTGTAACATCCGTAAACGATATATTTACTAGTTCCCTAGTAAAGATAGCATATGTTTATTACAAATTCTTCTAATTCTCGTTAGTTACTACTTCAAAAGACATACCTTCCCATGGTTTGCCAGATCCGGCCTTACCTTCACAGGGAAATATTTTACTGCCAACTAGTAAATGTGAGGGTATACATCTAGGGTATAGAAATAGGTGAGTGCAAGGTGATGTGAAAATATGATAAATTTAAGAAAACACACCTTTGAGTGCATCCAAACCGTCAATAAACCGGGCAACCACACAAAAAAAGGGTGATCATTCATTCGTTGAATGTTTCACTAGACTTTACTGGCCCAGTAAAGCAAATTGCACGCCACCACCAACTACTCAAATTCCTCTTAATAGTAATTTGTTTCATTTCATCAGGGGATGTAGCACAAAATCTACTGACTACTCATTCCGAGTATGTCGGTATTGAAACATAATACCTCCTACCCCGGGTTAAGTCTCTTTGTATGCACAGTGTGTCTAGTTCTCATACTCAAGAATCTTCCAATATAGGACACTTGCACTACAAAAATGGATCTCCGTGAATCCATCGGAACACTTGTAGTGGCATCACAATCTGATGTTTCACGTGGATCGAGTGGAAATCCTGCTAGAGCTAAAATCACGCCAACTCTAAACGCAGGTCACGCATTTGAATCAAAGGTTGTGCAAATGACTATCGATTCTTACCGTGTGCTAACGGATACTCTAAGTGAGTCCGGTGTTACCGAAAAATCCATGTGAAACTCCTAAAATGAAACATCTTTACAAAGCTGATTAAAATGCACATGAGCGTAATAGACCACTCTCAAATTACTCATATGATCTGCTATATCCAGCATGATCTTCCCCGGAGCCACCGAAAATATAGGAACTAAAAAGTGAGGGTCATAGGTCTAGGTGAGCAGAATCAAGGATCGTGGGATCTTGATTGGGGTGCACTGAGGTAAATATTGAGAGGGGTATGAAGTATGGGGTGCAAATCAGCTTATCACATGGTAACAAAAAAACGAGGGTGTGGTTGAAAATGAAAAAAAGTGAGTTGAGTGAGGAGTGTGTGAGAAAGGGTTAAAGAAAACGAAAAACCCTCCCTAAACCGAACAAAAGACCGGGTAACCACATTTAAATTAGACTGCATAAGTTGTTGTCTGATTAAGACATCATGGACCCAGTGATGCAATGCACAACCCCCACTGACCACTCAGGTACAAAAGTACTTGTTTCAAAATCACGGATATTACCACATCTACTATCGACATCTCATTTGGAGATTGTTGATATTGAAAAAGAGGACCCACCTCCAGTCCTCGCCTTCGTTTGTCCACGTATAGAGTCTAGAACCGAATTAAATTTCTCTAGGAAACAAGCATTCCACCAAGCATATCCTTGTGATATTGCCGGAACATTCATAGTGATACCAAAATTTTGGTATTCCACGATGATTGAATGGAAATCCTACCAGTGCTAACATCAAAGCCAACACAGATCGTAGGTCACACAGTTTATGTAACTATTGTGCTAACAGGCAATCTATGTGATCCTGGGTTACCCTGATACCTTTTTGTGCGAAGATCAGACAACTGTACTCCATTCTTATCAACAACAGTCACTATGTCTGATAGAGGATCTCATGACTGTACTCCACTCTTATCAACAACAATCAATGGATTAGATAAGGGATTCTATGACCGTACTCCAACATTATCAACAACGGTCAGAAAATCCAAATCAAATCAATATACCGCACCTCTACGACTTCAACAAATATCAGGTACCGAGGATCATCGGCAAATCGACAAAGCCACAACTTCAAGATAGGACTTCCGCTGCTAACCGCTCTATCTATGGGTCTACAATTCATCGATTTACTTGAAGTCTTCTGAAATACTTTATATTGGTTGAAAAGCCAATTAAAAGTATATTTATCACCG
Organism: Calendula officinalis; assembly: GCA_963853835.1. NCBI lineage: Eukaryota > Viridiplantae > Streptophyta > Magnoliopsida > Asterales > Asteraceae > Calendula > Calendula officinalis. The sequence continues at coordinate 82,583,219 of OY970821.1, forward strand.
ATCATCAAAAGCTGAAGCTGATTTGTCATCATAACTGCACAACGGTTAATCACTCAATTCCAGTTATATAAACGAAGAAGACTTCAAAGATTTGCAACCTAGACTATTGTTACAAAGGGGGAGATTGTTAAGACTTATTTTGTTATAATTAATAGTCTAGGGGGTAGATTGTAACATTGCATATTAGTTTAGTTAGTTAATTAGGATTAGCTAGGCAATTAGGGTAAAGGTATAAATACTCAATTGTAATGCTTAATCCTCAAGTTTTGCCATTACTCAAAGAATCATTCAAAGCAAAACCCTCTCCCTTCTCTCTAACTTTCTATCACTAAAACCATCATTTCTTCACAAGTTTTCATCCAAAATCATCATCTTTGGATCAAATAATGGATTGATTGCTAAACTAAGGTTCATCAGATCTGTAGATGGTGAAGCCTCGATGGTGGTGCTACGGTGGTGATGGCTGCTGTAAGGAGGAAGCCAGAAGGGTGGTGATGGTGGTGCGTTCATAGCGGTTAAGTATTGCAGGTTTTTCATGATGTTCGTGAAACAATCATAAATACAAGAGTTTATCGATGTTTATGATAAAATGAATCAAGTAGATGTATTGGGTTAAGTATTGTAGGTTTTTCATTGAATAGAGTAGTAATTTGGGGGTGATCTTCATGATGATGGTGAAGAAGATAAGTATAGATGTACAATTTTTAGTGCACATGGTACAAGTAATTGGGGGGAAAGGACATAAACACCGAAGGTGGCCGGCGGTCGGAGACGCAAAAACAACCGAAATTGCAATTTTTAGATTCGGCGACTCAGAGGTCCGATCTTGTTGAATCAAGGGTATATCCCCACTAAGAACAATTGATCGCACCTTTTGTCGAATCAAGGGTGGATCCCCACTAAATTAGGGTTTTGATTTTGGGGGAAAAAAATGAAGTGGGAGAAAAAGATGAAGTGCGAAAAGACAAAAATACCCTTATGTGCATTACATATGAGGTCACTTAACAGAAAAATTTTAAAAACCTGGCAATTAAATATTCGGTAACAGATTATTAGTGTGCAAGTTTTTTTTTTCATATAAAGGAACAATAATTGTGGCCCACTTATAAATCCGTAATTAATTATAAATGCTTCCAGTAAAGATTATTTTCAAACAGTTTTGCCAATTTAGGACTTGACTACTATTTAATTGTTTTAAAACAGTTTTGACTATAAGGTAAGTATTAAAACAGTTTTGCCATTTCGAAAATTAATTTTGGCCAAAAACAGATTCCGTAACTAATATTAAATTTTCATAGATTTAATATTAGTTGGAATGAAAACAGTTTAACTAATATTATAGTTAAAATAGTTTAACTAATATTATAGTGTGCATTTTATTATTCTGTTTCATTGTATTATATATACCGAATTATTATTTAACTAATAATTTCGAAATTTAAGTTTCGCAAAAAACAGATTCCATAACTAAATTTAATTTTTTCCAAGATTTACTTAATATGTCTTAAAATAGTTTAACTAATATTATTTAAAAAAACAATAGAACCATTTTGTTAGGCAGTTTTGACTACTTACTATATTTTTAAAACAGTTTTGACTTTTATAGACAACTAATATTATAGTGTGCAGTTTTGTATTCTGTTTCATTGTATTATATATAGGGGATCGTGTTTTGACTACTTACTATATTAGAAAAACAGTTTTGACTACTTACTATATTTTTAAAACAATTTTGACTTTTATAGTCAACTAATATTATAGTGTGCAGTTTTGTATTTCTATTTTATTGTATTATATATACCGAATTTTAAACAAAACAAATGAACCAGTTTTGACTACTTACTATATTGACCAGTTTGACTAATTTGACTAATTATTCCAACTTTCGAAAAACTTATTCTAAAGTCAAACAGTTTTGACTACTTACTATATTGACCAGTTTGACTAATTTTAAAGTCAAACTGTTTGAATGTAAGTATAACAGTTGTTTAAAAAGTTTAAACAAATGAATTTAAAAAAAACAAATGAACCAATTTTGACTGTTTCGTGTGTGTTGTTATTGACTGCATATATTTTCCTTTTTTTTAAACTGTTTTTTACTGAGGTTTTTATTTTTTTTACTTAGATTTACTGAAAATAAAATTAGGGTTTACTTACTCATTCTATACAACAGTTTTGACTACTTACTATAAGCAAAATAACAGTTTTGACTTTTATAGTCAACTAATATTATAGTGTGCAGTTTTGTATTCTGTTTTATTGTATTATATATACCGAATTTAAAAAAAAAACAAATGAACCAGTTTTGACTACTTACTATATTGACCAGTTTGACTAATTTGACTAATTATTCCAACTTTCGAAAAACTTATTATAAAGTCAAACGGTTTTGACTACTTACTATATTGACCAGTTTGACTAATTTTAAAGTCAAACTATTTGCATGTAAGTATAACAGTTGTTTAAAAAGTTTAAACAAATGAATTTAAAAAAAAACAAATGAACCAGTTTTGACTGTTTCGTGTGTGCTGTTATTGACTGCATATATTTTCCCTTTTTTTAAACTATTTTTACTAAAGATTTTAGTTTTTTTTTTTACTTAGATTTTACTGAAAATAAAATTAGGGTTTACTTACTCATTCTATTAAATTCATAGCTTTTTAAAAAAATTGACTTTTAAAATCAAACTGTTTGACTGCATATAGTTAAAACTGTTTGACTGCATATAGCTTGGACAGGTTGAATTTATAGACAAAAAATTAAGTGTTGTTTTGAATTTCCCTGAACGTCACCACTAATATTATAGTCAAACTGATTAAAAATATAAAAAGTCAAATTGTTTATCATTCACTGTTTAAATAAAATTTTCCAGTTAAGTTTGACTAATTACTTTTAACATACAGTTTTAGTCAAACAATTAAAACTCAGATCCAAGTTTTTGTTTTAAAAACTGAAATTGTCCAAGTTTTACTTTAGTGTTAAAACTATTTGTGTCTGGTGATTTAAGAAAATAAGAACACGAATTTTAGTTAATTTAATATTAACTACAAGTCAAACTGTTTTAAAATATATTCATAACTTTGACTAATTATAAAGTTAACTTTGACTGTTTATTTATATAGAATGTTTCATTAACATTCTATTTATGTTTGTTTATTAATTTTATTTAAAATTAATAAAAACTATAATTTTATAAACAACCCGAACACATGATTAAATAATCCGAAAAAATCCCAAAAACATTCTATGTAATAGAGTCTGATTATGATATACATATGATTATTTCAAAAAAAAAACTTAATTAAAATAAAGCGTAAATGAATGTGATATTGAAACAGTAGTTATAATATTATCATAACTAACCGCGAGAAGAAGGTAAAGCTAATTTCCAAACAATAACCACACAATCTGAAGAAGTGGATGCAAATATTGCTTCATTTTGAGATATCACAATGGCAGTGATACATGTAACGCCTTTCTTGTGCGATTACACCAATTGTGATACATATCTCCACTGTCGAAAATAAAATGCATAATGACTCCTTCAGCATCTCCAGATAGTAAATAGTGTTTCTCCCAATCAGTAGCTATAATTCAGTAACATGATTTAGCTAATTACAGTTATCAAGCATAATGAACTTAAATTGCAGATTAACAACAAATTTTGTAATCAAAATAACAGAAATTGTACCTTTGAATGCAAATTTGCTGCTAGGAAGCCAATGCGTACAGTTGACTAAAGCTTTATGACCTGGTAATGTAGTCAATATCTTCGCAGTCTGTTATACGAAAAACCGTAAGTAGAAGAATATCTTATAATTTAGGGTTTAAGGAGTATAGAACAGTTTGCTTGCAATTGGAGAAGAATATGGTAAGAGAAAAACCTTAGGGAAAAAAATAGAGACGACGTTTTGAGATCCGAATGAAACTAAAACGCCGGCTCCCCAGGAAACATTGTTAACGATTCGATTGCATCCAACACCTATGAACACTCTCTCTACTTCAAATGCTCTATTTTCAACCATGGTTGGAAAAGATATCGGATATCGATTGAGTTCTTCTGCGCGTCTGACGGAGCTGCGAGACGGCGACGTGTTATTGCGTTCATGCGACGGCGGAGGGGTCTGTTTTAGGGGAAGAGATGAAGTAAAAGCGGCGGGGTTTAGAAGAATCAATGGGTCGGGTTCGGGTATTATAGTGGATATTGGGTTGGGTTTGCTAAGCGAGAATTGGGCCTAATATGGTCCATATAATTTTATTGGCCCAACATGGCGGTATTGTTTATTTTGTTTTGTATAAAATCAAAGGTTGATTGGTTAATATGATTAATCTGAACATGATTTATTAAACTAATCGAGTTGGCAAAGTTTGAAATCATGATCACAAAAATTCTATTGGATTAGAATTTTTATTTTTCTCAATAGACGAAATATTTAATTTCTACCAATTTTGAAGAACCCTCGTCAACATCTATACCAATTTTTCTATTATAAAAAATTATTACTTTTCACTTAAATTGTAACAGAATTAAATTTGATCATACATTTGTTCAAAACAAGTTCTATTATTTGCACAAAAGAATGTAGGGTATTTTTGGTACCTCTTTAGCAACTTACCCTAAAAACAAATTCAACATGATTAGAATTTTTATTTTTCTCAATAGACGAAATATTTAATTTCTACTAATTTTGAAGAACCCTCGTCAACATCTATACCAATTTTTCTATTATAAAAAATTATTACTTTTCACTTAAATTGTAACAGAATTAAATTTGATCATACATTTGTTCAAAACAAGTTCTATTATTTGCACAAAAGAATGTAGGGTATTTTTGGTACCTCTTTAGCAAAATCATATCTGGCGGCAACGTTGGTACAATTTGCGTTATCTCACGCATGGTTATTAGTCCTTCCGACAACAAGATGGATTTCAAATTGAACCGGAGACAATTTCCTATTCATGTTTGCTTTGCTATGGCTATTAATAAAAGTCAAGGTCTGACGTTGTCGCAAGTTTGTTTGTTTCTTCAAAAACCAGTATTCTCACTTGGTCAATTTTATGTTGATGTATCACGAGTTAAGAACAAGAATGGATTGAAGGTCATTTGTTGTGACAGAGATGACAATTACACTAATTCAACATCAAATGTCGTTTACAAAGAAGTCTTATTTCGTCTATAAATTTTATGTAATATTTGTTCATGTATCAAATTTTGTACAAACTCATCATTACAACTATTGATTCTTATGTTATTTTTAAAATTATTAATCTTTGTTGGTATTTTTCTATAATATAAATCTTGAAGCATGTCCGTCCAGTCGGGCGGGCTATGAAACTAGTATATATATACTTCCTCCGATTCAAAATAAGTGATACACTTTCCTTTTTGGGGTGATTCAAAATAAGTGATACACTTTGAAAAGTTTCCTTATTTGGCAAAAAAAATGGGACCCACACCCACTAACTATCTACTTCAACAAAATGATATGACCCCTTTACCCTTACTTTTTACTTTTAAACATCATTAACCTTACTTTATTCAAAAGGTGTGGGACCCATTCCCCACTAACCATTCAATTAATCTAATTTAATCATCATTATAATCTTTTACCTCAAAAACCGTGAAACACCAAGTGTATCACTTATTTTGAATCGGAGGAAGTATATATATATATATATATATATATATATATATATAAGGAATATTTTGACTAATCTTAAGGTAAATATTGGCTTTATAAGAAGAGGATGAACTTCTGTTGCCTTTAGGTGGTTTTATTACTTCTAAGAAATATCTAGAAACCTAATTTTTTTAGTATAAAATAATATTAATATAAATTAGTAAATATATTTGAGAATCACCATTGGAAGTATCTTGGAAAAAAATATCTTAAGACTTATTTTACTTTTTAATATAAAATAATATTTTATATGTTGTATGAATATCAGTCTTTTGGATATTATATGAAGTTACGGGCAACGCGCGGGTTAAATTTCTACAAGTTTTATCTGTTTCCAAAAGAAAAAAACGAGAATTTTATAAATTCCTCTTTAATGAACGCTTTTATAAGAAGGAATATTATCAACTTTTTCGTTTCAAAACCATATTATTCTGGTCCCATTTCAAAAGGTTAGAGAAAGCAAACGTCGTCTGTGGAGCTTGAAAGAAGAAGAGAGAACGAAAATGAAGGAACGAGGCGGGAAAGCAGGAAGTCAGCCGTCGGTGAACGAGCGCTACACACAGTGGAAGTCTCTCGTCCCCATTCTCTACGACTGGCTCGCTAACCACAACCTACTTTGGCCCTCCCTTTCGTGCCGGTCCGTCCGTACACTCCTCTTACTTTCTAGGGTTTCAAAATTTCGCTAAATTTCACCAACAATAGCTGCATTCGGTGATTATAAGCTCGAAATAGCATTTGAGTAGGAATAACGAAGCTCTTAAACCCTATTTTCTCACCTCTCTTAATATTTGTACTTATTTGGGTTATATTGTTATAATAACCATAATTAGGGCTATTGATCTGCTTACTTCTCGCTTTTGCTGTTCGCAGGAGTTAAACATTGCTAATTTTACCCAAGGATAGAGAGTAAAAATTAACCTAATACTCATAAAACGTACTGTGAGATCCAGTTGTCATTACTGTGGTCTTCGTTAGCTCAATGTCCTTAGTTAGCTGTTTCATTCTTAAAAATGTGGTTGCATACTTTACGTGTGGAGGTTGTTTTGATGAGTGTTATGTGAATTTGGGGCAAAATGCATGTTACTAACATTCGGTGTTATTTTGTTAATAGATGGGGGCCATTACTAGAACAAGCTACTTACAAGAATCGCCAACGTCTCTACCTTTCAGAACAGGTGAATGAAGCTCGTTATTAATACACAAATTTTATTAAATATAAGATGATGTGATTTACGAAGGACTTTAGGTAATACTAATTTCATTGAAATTACTTACTTCCAGACTGATGGAAGCGTTCCAAACACACTGGTGATAGCAAATTGTGAAATTGTTAAACCAAGAGTTGCAGCTGCTGAACACATAGCACAGGTGAAAACGATTCTGTTTATTTAATATTTATTTCACATGAGTAACAAATTATGATTTTTTTGGTTATATGTGACTAACGACTAGGGGTGAGCATTTGGACCGAAAAAAGCGAACCGAAAACCGACCAAAACCGAACCGAACCGAAACCGATAACATGTTATCGGTTTTGGTTTTGAAAATTCATCGTTATCGGTTCTATTGGTTCGGTTCGGTTTTCGGAAAAGGATGAACATTTGGCCTAAAATAACCGAACCGAAACCGATAACTTCGGTTTTGAAAATTCATCGTTATCGGTTCTTTCGGTTCGGTTCGGTTTTGGCGCGATAATCACCCCTACTAACGACTGCTGGCCATGTAGTTCAATGAAGAAGCACGGTCTCCCTTTGTGAAGAAGTATAAAACCATCATCCATCCTGGAGAGGTAATGATCACTGGCTCATTGCAATTTGTTATATTTCTCCACTTGTTTCTCAGGTTTTCTCTTATTTGGATTTATTTATTTATTAATTGACGTTTATTTTATATTTGTGAAGGTAAATCGCATCAGGGAGCTTCCTCAGAACAGCAAAATAGTAGCCACACACACAGACAGTCCTGATGTATGCATTTAATCTACGGGTTACGTTTTTTTTTGTTTATATTTGATATATGATTAAATCAATATGACTTTATTCTGTTTTTTAATAAATTAATCTTTTTATTAACCAGGTACTTATCTGGGATGTTGAAGCTCAGCCGAATCGCCATGCTGTCCTGGGAGCCACAGAGTCTCAGCCTGATCTGGTGGGCCCATGTTTTATGCGTACCTAATAACACGATTATCAGTTTTTGTTTATTTTATTTATTTATTTTCTTTAATTTTGCAGATCTTGACTGGTCATCAAGAAAATGCTGAATTTGCTCTTGCCATGTGCCAAAGTGAACCCTTTGTGCTATCTGGAGGTGATATATTATCTAGCTTTTGTTGCAGAACTGTGCTTTTATTTTCACCATTGTGCAGATATGTTATAATAATTACTTTAGTTGATAATTAATTTAATTTGTTTGGATTGTTGTTGCAGGCAAGGACAAATTAGTTGTGTTATGGAGTATTCATGATCATATCTCAACTTTAGCAACAGATTCTGGGGCAGGATCTAATGGTGGTAAAAGCCCAAAAGGTAGCGATGAGAAACCTACCGAAAGCCCTAAAATTCAAGCAAGAGGTGTTTTCCAAGGGCATGAGGATACTGTTGAGGATGTACAATTCTGCCCTTCTAGGTAAAGTCGACCCGTTTAATTGTAAATGGATTGATTTGGGTTATGTTTAAAGTAGCTAAAAAGAGACGAGGTGAAATCCATAGTAGATTCTTAATTCGTACAACCTCCTAAATCAGTTTGTTACAAGAAGCTAGTTAATTATAGTAGTTATGCATCCCCTAACTATTTTTTTTTAATCTTGTTATTATGCGGTGAAGTGCACAAGAATTCTGTAGTGTTGGTGATGATTCTTGTCTTATTCTTTGGGATGCAAGAACCGGATCTTCTCCTGTTGTCAAGGTTGTATCTACTTTTTTTTCTTTTTTATTGGTTTTTAAAATAAGTTTATTTTTTTATTCTTTGCAGGTTGAGAAAGCTCATGATGCTGATCTCCACTGTGTTGACTGGAACCCCATCGATGAAAACTTCATTTTGACTGGGTAAATCACACACTGTTAAATACATTTTGGGTCCCACAATTAAAAAAATGCCTTTTTATTTTAAAAATATAAAAATTAAATTTGTATTTTATCTTCAGGTCGGCTGATAACACTGTTCGCTTGTTTGATCGTCGAAGTCTGACTTCTAATGGGGTTGGATCGCCTGTGCACATATTTAATAATCACAGTGCTGCTGTTCTTTGCGTACAGGTATTATATCTATTAGAATTTTTTATTTTTATTTTCTGGATATTTCATATGCTTATTGACGAGCTAAATAATAATATAATGTCAGTGGTCTCCTGATAAATCATCTATCTTTGGAAGTTCAGCTGAGGATGGTGTCTTGAACATCTGGGATCACAATAAGGTGGGAAGCCGTATATTACCTTTTTAATGGCCCAATTATTTTTATTGCATGTATCCAAAAGAGTGCAAATTTTATTTTTATAGTTTTTCTTTTCTCTATTTTCTCGTGTTTTAAAATATGTTTTTTCGTGCCCAGATTGGTGAACGTTCTGGTCCAGCTTCAAAATTTGCACCAGGCTTATTGTTCCGCCACTCTGGCCACAGGTAGTTTTTTTCTTATTTTCCTAATATTTTTTCTTATTGCATATTATAGTTTAGTTTAATCCCTGGATATTTTCAGTAAAAACTTGCGTATAATATTATAGTTTTACAATAAAAACACGATAATAAAAAATTAAATTAGCTGATAATAAGAGCGTTTCTTATAATAATCTTTAATAATATTTTATCCTTCATTGTTATCTTAAATAAAGGTTTAAGATATTTATTAAATGTAATCATTGAATGACAACTCAAAATATAATTGTGTGGAAATTGAATAATAGTTGTTAAATTCAATATAGTTTAAGTGGATATAAATGTAAATTTGTTGATTAAAATTAGATTGTAGTATCATCATCGATTGTTAAATGAGTTTCTTTAATTTGAAATGAAGATAATAGTATTAATTAATCTTGAATAATTGCAGGGACAAAGTGGTTGATTTTCAGTGGAACTCACACGATCCATGGACAATTGTGAGTGTATCTGATGATGGTGAAAGCACTGGCGGTGGTGGTACACTACAGGTTAATATTTTCGTACTACTTAATCTGTATAATAATATCTTGTACGCTAAATAATGGAACACTTAAAAAATATTTTTGAAACGAAATGTGCAGATATGGAGGATGATCGATTTGATTCATAGGCCACAAGATGAGGTTATCAACGAGTTGGAGACATTCAAATCACACATCCTTACTTGTTCAACTCCTTAGTAGGATATCTGTTGGAGTGTTGGTGTTGCTTGTACTTTTAGGTTTCGATTTAGGGGCAGGATTTTAAAAATGTTAATCAGGATCATGTTGCAGAAGCATGGACACTGTTGTTAATCTTCGCCTTAAGGGCAGTTATGGAACCAAAAAATTGTGATTTGTACTAAATTGATTATTTTCTAAGTTTAAATTTCCTACATCTTTAATAATTTAAGGTAAAAGATGAGTCAACCAAACAAGTTTATAGTACTATGTTGACCATATTAAAACTTATATCATTAGTCAGTAGTGAAACACGTTTGGTAAGTTTAAAGTAAAATGATAACACGTTTGGTAAGTTTAATTATTTAATAATATAATAGATAAAATAATACTTGGTAGTTAGTACGTCTCGAAAGTAGGAGTGAAACATTTTCAGTATTAGGTTAAACGGATGATAATGAACTATTTTAATATTAAACTAATTGTGGGCCCAAAGGGGTATTTTGTGTGTGTGAGTTTTCTAATGGTGGGTCTCAAAAAATTAAAGGGAAGTGGTATTTTTAGCATGAGTACGTCAGTTTAATATCGGTTGGAAAGCGAACTGACGTGACGTTGATTTGGAAACAACTGATGGTATCAGTAACCATCACCATTGGAAGCAGTCTAAGCTACAATATTACAATCTTATTTTCTGTTTTTAAGACAAAAAGTCAAATCCAAGAGGAGAGTGGAAATAGGAAATACGAACCTGGAAATAGTAAATCCGAAGAAGTCTATAATTTAACGTCACTCGAAACAACCATTTCTTCTGGTTCCTTCCTTTCTCTGCACTTGATCACGATCTCATTTTCACTCCGAGCGAAGATGGAGTGGAGATCCAATGGATTCATCTTCATCTCAATCACCATCCTCTTCTTCATCTCATCGTCTGAATCATTTTATCTTCCCGGTGTTGCTCCTCGTGATTTCCAAAGGGTACGTAATCTCAAAATCCCTCGATGTTCGTTGGATCTAATTACTGCATTTGATTCAGATTCAGTTTGGTTTACTTACTGAGATCAACGTCTATTTATGTGTTATACAACCTATTTCTCGGATCTACGGTTTTTGTTTTACTTCATGGCTGTAGTTACTCATAGCTCGCGATCCGTATAAATTGAGTTTGGATCTAGGGTTTTGGGTTTAATGCTAAAATGAACTTCATACCTGTTGCTTATGCTTTTGTTGTTGATTACTTTTTCTGAACCTGTTGTTTGCATGATATTTCTTGTGAGAATGTTGCTTATAATACAATCCAATATGTAAATTGGGAAAGCTAAGCTGATGTGATCAAATAGTGTTTAAATTTTCAGTGAGTTAATCGAGAGATGTATAACAGAGAGAGCATTTTCATTGATGTGGTGAATTTGTTTGATCTGATGTTGCCCTTTTGCTGACCTGTAGCTGTATCACATTTTCTGCTGGTTCTTATGAATTGATGCTAATCCTTGGAACGCCCTAATAGACTTTGTTTTTTTCTGCAATTGTCTGTTTAATGGCAGTATATGTTATGCTAGTAAACACATGAATTAAGTATGCTGATATGATTCTGCCAATTACAGAAGTTATGCCCTTTGGGTGTATGCATTATTGGGTAGCGATGGTTAAGTATAGTAAATTAATCAGTTAATTGGTAATGGTAAGGAAGCTCAAATGCTGTAAATTAGCACTAAGGATTTGTGAAAAATTGTGGAAAGTTATGCTCAATCACGTAGACAGGATTGCTAATAGCAGATTGTCTTTTATGTTTTTTTCTATTATCTGTAAGCTTATTATTGTAATTTGATAAATATAATCCTTTGATCAGGGCGATCCTCTTCAAGTCAAAGTCAACAAGCTATCATCTACAAAAACACAGCTTCCTTACGACTATTATTACTTGAATTATTGTAAGCCCAAACACATTCAAAACAGTGCTGAAAACTTAGGGGAAGTGCTGCGAGGTGATCGCATAGAGAATTCAGTCTACTCAGTGAGTATAAATTACTTACATTAGGAAGAACACTCGACAATATGTTTTTTTTTTATATTTTTATTTTATAATTAAGTTTCTGATTTTCATTTCAGTTTCATATGAGAGACGAGCTCCCATGTAAGGTTGGTTGTAGAGTGAAGCTTGATGCTCAATCTGCAAAGAACTTTAAAGAAAAAATTGATGACGAATACCGTGTTAACATGTATGTACCATTCTTCCAAAAAAACATCTTTTTAGGGGACACAATTATGCTGAGGCTATTATGTTTATGGTTTTGTTTATTTAATATATATACCTTTCAAAAACTAAAAAAAAAAAATATTTTTTATTGTTAATATTTGATATGAAATGCAGGATTTTGGATAATCTTCCAGTTGCTGTTCTTAGACAAAGACGGGACGGTAGTCAGTCAACCACTTATGAACATGGTTTCCGTGTAGGGTTTAAAGGGAATTACGCTGGGGTGAGCTTTGTAGTAAAAAGTTGCATTTTTTTTTACCATTTCTTTAGATTCAAAGTTTTATGAATTTATTCTTTTGTATACTAGAGCAAAGAGGAAAAATATTTCATCAATAATCACCTGAGCTTTAGAGTCATGTATCACAAGGACCTCGAGACTGATTCTGCTCGAATTGTCGGGTTTGAAGTTACTCCAAACAGGTATTCAATTCTCATCCCTGCCCTAAATCGTAGTTATTTATTATTATTTTCATCTTTTAATTTGATTTATTATAAGGATTAAAGTATATACTTTTTCCCGGATTTATGTTGATAGTATCAATCACGAGTACAAGGAATGGGATGAGAATAACCCTCAATTAACAACATGCAATCAAAATACCAAAAATATAGTTCAAGGAAGCACCGTCCCACAGGAAGTTGATACAGATAAGGAGATCATTTTTACATATGATGTTACTTTTAAGGTATGTTTATGATCTTCATGTTTAAAGTATTATTATTATTTTATTTTATTTATTTTTATAATTTGTAGGAGAGTGATATCAAATGGGCATCACGTTGGGACACCTATCTTCTGATGAACGATGATCAAATCCACTGGTTTTCAATTATTAATTCGTTAATGATAGTCCTGTTTTTATCTGGAATGGTAGCAATGATCATGATGAGAACATTATACAGAGATATTGCAAATTATAATCAATTAGACACACAAGATGAAGCACAAGAAGAAACCGGATGGAAGCTTCTTCACGGGGATGTTTTTCGGGCCCCGCTGAAATCCGGGCTCCTTTCTGTTTATGTCGGGACAGGTGTCCAAATCCTAGGAATGACATTAGTAACCATGATGTTTGCTTTACTAGGTTTCTTATCACCCTCAAACCGTGGTGGGCTTATGACAGCTATGGTTCTTTTATGGGTATTTATGGGCTTGTTCGCGGGTTATTCTTCAGCCCGATTGTACAAAATGTTCAAAGGCACTGAATGGAAAAGAAACACGTTGAAAACCGCTTTCATGTTTCCGGGTATTTTATTTTCAATTTTCTTCGTTCTGAACGCGATAATTTGGGGTGAGGAATCTTCTGGAGCTGTACCTTTCGGGACCATGTTTGCCCTCGTTTGCTTGTGGTTCGGGATTTCTGTACCTTTAGTATTTGTTGGCAGTTACTTGGGCTTCAAGAAACCCGTTGTAGAAGACCCGGTCAAAACAAACAAAATCCCGAGACAAGTACCCGAACAAGCTTGGTACATGAAACCCGTCTTTTCGATCCTAATTGGCGGGATTTTACCTTTTGGGGCGGTTTTTATCGAGTTATTCTTCATTTTAACCTCAATTTGGCTGAACCAATTCTACTACATATTCGGGTTTTTATTCATTGTGTTTGTGATTTTAATCATCACGTGTGCGGAAATAACGGTGGTGTTATGTTACTTCCAGTTATGCAGTGAGGATTATAATTGGTGGTGGAGGGCGTACCTTACCGCGGGGTCATCCGCGCTGTATCTTTTCCTCTATTCGATATTTTACTTCTTCACGAAGTTGGAAATCACGAAACTGGTTTCGGGGATTTTGTATTTCGGGTACATGTCGATTGCTTCGTATGCGTTTTTCGTGTTAACAGGCACAATCGGATTTTGTGCTTGCTTATGGTTTGTACGGAAGATTTACTCATCTGTGAAGATAGACTGATTTTGATGTAAAGATATTAAGAGAATATGATTGAATGAAGATGATGATAGTCGCACGTGAGAGGCACAAGAGGTGTTATGCTTAGTAGTAAAAGGATATGCCTGATTTTCTAGTTTTTAGTTTGTAGGGATTTTGGTTTGTATGTTGCCTGTTTTGTCCCCTCTATTTTCTAATAATTATCATTAATATTTCTTATTTTCCTTTTCTATATTTGCTTACAAACATTAATCATATATCAACTTTACTTGCCTACCAATTTGATGGTCTTTGCAGAGCTTTATTATACAACTTTGCATTAAAACATAGTCTAGAACTTTTCAAAAATATGTTCAATTTAGTTCACTCATTAAATTAATTGTTTGGTGATAACTTAGTTGTAAGTTTGTCTAAAATGATCTTTTATAGGTTATGATTTACAATCCCAGGTAAATATTTTCTAGATGGTCAGGACAAGATTTGGAAACGTCAATGACAACGCTTAGATTATTATATCACGAGTAAAATTCGGTTATCTTGTAAAACTCGGTTATCTTGTGGAGTTAGTTATAAATGGAAATATTTTGAAAGTTCAATATATGATTAAAATGTAGTGGGATTCTTTTGTAGATGATTAAATTGAGAGATCAAAATAAAATTTAGTACCATTAAGTTTTTTTTTTCGTTGGAGTTGTACCTAAAGTAACTATTTCTGGTATGCATCTTAAGAAGAGAAAGTCACTAAATAGTGAGTAAGTTGAATAGTTTTTTTTTATCACTCATATATACACGTTATGTAACTTTAATTTGTTAAAGCATTCACAATAACATATAACATACCATGTGTGTTATATCTTCTTACCCATAAATGATTGAAATGTGATTTACTAATTATTTTTCCCAATTTTATCATTTGTTTTGGATAATTATATTGATCAAATGAGGAAGAAAATAAGATAAAATATTTTGTAGTAATTAATAAAATTTCTTTATCTTGTTTTAATATATAAATCACTTTGAAAAGAAGGGGGAAAACGAAAAGAAAATGTATGAAAGATTTCATTTTCGCACGTACTTATTGATGGGTATTCTAATGGTATAGGATGTTAAAATGTGTTATAGTAGTATTTTTTTTGTCCCTGTGTAGATTTTGAAGGTATTTGTTTGGTTTTAGAATTTTTTGTTGATGGTAAGTAATAAAGTGTTCGACTCAATCACCGGCTCCTTCGTCAATGGCTACTCAATCTGCTACTCCGACGCCACCGTCACCGCCACCACCCAAGGAGTCACTCGGACGCCGTTACAAGTTCATATGGCCTGTTCTCCTCGCTGTCAATTTTTCCATCGGAGGTACACCATACACCTCTTATTAAGTTTAACTACTATTGTTGTTACTTCATATTCGTTAATTGAACAGAAAACAGACCTAGGTTTCGATTCGTAGACGCTAAAACTGATTATTTGTGTCTATTTTCAATTACTGATCATGATTTTGTTTGTTAGTGCCTTTTGACTTACTTCCATTTCGGAGTGGATCGCATCCCTGAAATTTCTAATCATGTTTAACGCTCCTTGGATCCTTCTGAAATTGTACTAGTAACTTCCTTAGATTTAGGATTCAAAATAAGATTAGGATTTCTAGGGTTTTATTTTGTATGTTATAATTGAGAAATAAACAATCCTGTGGTAGATCTGATCTGGGAAACTTCAGGAACTTGTGAGGTTGGTTTCCTCTTTTTTTCCCCATCATTTAATTGTGCCTCCATAGATTACACATAATGTTTGAATATCATTACAAAAGCTATTTGATCAAAATTATACTCTCTTTTTTTTCGTATGCTTTATAGCTTATCTTTACATGAAAACGAACAAGGATGAGAAAACAGAGGGAGAGTTGCCTGCAACAGCGGTTACAACTACTCCTACATCGACTGCAATTTCAACTACTACTGTGACACCAGCAGCTGCCACCTCAGAGCCACTGAAACCAATTCCCATTGATCAACAGAAAGAGCTCTTCAAGTGGATATTGGAGGAAAAAAGGAAAGTGAAGACAAAAGATCCTCAAGAGAAAAAGAAAATTGATGAAGAAAAAGCTTTACTCAAACAATTTATTCGAGCAAAATCCATTCCATCATTGTAATGGATGGAACCGAACCCTTTCTGTTGTGTACATCTGAACGTTTATGGTTATGGTGTATTGCTTGAATCTTGATGTATAATTCTGTGAAAATTGGAAATTTCAAGCTTGATTTTCTTGTATATTTGCAATTGTTGCTTGTTAATATACAAGTCGTGCATATCTCTACTCGTTGGATAGAATAAGGCATGTGCCAACCGTGCCTTCGATTGGGCTTCGGTTGAGAATGTGAGAAAGTGTGGGGCCGGTTTTAATAAAAATATGTATATTATGCGAGTATTAGTATCTTGCTATTTTGTGTATATATTTTATAAAACGTAGGGTTAAAAAAATATTAAGTAAATATATATTATAGGCAGTTGTGTGTTAGTTTGAGTGATACCGTTTTGACAAAAAATGAACTGTTAGTTAAGTGTCACCATTTGAGAGTGGCCTAAGAATAATGGAAACAAATTGATGGATTTCTCTAAGGTGATGTTTGGTAAGCCTCTTAATGGTTCAATTAAGAGGTCAACATCTTAATCAGACAGACCCAGAGCGTTTGGTAAAACTTTTTAATCAGCCTCTGTATCAAAAATTCAACATGTTCTGCCTCTTAATCGGACAGATGTCAGGAGAAGTCTGAATCATTCAGACTTCTGTATCATCTAGATATTAATCATTTAGATTCTACCAAACAGTGCCTAAGTCTTTCTATATGAAAAGATCAGAGACAATGCTTTACAATTTAAATAGAAGACTACATTAAAAGAAGAAACACAAGGCTAACAAAAAATGACACCTTTTAGTCTTTGACAACACAACAAACCTAATGATCAAAGGGGAGATGTTTCATCAATCCCCGATCCACTATTGACTCTTGCCCTTTTGTGAGTGAGGTATGCCTACATCATATTTTGCAACAATGGATCTCTTAAATCAGTATGCATGGAAATATAAAATGTTATCAATAAGAGAAACGATATATCAATCAAATAATCAACATAATTGTACCTAACATAAATACATAATTGTTAAAAAAAAGTTACAAGGCACATAATTTTCTTCTATTATTAAAAAGCATATTCCTTTGCCATAATTGAGCTACCCCGCACTAATGACAACATAACGTTTTTAAAATACATAGATGGAACTTCAAAAAAATATTAAATGCTTTTTAAATTGAAAAACATAGTTATTTATATTAAATTTAAATCGTTAGTTTCATCAACTTTTTATTTAATTTCTCAAAGGTTAAACACTTAAACTTTCATCAAAAGGTTAGTAATTTTTATAACTTATAAGTCATAAACAATATTTACACCAAATAAAAATGAAAAGTTAGCAATCAATGATAAATTGATAATAAAATAAAATTGCAAGTAACATACGTTCATATGTTATTAAATGATCAACCCATAAAGTTTTTTCTTTTAAAAAAAATTATTCTTGCTCATAACTATTATGAATATGCAAGACAAAACCATTAAATGGATTCCCACATTTTCAACCTTCATGTCATCTCCATCAAATCCATGTCTAGTAAATTACCTTTCATTTGTATGTACATGTAATTCAAGGGTAAAACTTTTAGTATAAATACCCCATGAAATGAATGAATCAAATGCACCTTAACACTTTCATAAGTGTTTACATACTTCTCTTCCTCTCTTCTTTCTAGTTATTGTTCTTCATCTTATGTTCTTGTTATAGATGTAGCAAGTTCTTTGATGAAGTGCTAATAGGGTCATAATCATATCTAATTTATAACCCGTTATCAGCACGAAAGTTCTTAATCGAGGAAGATCAACTCAATCACAAGGTACATTCAATTAATCAAGTTAATTACATAAGGTAAACAATTTCTTAACATAAAATTGTAATATAATTATCATAATAAACTAAATGAAACCAAACATATTCTATCAAGGACATTATGATGACATTTGGACTACTAATCTTGGGACTACTAATATACTTACATTTATGATTATTCTAATTTTATTCTTATGTTTACTAACCCTTTTAATTTATGCAAACTAACATTTACATTTATGTCTTCTAACTTTTAATTATGCAAACTAACATTTACTTTTATTGCATCTAACTTTTATTTATGTTACTAACATTTATTTATGTTACTACATTTATTTATGTATGCTAACTTTCATTTATGTATACTAACGTTTATTTATGCATATTATATTTTTCTTACTAATTCATATAACATTCACTAATATTTTTACAAATATGTTTTATGTAATTTATTACTTTAATTATTCTCTTTATTAAAAAAAATTATATATATATATATAACGGCTATATATATAACGGTAAAAAAAATATTTTAATATTAAAATTTTACAACGGCTATAAATTTTTACACTATAAATAAACACATCATCCACACTTCTTTATACCACAAAAATAATTTCTCTCATCTTCAAAATCAAGATCAAGAATGATTCACCCGCTTTTGATTTTTGTAATTGTATTAGTTTTAGCACTTGGCATCCTAATTAGTAATCTCCCTCCTGATGTATTTTATCCTTATTTGTTCATGTATGGGATGATTGTTCTCCCACTGCTGTTTTGTGCACTTCATATTGATATATATGGATTCTAATTTTTAAATTTGTTTTTGTTCAAAATCTATAGTTTCAAAATGTCTAGTATTGTAAAGCGTAAGCTAGCTGCACTTGAAGTTACTGGGAAAAACTATATGCAATGGACCATCGATGTTTTACTAATTCTTGAATCGATGGGCATTCATGAAACTATAAATGAAAAAAATGAATGCTCATCCCAAGACAAGGCAAAGGCACAAGTGTTTCTTCGTAAACACACTGATGACATGTTAAAATTTGAATATCTTGATGTCACTGATCCATGTGTTCTTTGGATGTCTTTAAAAGAAAGATTTGATCATCAAAAGGAAGTTATACTTCCAAGTGCCAAAGATGAATGGCGAAATCTAAGGTTCCAGGACTTTAAAAAAGTAACTGAGTATAACTCTGCTTTGTTCAGAATCTGTTGCCAACTTAAATTTTGTGGGCAAACGATTACTGACGAAGATATGTTGGAGAAAACATACTCCACATTCCATGCATCAAACATAAACTTAATGCAACAATATCGATTGCAAAAGTTCAAGAGGTATTCTGAACTGAATACTTGTCTCCTTGTTGCGGAGCAAAATAATGAGCTCTTAATGAAAAACCATGAATCTCGTCCAACGGGATCAGTAGCAATTCCTGAAGCAAATGCTACTAATACTGATGGTCCTAGAAACAATACACGTGGACGAGGACGTGGTCGTGGTTATGGACGAGGCCGTGGGCATTTTAATCGAAATCCAAACCATAACAATGGTCGTGGAAAAGGCAATTATTCTAATCGTGGTCGTGGTCGTGTTTATAAAAATAATGATTATAATGCCACTAAAAAGAACAATGTCCAAACACAAGATAAGGCCAAAGGGGCAAGGTATGATGCTGGTAAATCAAAGAATGCTGAGAGTTGTTGTTATAGATATGGTTGCGCGGACCATTGGTCTAGGACATGCCGCACACCTGCACATCTATGTGAACTTTACCAAGCTTCCCTCAAAGGAAAGGGAAAAGAAGTAAATCTCGTTGATAATGTTGAAACTAACAACATGGAATTCAACATTGATGATATTACCAACCTCATTACTCTCGATTTTTGCAATGACATGGAAGACATTGATTAAGGAAATCAGTGGTTTGTTGTAGCCTGTTTTTACTTGCTTTCTGTCTTATGTGATATATTTCCCTTTAGCAAATGAAGTCTGTCGTATGTAATATATTTCCTTTCAGCAAATAAAGTGTGTCTTATGTAATATATTTCCTTTCAGCAAATGAAGTCTGTGTTATGTAATATATTTCCTTCAATAAATGAAGTTTCTTTATAATAACCTCATTATTTGTTTTTCATATGTGAAGTTCAATATGAGTTCAAATGGAGCACAACATCAAGGAAATATTGGAGATCTATTAATAGCAGATAGTGGTACTACACATACTATCTTGAAATCGAAGAAATACTTCTCCAAAATAAACCCAACAAAGGGTTCAATACGTACTATATCGGGTCCTGTAGACTTGATTGAGGGAACTGGAAAAGCTAATTTCATATTACCTAATGGTACAAAATTCCAAATAGATAATGTCTTATTTTCTCCAAAGTCAAGCAGAAATCTATTGAGTTTTGGTGATATATATCTTAACGGATATGACACGCAAACCAAAACAATAGATAATAAGAAATTTATGCTTATTATAAATGACAATCGAGTGTTGGAGAAATTACCAAAATTTGATTCCAATTTACACCATACATATATAAATAAAGTAGAATCAAATATGGTAGTTAAAGAAAAACATTGTGATCCTGTGATATTTAGTTTATGGCATGACAGGTTAGGTCATCCAGGATTAACAATGATGCGAAGAATAATTGAGAATACACATGGTCATCCATTGAAGGACCAGAAGTTCCCTCAAACAAGTAATATGAAACCATGTACGTCCTGTTCCCTTGGAAAATTAATTATAAGACCTTCACCGATGAAAGTTGACAAGGAATCACCTAGATTTCTTGAAAGAATTCAAGGTGATATATGTGGACCAATTCATCCACCATCTGGACCATTTAGATACTTTATGGTCTTGATAGATGCATCTAGCAAATGGTCTCATGTTTGCCTATTATCATCTCGTAATATGTAATTTGCAAAATTTCTTACTCAAATCATTAAATTTAGAGCACATTTCCCTGATTATACAGTCAAAAGAGTAAGACTGGACAATGCTGGTGAATTTACTTCCCAAGCATTCAATGACTATTGCATGTCTGTAGGGATTGTTGTTGAACATCCAGTAGCTCATGTACACACACAAAATGGTTTAGCTGAATCATTAATTAAACGTCTACAGCTAATAGCTAGACCATTGATAATGCAAACCAAACTTATTGTTTCCATATGGGGTCATGCAATATTACATGCTGCATCATTAATTCGCATAAGGCCAAGTTCATATAATGCATACTCTCCCTTACAACTTGCTTTTGGTCAAGAACCAAATATTTCTCATCTTAGAATATTTGGTGTGCTGTATACGTTCCTATTGCACCACCACAGCGTACAAAGATGGGTCCCCAAAGAAGGTTGGGTATATATGTTGGATATGAGACAAAGTCTATTATAAGATATATTGAACCTTTAACAGGTGATGTTTTTACAGCACGTCTTGCTGATTGTCAATTCAATGAATCAGTTTTTCCACCATTAGGTGCAGAAACGAAAAACCAAGAAAAGAATGTCTCATGGAATAAACCTTCTTTGTCATATCTTGATCCTCGCACAAAACAATGTGAAACTGAAGTTCAAAAGATAATGCATTTCCAAGAAATAGCTAATCAATTGCCAGATGCATTTACTGATACAAAAAGAGTGACTAAATCATATATACCAGCTGTTAATACTCCAGCTCGAATTGAAATTCCAAATAGGCAATCTGATGATAAATTCACTCAAGAATCTAAGACACGCTTGAAGCGTGGAAGACCAATTGGTTCAAAGGATAAAAATCCTCGAAAAAGAAAACCAACAGAAAATGCAATTGATCATGAGGAAAGTGTTCCTGAAGAAACACAAAACAATCCTCCGGTTGAGGAAAGTAATGTTATAGAAAATATTGATGAGAAATTTTCTTATGCTGTCGCATGTGATATTATGAATGATGATTCTGAACCACAATCTGTTAATGAATGTCAAAATAGACATGATTGGGTTAAATGGAAAGAAGCTATACAAGCTGAACTGAATTCTCTCAACAAGAGAAAGGTATTTGGACCTATTATTATGACACCTGGAGTTGTGAAACCATTAGGGTATAGATGGATTTTTGTTCGAAAGAGAAATGAGAAAGACGAAATTGTAAGATACAAAGCTAGACTTGTAGCACAAGGTTTTTCTCAACGACCTGGAATTGATTATGAGGAAACATATTCTCCAGTTATGGATGCAATCACTTTTAGGTATTTAATCAGCCTTGCAGTCTCTAAAAAGTTAGAGATGCGTCTTATGGATGTTGTTACTGCTTACTTATATGGATCACTTGATAGTGATATATATATGAAAATTCCTGAAGGATTTAAAATGCCTGAAGCATTGAATACAAAACCTAAAGAAATGTATTCAATTAAACTACAAAGATCTTTATATGGATTAAAACAATCTGGACGCATGTGGTATAATCGTTTAAGCGATTACCTGACAAGTAAAAGTTACAAAAATAATACTATTTGTCCATGCGTATTTATTAAAAGAACAACATCTGGATATGTGATCATAGCTGTATATGTTGATGATCTAAACATCATTGGAACGAATAAAGAAATTCTTGAAGTTATTGAACTTTTAAAGAAAGAATTTGAAATGAAAGATCTTGGGAAAACCAAGTATTGTCTTGGATTACAAATTGAACATTTGCCTAATGGAATACTTGTACATCAATCGAATTATACAGAAAAGATCTTGAAGCGTTTCAATATGAACGAAGCCAAATCTTTAAGTACTCCAATGGTTGTTAGATCACTAAATATTGACAAAGATCCATTTCGCCCATGCGAAGAAAATGAGGAGGTTCTTGGTCCAGAAGTACCATACCTTAATGCAATAGGTGCCCTAATGTATCTTACTAATTGTACCAGACCTGACATTTCTTTTGCTGTAAACTTATTAGCAAGGTTCAGTTCATCACCGACAAAAAGGCATTGGAACGGGATCAAGCACATATTCCGATACCTTCGAGGAACTAGTGACTTAGGATTATTTTATCCTAATGACTCAAAACAAGGATTGATTGGTTATGCAGATGCAGGGTATTTGTCTGATCCTCATAAAGCAAGATCTCAAACTGGGTATGTCTTCATGAATGGAGGTACTGCAATTTCCTGGCGTTCTCAAAAGCAAACACTTGTTGCCACATCTTCAAATCATGCCGAAGTAATAGCACTAAATGAAGCAAGCAGAGAATGTGCATGGTTGAGATCAATGACACAACTCATACTAACTTCATGTGGACTGGATAAAGATAAAGTCCCAACTTTAATATATGAAGATAACGCAGCATGTGTCAATCAAATGAAAGAAGGATATATCAAGAGCGACAGGACAAAACATATTCCTCCAAAGTTTTTCGAATACACTCAAGAGCTTATAAAGAATCATGAAGTTGGGATAAAGTATGTTCAATCCAGTAACAATGCGGCAGATCTTTTCACGAAGGCACTTCCCACTGCAATCTTTAGAAAGCATGTATCGGGTATCGGAATGCGACATGTGCATAACATGTGAAGAATAGTGATTACATAAATAAGGGGGAGTAAAATATGCACTGCACTCTTTTTCCCTTCGCTAAAGTTTTTTCCCACTGGGTTTTCTTTAGCAAAGGTTTTTAACGAGGCAGTAGTAGTTGGAAAATGTGCCATCCAAGGGGGAGTATTATGAATATGCAAGACAAAACCATTAAATGGATTGCCACATTTTCAACCTTCATGTCATCTCCATCAAATCCATGTCTAGTAAATTACCTTTCATTTGTATGTACATGTAATTCAAGGGTAAAACTTTTAGTATAAATACCCCATGAAATGAATGAATCAAATGCACCTCAACACTTTCATAAGTGTTTACATACTTCTCTTCCTCTCTTCTTTCTAGTTATTGTTCTTCATCTTATGTTCTTGTTATAGATGTAGCAAGTTCTTTGATGAAGTGCTAGTAGGGTCATAATCATATCTAATTTATTACAATAACGAATTTCTTCCAAATAAATAAATTATATTTATAATATACATGATTTAGTTATTGTCAAAGATGTCATAGAGCTTGAAGATTTTTTTTAACAATCAGTTAGTAAGTTAGTTAAGTTAGTGGTTCGAGTTTAGACAGTAACATCCACAAGGAGCATTATGCCTTTTTTCAAACCTTCCATCTCTAGAGAATAAACCCCATATTTTTTAATCCATAACCTTGATCATTAGCAACACCTTACCTTTTTTACCGACGACTTGAAAGTAATATGTATAATTGGATGAGGATTGATCAGGAATACAAAAGAAGCTTCTAATGGGACAGAATTTATAAAATACATAAAGTTGAGGGACCGTTTTAAATTTAGTCTATTAAACACCATCAGTCGTCGTCAAACTCAGCATACAGGACAGCTTGAACTCCCCAAATTATTCGCCCGGAGCCCTACTCCAGATCGCAGGCGACGATGACGATGACGACGTACGGCACAATTCCGACGTCATCCATGGGAGGAACGAACACCGAATACCTATCCCGAGCTAAAGCACGCATAAAATCTGGATTAGGCACACGACGTCCGTGGAAAGAGATGTTCAATCTCGGTTCGCTTGACTTTCCTCACGGCGTCTCCAATGCGTTTTCTCGAATCAAAATTAATGTTGGTTACTTCCGTATGAATTACGCGATAATTATGCTATTTATTTTATTCATTAGCTTGTTATGGCATCCGATTTCGTTAATTGTATTCGTGGTGATGATGGCGGCCTGGTTATTCCTTTACTTCCTCCGTGACGAGCCTATAGTGATTTTTCACCGTACAGTCGATGATAGTACCGTACTATGGGTTTTATCGGGTTTAACGATCGTTTTGCTACTGCTGACCGGCGCCACATGGAACATATTGTCGTCAATTCTTACCGGAGTGATTGTTGTGATGGCTCACGCTGCTTTGAGGAACACTGATGATTTATCATTAGATGAAGAGAACGTGGAATCAGGTGGCTATATTGCATCTTCTTCGTCATAGAAGGTAGATTTGGATTAATCTTCATATTGATTGAAAATTTGCAGCTATTTGTTTATTAATCTTCAGCTTTTGTAATTAATTGTCAACTTGTCAATGATTTCTTCTGTTTTTTTTAAACACGATTCTTATGTACGTAAGTGGCAACGTGTGTTACATATTAGATTCAATTTGTGTGCAAACTTAATTTCTTCCACTGAAATAGAGTTGTTTATTTGTATTCAGTCCTCATGTTTCGATCTTAAGTTCCAGTAAGATGTTTGAATCATTGTGTGGATATTCAGATTGTAATTTCAATGATTTGAGTTTTCATTGCTATTATAATCCTTGACGCTTAACCTGAATTTCCAATTAGTTATGTGGATAAATTTGTTCAGCAAAACTACTGCTTAGCTATGCTGAGGCTAATCGCCATGTAAACAGTGCCAATTAGGAAATGAGAGTGTGATTATGGTTTATTGTGTGTTTTGCAGTTTTGAAAGGCAAAACAAACTTTCAAGTGTTTGGATACAGTAAGTTATGATGTGTAAAAAGCATTGTTCTTGAAGGCGGCATAAAAAATGAATTTTTTTGAAAAATATGATGATATATATATATAAGTAAAAAAAATTGTCGCATTAAGTCACACCTTAAAAAATCAAAGGGCCAGTTGCCTAGCGATAGAGGTGTTTGCCCCCAACCTTGAGCTTGAGTTGAGGGTTCAAATCTCGTAGTGGATATATGTGGAATTAGGAGTAGATTAGGTGCTACCACATTGCGTCTTACATTTTTTAAACCTTGGTAAAGAGTCCACTTTTTGTTTGTCGAGGTGTCATTTTTAACAATCAGAACTTGTATGCATACAACATTGACAATATCCTTAGGATTTAAATTAATAACTTATTAAATAACAGTTAAGAAAACTATATTCTTACATATATCTGACATGCATTACACAAGTACATAAGCTTATGCTAACTACCAGAAAAATCAACATAAATGATTAACTACTATTAGTATACAATTAGAAATTAATATAAGATGATACCCAGCATACTATAAATAATAAATCTAATATCGAAATGATTCTTTACCTATGATTTTGGCTTTATCACTTTCCCAATAACAATCTCTAGTCGAGTTAAGTGAAAATTTGCCACTTAATCCTTTCAACGTTTCATTCATTCGGTCAGTAATGTATCTTTGTTGATCCATCAAAAGCCTACCACTTCGGTTTCCCACATCATATCCAGGTGTCGACACATGACTGGTTCCCTTCATCATGTCACCCTCTAGCATGCGTAACACCTTCCACATAATAATGATAATAATATTTAATAAGAAACAAACTGTATAATTGTTACTATTTAAGAATTACTTGTGACATTTGAGGTCGTAAATGTGGGTCCCTTTTAATGCATAAAGAAGCAGCTTGCATCATGCAATAAACCTCGTGAGCTGAATAACTGTTTCCAAGCCTAGGGTCAATTAACTCATTAATTGTACCTTGTTCCAGCAACGGTCTTGCCTACCAAATGTTAGAAAAAAATAAACAATCAATAACTAATAGCTTCGTTTGATTAGTGAGAAAGGTATAGTGATGGCCCTAACCCGACCCGGCGACCCGACCCGTTTTTCTAGATGTAGTTACTTACCCATTCTGCAAGGCATTGTTGGCCCTTGGGGCGCTTAAGATCCACTGCTTTTCGTCCTGTAATAAGTTCCACCAACACAACCCCAAATGAATACACATCAGCTTTTTCAGTGATCTGCCCACTTTGTGCATACTCTGGAGCTAGATATCTGTATATCAAAATAAATAATAATAAAAATTAGTCAGACTAATATAAACATTGGTGCAAAACAAAAATAACACTAAAAGACTTACCCAAATGTTCCAATTACTTTAGTTTCTTCTTCTGTGTCTCCATCAGGCTGCCACCTCGCTAGACCAAAGTCTCCAACCTTGCAAGCAAAAATTAGGGCTTTTTTTTTAAGTCTGTATTAAACCATGACAGCAGTTTATACTTTATATATATATACTATATAGATATAGATATATACCAGAGGTTGAAAATCATGAGTGATGAGGATGTTATTTGGCCTCATGTCACGATGCACGATGCAACCAACTCTGCATTCTTCATGAAGATATCTCAATCCTCTAGCAGCTCCCAAAGCTATTTTTTGGCGCGCTGACCACTCTAATGGATTTCTATCGCGCCCTGATTTAAATATAGTTACAAAATTAATTTAATGTCCAATATCATCACTCAAGTTAAAATATGTTATTCTAAGTAATCTAATTTTCTGAATAAAATGATATAGAATGTTTTAAGAATTACCATAAAGATGAGAATCAAGAGAGCCATTGCATACATATTCATAAACTAACAGCCGTCTTCTATCCTCCATACAAAATCCAATCAGCATAACAACATTTCGATGTTGAGCACAGCTCAATACTTCAACTTCTGAACAAAATTCATGATCACCTTGAGAACTAGCCAATTTATGTTGTTTAACAGCAACTAT
Source organism: Calendula officinalis (assembly GCA_963853835.1). Lineage (NCBI taxonomy): Eukaryota > Viridiplantae > Streptophyta > Magnoliopsida > Asterales > Asteraceae > Calendula > Calendula officinalis. Next base: position 82,610,858 of record OY970821.1, read on the forward strand.
TTGTCCATCTGGCAATGATCCTCTGTAAACCGACCCAAATCCACCTTCAGCCAAAAAATTATCTTCACAAAAACCTCTAGTTGCAAGCTCGAGTTCTGCATATGTAAACCATCTTGGCGGTTTTCCAAATACCGGTGCTTTATGGTTACATATTGAACATAACGGTGGTGGGCCCGAAGGTGTTTTTTGTGATAAAGATATTGTGTCTCTAACATTTTGAGTTGGCATTGTGTACTCGGTATCTTGGTCAAGTTGAGATGGTTGACTGGTCAAAGTCAAAATGTCAACCATCCATGGTTGAAACCTTAAGCTTGAGAAAGTTGAAGAAAGATGCTCGCTTTCGGACTCTGAATCTGACTCAACGAGATCCCGATTCTTGTTTCGGGCTAAAGATTCGTTTTTTATCGACCCGCGGGTCACGGGTACAAAAAATGGTGAAGTACCCGGATCAGAACTTGAAACAGATGAATTCCCAGCTTCAGTTATGGTTAATGCTTCGGGACTGCTAACTGGAGTTGCCAGGTGGCGAGCTTTTTCAGGTCCCGTTTTTGGTGATCTAACTAAATTAAGGCGAATAACTTTTGGTCGTGACTTTTTCATTGTCACGATGTTGCATTGCAATTCTTCCATACATCGTTTTCGTTCATGTTTCAGTTTCCTACAAGTAATATAAGACCCAAAAGACGTAAGTCAACATTGGTCAATTTCATAAGTTTATATATTGCTCATGGTTTAAATAAAGTATTACTTGTCTAATACAACCCAAGTGGCTTGAATTTGCTTGGCTTCTGCAGCCACTGCTCCACATGGTGATCCAGAAACCGTTTTTATCTTCACATTTATCTATAATGAAATTAGGTTAGTAATCACTAATCAAGAAGATAATTAAACACTAAACGATTGTATAAACATACCTTACTAGGATCATACATGTTATGTAGCTGAAGAATCATCTGTGAGCATGAATCCGCGATATCACTTTTTCCTAAATAAGATTTCAAATAGCGACTAGCACAATCTCCAGTAAATCTTGGTAGACCCCATAATTTTCTACCTAAATTAAACAAAACAACAAATTGTTAGTAATTTTGTACATCCTACATTATTTATATCTCACTTGTGATAATTAAAAAAGTATATTACCAGAAATTTGTGAAGGGATAACAACAAGTAATGTAATGCAGTGCCCTGGTTGAACCACATGAGTCAAAGCCCAAACCAAAGCATTCTTTGGAATATCTTTAGATGCTTTAACAGCAACAATAACTGTCTCAACAGCATCTGAGTTATTCTCCTGCTTCACGATGCTTCTTTCGTTACTCATTGAGCCCAGAAATATGAAGAATAATGTTTTATGATGTGTTTTTTGCAATGAATCACACTCATAAAACACATTACATTATATTCAGTTTCTTCAGGGGACAACTGTTTAAAAGAATTAATGGCAGAATAATTGATCAAGGATGTACAGCAGATTAATGCTGAGCTGTTCTGTAAGGGAATGGAAGTTAATATCTGTTGACTGATGTATCTACTCTTTTGACCAGTAGTGATCAATTCGTTACCAAATTTTCTCTCCAAATTGTACGAAAAAGGAAATGAATTTGAAAGATTTGAATCCCAAATCTGCAACACGCAAGCAAATAAATGGAGAATTATTATTAATGGAAAATTCGTTACACGTTAAAAACAACACAAACAATTGGTGTATAGCTCGTTGTTCTGTTAATTGCACAAATTAACTTCTGAAAATTATACTTCAAGCTACACAAATACTTAGCAGATCACACAAATGCCGGAATTTAAATAGATTTGCTCTATAAGATCCAAAATAAAATTCTCATCTAATTTTCCATGGAGTCGATAACTACGAACAAAATACACAATATACTGTCAACAATGGATTTTCTACGTAAAACAAACATAAGTAGATCAAATATCTACACGTATAGCTGTTCTAAGCTAAAATTTATTATTCAAAGACGAATAAGTGACGAATTATGAGAATTTGAATTACTTCACGAATCAAAAACAAATTGCTATGGTGAATTACCGTGTCGAAAGCCAAACGCAGTGATTTACAAATCTGAAGAAACAAACAGAAATACTTACAATGTGTGTGTGAATTATGATCTTTTGCAGAGGTTCGACAGTTTTGAGTGAAATGGAGAAAAATAGCTATGGAGGATTTTAGGTTTACCGGAATGCCCCTTGTCTTGTACAAATTCTCAAAACTGACATCTTCGTTTTCGGTAAAAGCATAGTCTCGATAGTGGCGGAATTTGTTAAATAAATGTACCTCCCATTTACCATCGAAAACGACAACTTATAGGGTGTTTAGTGTTTCAATTTTCTCCCTTAAGATTGGATATTTGTCAAGGAAGGTCCTTTGTTTAGTTATCATTGTACTTTATTTACCCTAAAATGTCAGTCCTTGTGATAAATACTTCAGAGGAAATAAAATTCCAAACTAAAAACATGTTTCTAATCATGTGTAAATTCCTGACAATTTTTCATATGAAAGTTCTGTATATATCAAAACATAGATTATTCATTTCTACGTTGTAATTTTTAGCTTTTTTTTGAACGGCAATTCAATTAAAAACGGACTAGCAAGGAATTGGAACGAAACAAAACAATAAAATATAAACATCAGAAACATAAAGAAGGATAAACACATCAATCTGACCAACTCATATATCTAAATTTAACCGATCTATGCTTAATCCAAAAGTACGCGAGACTTTGAATTTGACTACCAATGAACTTCACTTTCTCTGAATTATCTGCCGCAAAAACCTTCCCGTTAACAAAGTTCATATGTGTTGGATACGCGTGGGTTAAGGGATGTGTTTTGGATTGTTTTTATAACAGAGTTCATATATTTACTTATAATCATTAGAATGATTATTAGTTAAGATCATCATATCAAATATTTACTAATCATTAGAATGATAATTAGTTAGATCATGTATTTTAAATATATAAATTAAATATGATATGTTTTGAAGTACTTTTATGAACTAACGGCACATGTAAGTGGAATAAACTTGATCCCTTTGTGAACTCAAAATAAAGGTCAAGTTACTCCGAATTCAGATAGTTCAGATTATTTTAGAATTATATCTTATTGACTTTATCAAACAAAAAGTAAAAGTAAAAAGAAGATTGTTCAAATTTTGAAATGATAACAGCGGGCAGTGTGTACGAACTGAACTTGAGTGGAAATAAAAGGTTAGGGAGATGGAATCTGCTACGCGCTACGGTCCTATATAACAAAAACTAATTTGTACATGCCAAATATTTTACTTTTATAAATTTAAATCACTTCCAATAATATTTTCTTTCTTTACTTCATCCGTTTTATTACATCAAACACAATGTCGACATTTTTAAATTGACATAACTCTCTCAACATTACTTATTCACCTTCTTCATCATATTGGGACATTATAAATTACTCTAAACATTATAACTACTGCTTCACAGTACTTATATAATATGCTTTAAATGTTGTACAATGTGATAGGAGAAGTAATTTTTGTGGTCACAAAATCACTACCCTATTGGCAAAGTAATGAGGGCGACCGTTCAACACGGGTCTTATCTTCTCATGCAATTTTCTTTTGCATTTCTTTATTTACTACTTCCTCCGATTCAAAATAAGTGATACACTTTTCATATTTAGGTGTATCAAAATAAGTGACACACTTTGAAAATTTACCTAATATGGTAAAAAGTAGTGGGTCTCACATCCACTAACTATCTACTTTAATAAAGTGAAATTACTTCTTTACCCTTACTTTTACTTTTAAACATCATTAACCTTACTTTATTCAAAGATAGTGGGACCAATTCCTCACTAACCATCCAATTAATCTAATTTAACTTTCATTATAATATTTTGCCTCAAAAAGTGTGAAACCAACAATGTATCACTTATTTTGAATCGGGGGAAGTATATAAATACAGACTATCATAAGTATTGTGTATAAATTAATTTTACGTATGTATAAATCACATCCAGGAAAATCTTAAAAATAGTACTAAATATATGAAGATTGTTTTATAAAAAATGATCTAGGTAATTATGTGTACAGATATTGCATCCACGAAGATAAAATGAAAAATAGTCATGTATATACTACAAAGATAAAAAAATTTAGATTTAAATCTAAAAAATGGCGATTGATACACCAAATAGGCAAATATCCATACGATGGTTGACTGGGGCAGGTCAATTTTGTCTACGATCCTAAAGTGAGATTCTTCTTCTTCTTTTTTTCACATTTGGACCCCCACATGTTTCGTCCTATTTTCTTTTGTCGCTGAACTTTTACTTTTTCCTGAAATTGATGTTCCAATGATAAAATCCGACCACACAACTTCAAATTGCCCCTAGTGTTCCCCAGTTTTCCATGTAAAGTTGACAAGTTATATGGCTAAATAAGATTCTTTTGGAAATATTTAATTTCAATATATTTGTAAATGAAAACATTCATAAATTCTGTAGTTAATATTGTAAAAACAGAAATAAAATCATTTAGTGACCAAAAATATCAACCTAATAGTTAAAAGAGTTTTGTTAATAACAGTCTTTAGGGCTGTCACTAACATGCATAAAAAACTTATACATTGATTAAAAAAATAATATTTCTAAAATTCAGGGGGTTGTCTTTTATTATTTTGTCTTCTTAGTGACAGCCCTAAGAGTTGTCATTATTATTTTCCTAATTAAAATATCTGGGTATGAGGTTAAAAAAAATACAGTAATAAAAACAATAAAGAGGTGAAAACGCAAAAGACGTGTCAAATAACTAATGGATTAAACATACTTTAAGTTAAGGTTTTAGGCATCTATCATTACAAAGAAAATTACATTGCCAATATGAAAATTGTATTGCTTCCCATTAAGCTTTTTATTTATAAAATGATTGAAATATGTAATTAATTAATTTTATATTATAATCAATTTTGTTAATTTAGACACATGTACTAATCAAATGAGTAAAAGAATAATAGAAATTTTTAGTAAGAATATGTATCATCTCTCTTAGACCATTGCCAACGGAGGGTGCAGTGGTTCCGTCAGTTGCACACCAGTTGTGCACACCATTGGCACGCCTCCATCAGTGGTTCCGCCACTTTGGAGACGAGAGAAGGGGTAAGCGCGGGTTTGGTGGGTGGGCCCAAAGGGGTATTTTGTGTGTGTGTGTGTTTTGTTATGGTGGGTCCCAAAAAAATTAAAGGGAATTGGTATTGTTGGCATGGGTACGTCAGTTTAGTGTCAGTTGGAGGGTGAGCTGACGTGGCGCTAAATATATCTCGCAGTCCTCACCGAGTTTTCAGTTCTCACCGGATCCGGACCCTAGACTTTAAAATGGCAATACTAATTTTATTTATTTTTTTATTTATTTACCATTAAGGAAGACATTTTTATGCTATTTTTAGTATAAAACTGAGTATATCTTGTAGTCACTTGTTTATAGACTCACACGGCCCACAGCCCACGATATGAACGAATAGTTCATTTTAATGGCCCGAGTTGGGTTTCACTTAGCGTTTTAAAAGTATTTGGGTTTTTATACATTAATGACCCGTTGCAACCCGGTGAGTTTTTGTGAAACCCGGCAAGTTTATATGAAGCCTAGCCATAAATATCGCTTGAACCTCAATTTTGAAAGCTTATTCTTCGAAATTGGAAACCAAATTACGCGATTCGGAAGATGATACCATGATTTTAGCATGGATAATGATGTGATTAGACGATTTTGTAAACTGAATCATGAGAAATCAGGCGATTTGACCCGAGTTGACCCACTGGTTCAACCGTTTGACCCATGACTCGGCCATCATATTGGGCCGAGTAATGATCCGGGTTTTCAAACATTGCTATAGAATCTGTTTGCACTAAAGAATATAAACTTTGTAGTCTTTTACTTCGGGTAAACAGTTCCAGTGAGGAACATAGACAGATTTAGGCAATACAATCTTGTTTCATCAATCAAAACTTGAAGAAATACATCTAAACTATAACACCTATCTTAAAATAAATTAGTTATAATAATCCAAGAATCAATTAATGAGGAACATAGAGAGGTTTAGGCAAAGCTTCAAGAGCAATCGTCTCAAACTTGCAATCAAACAATTGAGTTGAGTTATTGTTGTTGGAAATTATTGAAGTAATAAGTTGAAAGAGAAGCTGCTCCTGGTCCTCCCCATTGGTCCATTCATGGACCTCGGCTTTAAGAAGATGGCGGTTTTTGCATATTAAATCCCAAACAGGGAAATCTTTCCTTGGCATCATGTAATCACCCTCTGCAAGTTTCAAACTCGGGCAAAAATCGCCCGCTCCATCACCCAAATATATAATCCTCTTCTTTTCATCCTTTGGGAATGTTGATTGAATCCTTTCTATTACTTTACCCTATTTAAGAAAATATAAAATTCATTTAATTTTGCATAATAATATGTTATAATGACAATGATGAAATTAAAGTATACCTTGCACATGTTGGGCGGACATAGAGTGCAACCATGAGGTGATTTCTTAAAATCATGGTATGGCAAAATCCTTAACTTGCCATCATCATCCACAAAACTTGGATTCGTGTTGATCTCCGAGAAACATTCTCGGATTCCGAGGTGCTTCAATACACTTTCGACGAAGAAAGTATTTGCATCGCTAACTACTCGCAAATCGCATCTGAAATGACAATTGAAAGTAGATCCAAATCAAACATCAATAAACAACAAACAAAACATCGTAGATCGATCGATAGAAAGTTGAATAAGTAAATTAGTTACCCTAGAGAATGTGCGGCTTTAATGGCGGGAACAGTTCGAGGATGTATAGGAACATGACCCAGTACTCGTTCAATATCATCGATTGTTTTATTTTGTAAATGCAACTCCGACATCATTTTGTCCTGTTTTTTTTTTTTTTCAATAAACAATGAATTCGTAAGTGTTAAGCTAATTAACAATCGACATTATTAAACTGTGTAAAAAAAGCATGAAATTGATTGAAATCTGATAGCTAAAAACATGTTACCATGAGCGAATTCCACGGCATGGTCGGAAGGAGTTGGTTGAATAGATCTGTAGCCCCTAATTCATCAACCACCCAATTGTCGCTGTCGATATCAATTATCGTCTTGTCGAAGTCGAAAATCACTACAATTCCTGACATTTCGCCGGAATAATCGAAATTCCGATGAGGATTTGATGATCGGAAGTATGTCTGGTTTTGTTGGAGATGGTGTTGCAAGGGACAGAGTACGCGGAGTTAATAAATAGTGAGGTAAAAGGGAAGATGCCAAAGGAATATTATGTGAATAATTTGATTTCCTTTAACAGAATTTGAAAATTTTAATGAAATTCGGTTTTTGTGGATAAATATAAGCCGTTAGATTAAGTCACGAGATTGATCAGACGGTCGATTAAAAGAGTTTAAAATGGAACGGAGTATTGGAAAAACGCGGAAAAAAGATGAAGAATATGCCTCCTATATCCTTTCTCAAATTTAGCCACTCTTTTCCGACCTAAACCATGCAATTAAATGTAGTCCATAAACTTGATTCGGTTAACCGATCAATTTAATTTAAAATTCCGATTGTTTCTAAAAAAAAAAAACAATATTTATTTGTATTTATTTATTTACAGTTGACAGAATAATCATTTTAATTATAATTATAATTATAATTTTTCAAATTCCGTTGATAACATAAAATGTAAAATGTACAAGTGATTGCGAAAAGTGGGCGGTTTAGGAAAAGGATATGCGTTTTCTAGAGGAGTTTAGAATCAAAATTGAGTTAGAACTCGTGTATTAGGAAAGCACTATGCAACTCGTGGAGTTGGGCTAGTCATCATCGGCTACCCCAGGGACAAATATTGTAAACTACTAGACAGTTGTTCAATATTGGAGTGCATGGTACTAGTTTTGAACCAGTTTGGTAACAAAACACACCATAAACCTTACTTGAACTTTATGCTAGCTAGTTATTTTAGCTCGTTTTTCTACTGAAACGACGACGTTTGTCTAAAGTAAAAAACAAACAAATACCTGTTTTGACACATACCTTACTAGTACCATATCTAACACATAACGAGTCGTACCATACCAAAAACCGGTTTCATGCTATAACTGATACCGACTACTAGTACAAGTTAACTAGGGACAATATATATGATTCCAGTAGTGTTTATTGGTGTCTCAATTTTGTCCCTAGCAAAAGCTAACCTTTTAGTTATGAGGGGTGATTTTCGCACCCGAAAAAATGCATTATATACATAAATACATAATAAGAAGGCAATGATTTGTACCATACCTTTGGACGTTCCGTACTTTGTATTTATGCATCAATTTTTCCGTATAAAAATCACTTTGCGGTAATTATTTATTCTTAGATGTAGCACTACCAAGGGCCTCGTCGGTTGCTTCTCAACCCACAACTCGTTACTTATCTGACGAGTTCAGGAAGAGAGCGAGGGAAATGAAGAGAGGGGTGAGAGAGAATAGAGAATGAAACAATTTTGTTGACATAAATTATCAGTTTTTATCAGTGGGAAAAAGAATGATGTAACGTTAATGTGACAAAACTGGTAATTAGAAATGTGCGCTCACTATTGTGAGAGGACTTAGATATTTCTTTTCCATTTACTAATAACGGTTGTCTTAGGTGTTGTTTGATAGGAACAAAATGATTAAGCGCTGAATGATTCAACAGTCTGAATGATTAAGAGGTTTTATATAAAACTTGGTTTTATTGTGGGAAATTTTTTTATAAGAATTCTGACTGCTTAATGATTCAGCATACGTTATATGGAAGAATGATTCATCACATTTTTGCTACCCCATTCAGCATATACTTCATTCAGAGGCGCTTAACAAACACACTGATTGCTGAATGATTCAGCATTAAACACTGAATGGTTCTATTAAGCTGCAAACAAACACCACCTTAGTTTTTGTATTGCATTAATAATTTCATTTTCTGTTGTGTTTCTTATATAATTGACAGACGTAATATAACTGTAGTATTTTGAACAAAAAAAACAATATTGCATCTATCCAGAAATTAACTTTGACCAGAAAATAATCCCAGATGATTATGTTGGGTTGTTGTCTGCTGTTTACAATGCCGAAGTGTATGGAAAAGGTGGTATCCTGAACGAATGGATCATAATAATATTAAGTATTAACTAATGGCTATCCTTGTTGGTTACTTTTTGTCGTTAAAAAAAAAAACTAATGGCTATCCACCATAGACCAAACATCTATTTGACACGACACAGTCACTGCTCTTTTTGGTGTTATCTTCTTAAAACAATTTATAACAATATTTAGATATAAACTTTTGTTTTATAATCATTTTTATAATGGAATATGTTTAGTTTGTCAGTGTTTTGTATCATGTTTTTAGGAATATGATCCTAGTGTTAAGCATTTCTGATTAATTTCTTATAGGTTACTCGTTCGATACTTCAATTGGTAACCATTTACCAGATTGTTATGTAATGTTAGACTTTAGAGGAAGGTTTAGAAATGACCACAACAATAATTAGGTCGCGTATATTACGAGCAAAACTCGATCATCCCAAGGAACCCTTATAACATGAATACCTTTAAATAAGTTGTACTATAAAATAAATTCAGGGGAAGACCTAGTATGGTGCACGAGGTTGCCCGTACAATCCCTAGAATTATTTCGAATAGTGTTGAAATATTGTTCATACATTTTAATTTTTTTTTTGTTAGTCTAGGTGACAGTGACACCCCTCAAATTTATTTTCTGAGTACACCACCTATATTTAATGTTTTCATTAATTGTATGTGAAAGTGAATACTACTACTTCCTCCGTATCAAAATAAGTGACACAAATTGGCTTACACATTTTTTGAGGCAAAAGATTAAAATAGATGTTAAAATAGATTAAAGTACATAGTTAGTGGATAATGAGTCCCACTTTTCTTGAATAAAGTGATATTAATGAGTTTTAAAAGTAAAAGTAAGGGTATAAGGGTAATTTCACTTTATTAAAGTGGATAGTTAGTGGGTATGGGTCCCACTATTTTTACCAAATATGGAAAGTTTTCAAAGTGTGTCACTTATTTTGATACACTTCAAAATGGAAAGTGTGTCACTTATTTTGATACGGAGGAGGTATATCAAAATGTTAAAATCATGAAAAAAGAGAACATCTCTCATAAACCCAACCCAAAGTATCAACACTAGAAACTCTTAGATTACCTACTTTTATTTTATAACGTAATAACTTGTATAATAAGATAAATATATATATAGTTGACTTATAAACTTATGAAGCATGCAAAAATATATTTACCTGTTTTTACCTTTGTCCTACTATAAAATTTGACCTTACAAGTCAAATAGCTTGCTGTAAAACATACAAACATACTTTATGACTTAAGGGTTTTGCTAATGACAGTCCTTAGGACTGTCATTAACATGCATAAAAAGCTTGTACATTGAATAAAAAAAGTAATATTCCTAAAATTCAGGGGGTTGTCTTTTATGTATTTTGTCTTCTTAATGACAACCCTAAAGGCTGTCATTAGCATTTTCCATAACTTAATATACTAAAAGTAATTTTTTTAACGTCAAATATTCACACATTTTTTTAACCTATTAATTCTTGGTTAATGAGCCACTCATATACTATTAGATTATAACTCATTTGGTAATTGGCTAAAGTAATTAGGAACTTGTATACTATATAAATTACGTACTTAAACCAAAAGAATTATAGACTAGCGTTGAGTGATCTATAATAAAAAGGTTTGTAGCTTCAAATTATATTTAAAACATGTACGTGTTATTATTAAACTGTATAGATATAAATATGTGTCAAAAAGGTCACTTTAACACAAATAAAGTATATTATGAGAGATACAGCTAGAGTTGGCCACGTATAAAAACATCATGTGATCTGATCTGGAGTCGACGCACACCACCCCTATGTAGATACATCACCGGTGCAGATTCTCCCAACACAATCATATATACAATAATCACCTGTGAAAAACCACGGATTGACATAAATTTATAAAAATTAAGTATTATATAAATACAAAAATAAATTGTTGTATATATATGACGTCTTCCTCCGATTCAAAATAAGCGATACACTTTAGGTTTCACTTTTTTGAAGCAAAAGTTTATAATGATGGTTAAATTAGATTAATTGGATGGTTAGTGGGGAATATGTCCCACATTTTTTTGAATAAAGTGAGATTAATGATGTTTAAAAGTAAAAGTAAGGGTAAAATGGTCATTTCACTTTGTTAAAGTAGATAGTTAGTGGGTGTGGGTCCCACTATTTTTTGCCAAATAAGGTAATTTTCCAAAATGTATCACTTATTTTGATACACGCCAAAAAGGAAAGTGTATCACTTATTTTGAATCGGAGGAAGTATAAGATGAGAAGACATATATTAGATTTTTAAAATCAAGGCTACACATTATATAAACATGACAAATAGAAAGAAAAGTGTTAACTTCATACATATGCAAATATAAAAACAACTAAAATGAAATAAAACATCAAAGAAGTGGGATCCGATGAGGATTCAGAAAACGGCGATAACTCGCGAGGACACCTTAAAAAAATCAAAAAATATATATATATAACTCCCCATGATTATTACTACATTTGACCAAAATAAATTGAAAACAAATTATGATCCACTTTTTTTGTGGATCATAATAATGATCCATATATTTTTTGTGGATCAAAATTATAATCCATATTTTTTTTTGGATCATTTTTGAATTATTATTTTTGGATCTTATAGGCTACGATTTTTATCTTATAGGCTACGATTTTCAGAGTTTTTTTGGAGTCCATGCAATCCTCACCAATTTTTGTGTCCTTACTGGATCCGGACCCAAACATCAAATAACACATTACAAAAGTGTGATTAATATAAAAAAAAGTAATTAAGATAAATTTCTAAATACCTCTTTAAATACAATATTTAACGTTTTATTTGTTAGACCGACATCTTTATTTACTATTAATATCTTCGATCTCTCCCTGCTTTGTACTCTAGATAAGGGTGCATAGTCTGTGTGAAAACACAAGCTCTCTCAAATACATACCAAAATGTGATAATGATTTCCTTGAATCTTATTAGTTGTCATATCAAAACAAATAGAAGGTTCTTTGGATTTTCTAGTATCCAAATAACTTTTTCTAACTTTTCTTCTATCTATGATTCCTTAAAGATCCATCATGTGAATATAATCTAATATTGATATATTATCTATCAAAACATAAAAAAATAATATTAAAAATATTGGCCAGTGGTGTTATTTATAGTAAAAGAAAAATATGTTGGAAATTAATTTAAAAAATTAGTATAATAGATATGATGAAGGTAAAGAAAATTTTAACAATTACATATAATAACCTAGTTTTACAAACATTTAATTAGGTGTAAAATAACAAAAAACTTTTTAGTTTACAAAAATGGGCTTTAAAATATTTTTAAAGGACTTTAACATTCAATTTATAAAAGCGGGTTTAAAATAAATGGCGATATAAGGGTTCTTTTATTATAATATTAGTTTATAACTTGTGAAAATTCACGGGTTGTCGTAAATTTGTTGAATGTTAGAAAATATAATAGAAATATGATTTCATTAATTCCTAAAGAAGTATAAATCATTTATGCATATCTTATGACAACCATTAAAACTCTCATTATCAAAACCCATATAATTAAGGAATTATAGAATAAATTATGCTGCCATAATTATAATTATAATTATACTATATATGATTTCATTAATTAAAGAAAAACCCATAATATAATTAAGGAATGCAATTAAAGGAATATAAAATCTGATAATTTGAAGATCGTATATGGAAATTCTCAATTAATTTAAATATATAATTAAAAAAATAGATATTATAATCTATCGGAAATTATGAAATTTAAACTAAGATGGTGGCGGATATTTTGGAGATCGGGTTTAAATCTTTGATTTATTAACAATAAACATTATATTAATATCTACTACTATAATAAATCAAAGCTTATATGATCACATGTCACTTTTTTAAAATAGCTGTACACGTGGCAGCCTCTCCTTACCACCAAATTTAGTTTTGACGCCCAAGCTTTTGTTCCTCCACTAATTGATTATAAAATAATAATTTTATTTATCAATAATAAATCAGTATTTGAATTAGATTAAGAAATATCTACAAATATCTGGTTTCTTAATTTGAATTAGTTAAATTAGGATAACTTCCAATTGTATATTAAAACATTCGGAGTTTAAAACAAAAACATCAAATTTGTTTATAAAACCAATTTCTATATTTTGAACAATGCAGTTATTTCTCATGATTAAACACACATATATTTTGTTGTCCCGTAATAAGTGAAATATAACACTTATACGCTTTCACTAACCAATTTAAATTTATGGAGACACTCAACACTTTTTAAACTTTTCTTTATTAATCAATAATGATACAATAAAGATGCAAGCAATTTGCGGAATAGCTAAGAACAAATCCTAACTAAACTGATTGCACGTGATAGACAACAACAAATATTATCTAAGACAAGTTTATGATCAACAAATGATCAAGCACAAAACCAGACACTTTCGTTGTACATATTCAATTCTCGAATCAGACAACTAGAGTTAACTGGTGGTTTACACTCTGCTCAAGGGAATAAAGTTATGGAGTAAATTCAGCAGCGTGTAATCTTGTTGGGTGCACACCGGAATCGATCGTCTAAGTCCTCAATTTATATCATTGGGAAACGTAGAGCCAAAGGAATGATCGATCGATTCCACGTGTGAGAATTCCGTTGGTGCAGAGGATATATATCATGGGACGCGCACGACTAAAGGAATTCTGACAGTACTTTCTGTCGTCTTGTGATCGCTGATATCTTCTAGGAGATTTGCAAGATATTCCCATAATCAGCGATGTAAAAACTTGTGCTTTACTTGTGTCTTTCTATGACACTGAAACTTCCAGCCTATGTGCACTTCTGGTGGCCATGAGTCTTCGGATACTTATGCTTCTTCAGATGGCCTTCAGCTTCAGTGACATTCACTAAGAGTTTTGCTTAGAGAAGTATCTGTTCAATGGATCAGCGTTTTGTCCATTGCGCTGAACTTGTTACACTATCTGATCTGTTAATCAGTATCTGATTCCGCACGGGGAACTGATCGTTGTTTCAGATAGTGATCAGATAGTGTAACTGGGTAACTAAAATCCGAACTGGTTAGATTCAATTACCCACAATCTGAGGAACAAATCCTCATATTGTCTTCTAACTATTTGCCTTTTTGTCTTCATTAAATCTCCTCAGTGGGGGATGCTTTTCAGCGACCCAACAATCTCCCCCTATTTGATGTAGACAAATAGTTAGGCAACTCCTCCTGAATATGTGAAGGTTTTATATATTTAACCTTGAATATTTTTCACAATTCAAAGGATCTTCGACGTACCTAGAAAACATTACAATATATGGTGATCTGATAGAATCTGATCACACTACAGTTTATAACTCATATTTTCTTTTTGAGTTTTTCTAAGTATCTAACAAGCAAGTAAACTCAGGTATGTCAAAATCATCATCATTGATTGATGATGTTCATTCATCACCAAAAGAGTAGCAAAATAAAGACATAAAAGTTAATTGTTTTGGGGTACATGCAGAAAAGTAAATTGTTTTAAGGATTACAAACCATTGTTTTTAAAACATAAACAAAATAAAGTTTTTAAACCACCGGTCTTATTTCACCGGTACCTCACATCATTCTCCAACGAATCACTCCTTTCTTCCCATGTGGCTTCCCAAGCCCCTCCTCTTTCGTTCTTCCTCCATAGCTTCAGCAACCTCTTCGACTGGCATCCCAAGACGTCTGGCAGTCCTCCTGAGTTCTTCCACATCAGGAGTCATTTGACTCTTCCGCTTTTTCGTTTTTGGAGGAGAAGTTGCAGGACCCTTACCTTTGTCAAGGGGAAGTTTTTGGATTTTGCCCGCGGGAGCTTCCGCAGAGACCTTGACGAGGGGATCTGAGGACGGAACGATTGGGATTCTGGTAGTACCACCAGCATGAGTGATTGTGATTTCTAGGAATTCCTCGAACCTGATACCTGACCTCCTAAAGCGTTCTGAGGTCATCTGATAGGTTTTCCCACCCTGAACACTTTCCTTGGCTACACGATTCAAACCACCGCCAACATTCAGAGTTCTGCTATCTCCAGCGATTCTATTCCCTTTGCTCTGGTTGCTCCGGTCTTCACCTCCCCTTCCGGCCTGTCTAACGACCCTCTCCGCTGTGCCTTGATGGGGCACATATTTCTCCCCCTGAAAATGAGGGGTGGGAGTGACACCTTGAGCATTTCCGTTATTCATCAGTGGTTTAGCAAGGCTAGAGATGCGAGAGAACAGATTGTCAATCCTTTCACCAATGGATCTTTCGAGGCGATTGAATTTAAATGTCAGATCAATATTTCTTGACGTGAGATTTTCAATTGCAGAGAGAAGATTATCGATCTGCCTGTTTTGTGCGTTCACGTTTCTTTGGAGATTTTCCTGATTGTTAGCCAGGAAATCTTGAACACTGTCCGACATAGCCTGGTGATTGGAGATGTTCTGAATGTTGGTATTTATAACCCCACAATAACTTTTAATCATAGAAAGTTGTTTGAATGTTTCGTTAAAGTTTTCCATCATGCCAGGGAGATCTCTCACAGCTGGCACACACCGGTCCCTCGGACCCTCTGGTGTGGCAGCTCTCCTGGGTAATGGAACTTGCTCAGCTGTGGGGGCAGGTTCTTCATCGGAGCTCTCAGTCCAGCTGACTGGTAGCTGGTATTCTTGTTCGGGTTCAGTACCAAAGTTTGTTTGAGTGGGGACACTCGTGTGCTCCACCAATTGATTCACATCAGCAACATCCTCTTCTACAAACTCATCAATTAGTCTGTTAACATCATCGAGTTCAGTTTCTAATCTGGATTCCTGATGAGCCGGAGAATGGTCCATATCAACATTTTCTGGGACTGATGAAGGAGAGGATGAGATATCCCTTATCTCAATTGGGGTTGGATTGGGCACAACTCTGGGGTTGGAGCTTCTGATTCTATATCTGCGGGATTGGTTTGATGGGTTTGATGGCGGCGGTGGTGGTGAGTGATCAGAGGAGGATTGATTGTCATCATTGTCATATTCGACATCATCCTCTTGAGAAGAGGCATACAGAGCGGATCGAGTAAATGTCAACATACCTTCTGGAAGCTCGGGAGCAAATTTCTCTTCTTGCCCTGTAAAGTTTGAGCTTCCCACTATACCAGCTTTGAGAGAGGAGCCAACATTATCATAAAACTCTTGTTCACCCAAGGAATGAAGAAAGACCATACGCAGGAAACAAGGAAAAGGAATTAGCTCATCTTTTCTTTTAGCACCAACCTTATTTACTAATTGCTCAAAAATCAGTGACCCAAAATCAACCATTATGTCAGGAAACAGGGCAGCTCCTATGATCATTTTGTTAGTGATTTACGGTTTAATCAAAGTAAAACGCAGCGGAAATATAACATAAATCACCACACAAGGATCTACATATTGACAATCTAATTAAGCATGAAATAACAAAGAGTTTAGTATGTAGAAATCATACCCTTGAAGCCTTTGATTACACCAATGAATGAGGATGAAGAACTCCAAGAATTCAATGTAGAATTCCTCTAATGGTATCCACACTACACCTTGTCTAGAACACCAATTGGGATGCTAGTCCCTTGTTCAAGAATCAAAAACCAAAACCCCAAAATCTTATTTTGGTTTCGGACGTAAGTCATGTTTCAAATTGGAAAACCAAACTTAAAACCCAATTGAAAATTTCTTATGGACGTCCAAGTGCAAGAACAAAACAAGGAATCTTTTCCTTCTTGATTGTCCGAACCAAAGGAACTTTTTCTCTATGCGGCCGTATAAGGGGAAGGGAGGATTAGGGTTAGTAAACTTGCTCCTTAATCTAAGTATATATCCTCTAATTACAAGTTAGGGGGTATGACACTTAGCCCTTGCCTTTTGATTCTTTATGATTACTCACTAATACGTTTTAACTTAACAATTAATTAAAACATAACTAGCCAAGTAATTATAGTTTATATAAATAATATAATTACCCTAATTATATTATATATATTAAATGGTATTTGGTGTATAAGTGTGTGACCCTTTAGGCTCACATACGTCTAGCCATATAACTATATGTCATGAACGTGAAGCATATTCCAACAGCTCCCACTTGCGCACGTCATAACATCAGGTAGTTATACAAGTAAAAGTTAGAGTCTAGCAACCCGCCAATACCCCTAGAAGTACATGAGTGAGTTTCAGAAAAGTCCAGGTTCAAAGTTTTTCAATCAGTTATCCTTTTGTTACTGATACCATGTTGAATTTTAGACAAGGATTAATGTCAATCTAAAATTTCAACGATTCTGTTTCTCGATCTATACATTGAAGTAGATTACCAAACCAATCAAGATTCATCTTGATTACCTTTGGGTACGGCCGTACAAGCATCTATTCAAATCATCGAGGGGCCTAGTAGTATCTAATCCAAACATGTGGAGGAACAAATTCTTTATTGACTACACGTGTTTGATATACGCTTAATGACAAACCTGAAGATAGTTGTTATAGCAACATTGTTCAGGTCAGCGTTTAACCACATCAAAGTTTGGCACTCCACATACACAAACCAACTTGCATCTCAAGTTAGAGGATAATCGACAAAGCCTTTATGAGATTCACTTGTGACATAAATTCAGGAAGTGATTTCTCATAGGTTGGGTCAGTCCAATTGTGCATCACAATGAACAACATGTGAGTTTGATTTCATCATCCTTAGTCATACTAAGATCATGTCATCAATGCCCTCAGATTTGTCTTAATAATATTCCCATATTATTAATATGACAATGGACAATTTAGAATATAAAACGCAGTAAATATTCAAGGATATAAACATGCAAATATAGAACACAGTAGATATTCATATAAAAACGATCATATCAAGTATATCAATTTAATCCAATATAAACTGCTCAACGTTCCATTATCCAAATACTAAAACAGATTTACATGAAACTACTAGCTTGTCGAAGTCCAATGTTCCATTCATATTCAATATGTTTGGTACAAGACATTGAGTTCGATAAAGCGTTAGCTAGTTAGTTATCTGTTTGAACTTTAGGAGTACGAATTTCACATATCTCGATAAATCATTCGAATGTAGTGAACCTTCGTAAATAGGATCTAGCGTCATCACGACCTATTTCAAAACCAGCATAATTATAGCAAGTATACTTAGTCTCAGTTCGGTATCTCCACCATAACCAAGGAACATATATTCAGTATTTTAAAATACTTCAATGTGTTCTTAACAGCAATCCAGTGACTCTCTCGTGGATTCTGTCGGTATTTTCTAGTAAGGTCCCCTAAGGACGTTACATTTGGCCTAGTGCTCCTTACAGCGTACATGATGAATGAAATAGCCGATTCATAGGGGATTACATTCATTCACTTCACCACATCAGGTGTGTAAGGTCCTTGAGTCTCACTCAAGTTTACATTGTGTGGCATACGAGGACTTCCTCGTTTGGGAGTACCATTCTAAACCGTTTAGAATTTTGTAAATGTAAGCACTTTGACTAAAACCAATTAACCGTTTTGATCTATCATTATAGATCTTTACTCCAAGTATGTATGTCGTATTCTTATCATCCTTCATGTCAAAACATTTTCCAAGCCAGGATTTTCATCTTGTAGCATAGGTATATTGTTTCACATGAGTGACATGTCATCAACAGATATGACTTGAGAAACGACAATGCTCCCACTAGCTTTCATATATACACATGCTCAGTTTGGGTTTTAAGTGAAACAAATGTTTTGATTTCATCATTAACCAAATCTCATAGGCATAGTACACTACTTTGGCTATAAGAATCCTAATGTCTTTAGTAACAGGCGAGAAGGTTTCATCATTGTCAATCCAGTAGGATTGAGTGTAACCTTTTGTGACTAGAAGAGCTTTATAAGTGTGTATATTTTCATCCATGTCAACAGTCTTACTGTTTTGAGAAAGGCCAACTGAGTTCAAAACTTGATTGTCTCTTATGGATTTCATTTTCGCATTCATAGCTTCAAGTCATTTTTCGAATTCAAAATTCAATAATGCAACTTGACAGTTAGGGGGTTCATTATGATCCTCGAAACTTTGCCCCTCAGCATTGATATAAATCTATTTCGTTCAGGTGTATGAGTGTCCTTGCGGACCTACGAATGGGAACAACATCATTATGTGGTCCAACATCTATATGTCCAGCCTCATAATGATATTTGCTAGTGTTACCAGAAGGTTGTGCATCTACGCTTTGAATATTGTCAAAGTCTATAGTGCTCCCACTTGCTTTGTGAATTGAGATTATTCTCAAGAAACTCAGTATACCGAGCAACAACAATTTGTTCTCAGGTGGGTCGTAAAATAGTAACGAAGATACAGTTGATAGATATGGGTTCAAGTTTGTTCGGCATGTCTCATTCCACGAGATCCTCACAACCCCAGATCTTCAAGTAAGACAAATTAGGGACTTTCCCATGCCATATTACATATGGTGTCTTTTTAACCTTTTGGTCGGAACCATATTAAGTATTCGAGCAGCACACTTCAGTGCATGCCCCTCAAAAGGATAGAGGAAGAGTAGTAGGACTCATCATAAATCGAACCATGTCAAGCAGGGTCCGATATCTCCTTTCAGACACACCATGATCTTGTGGAGTGTATGGAGAAGAGAATTGTGAGACAATCTCACGTTGGGTTGGATGATCCTGAAACTCTTGGCTCATGTACTTTCCTCCTTGATTAGGACGGAAATCCTTTGTTGTCTTGCCGAGTTGATTTTCTACATCACTTTAGAAAGCTTTGAACGTTTCAAAGATTTTATGTTTATGTTTAATCAAGTAAACATAACTATAACTACTGAAATCATCAGTGGAAGTGATAAAGTAGGTAACACCTTCCCTAGTCTTAGTTCTAAAAGGGCCACATACATCAATATGTATGAGTCCAAGTAGATTTTTAGCTCTTTCGCCAACATGGGAGAAAAGATTTCTTGTTATCTTTCCATAGTATACAAGAGAGGCATTTAAATGATTCATAATCATTTGTTAAGAAGCCCTTCGTGTTGTAGTATCAAAATGTGTTTCTTGTTTATGTGGAAAAGATGACAATGCTCTAGGTAAATGGAATCCAAACCGTTTTGGATTCTTGAGTGCTACATTTCTATATAGAACTATCGTTTGAATCTGGATCATGCATATCAATTTCAAGCATACCATTACAATGAATAGTTATAAAATATGTTATTTTTCATAAAACAAAATATCATAATCCATAATAGTTTGAATAAGTCATTATTCAACAAACGATAAAGCTAAACAATGCATAATTCACAATTGTTCAAAACAATAATTAACGCATTAGGAAGGATTAGATCACAGCTTCCATTATTTTAGCTTTATACTTTACTTTTAATCTTGCACATTTGTGTAAATGTGAGTTCCACAACTAGTGTCATACACTCAAGATTTATTAGTAAAAGTATAGAGTTCTATCATGAAGATACCTAATGTGCTAGCCAGAACACATTTGTCCTTCATCAACTCTGCCAAGTAGGCAGGACAGTTCCTCCTTCAATGACCGGTTTCATCTCAATGATGGCAAGAAATATCCTTTGTAGGGTGCTCCTTTTTAGCATGTGGGGGAATCGTAGGTTTGGAAAAGTAAACTAGTTTACCCTTACCTTGACTCTTGCCTTGTGCTTGCGGTTTTACCTTCCCTGATTGCTAGAAAAGAATTGGGTAACCTTTGCTCAACCAGTTTTAGTATAGCATGTTATTCACTAATTGTCTTCCCCATGCTATGTACTTTAAAACTCTTTTCAAACTGGTCATAGTCCTTGGATAGTGAGGTAAGAATCAAGCTCATTCCAAGAACTTGTGGCAATGGGTAACCAAGACGTTCTATTTGATCAAGATAGCATTTCATATTCAAGATGTAAGTGCTAACTGATTGGTCGTCCTCCTGCTTGTAAGCGTGGAATGCTTTAACTGTCTCGAACAGTTAATGTTCTGCTTGTTGTGAAATATCGTTTTCAACTCGCTTGTCGTGTCATATGCTGTGAGTTCCTCGAAGTTCTTTCGAATCTCGAGTTTCATGCTCACAAGCATAGGAGTAGCGACTTCTTGGTGTTCGTTAAACGTTTTGGTAAAGGCTTGACGAACAGCAGCAGAAGCATTCGCAGGAGGTGCCTCAGGTAAGGCCTCTTATAGGTGTATCAACTTTCTCATTTCTAAGGACAATCCTTAGAGTTCGATACCAGTCGATAAAGTTGATATTAGTCAGTTTCAGTTTTCAAGAACTGATTTTAGAGTGGAGATACTTCGGTTTTGATTTGTTTTTGTTATCTGTATAACACACAAAGTTCAAAAAATAGTATTTTCAATAATAATTTCTTTTAATAAATTAACTACCCAATTAATTTTAATTAAAAGCTAAGATCCCATTGAGCTTCTATCATCACATCAGTTGATCTGCTAGAGATAATAGATCCAATAGGTCGGTGACGATCAACAATTGCATTACTAGTGCAACTCTTAGAGGTATGGGACTTCATGGCACCTACTGAACAAGCATCTAGGGTCAAGTGGCATGTTTGTCGCATCTTCGCCTCGTGTCAAGGTCTCACCGTTAACTCGATTACGTCATCCAATGTGAAATCATGTCAAAATAGATCTAGGTCTCACGCGTAGAGAATAATGACCTCGGATCTAAATTCAAACCACGTCTCACGTGAATTCAAAAATAGAAGCAAATGATTATCAACCGATTGGACGGCGTGATTTAAATTTTAGGTATGTTAAATTTTAATTATAAAATTTTATTTAAGATATGAATGAATCATTTACTTCATTCATACCACTTCATAAGTCGGTTAATAAACGGTAAATACATGTAACGATTATTAAGGTGTAAGTTCAAATCGTATTTAAACTTTGTTTAATCTCAAATACAAGATTAGATTAAGAATTAATCATTAATGATTAACAAGTAATCATAGATGATAAAAAGTTTGGATGTTTTAATGTTTGTGTCTAAAATCGTATTTTAATTGTTTTATTACTTGTATCTAATAGAAAAGAAAACAACCACAAACATAAATAAAACATGCAACAAATTTTGTGCAAACCTCGACCGATGAAATCCTAGGTTCGGTCACGTGAGTCATCACGACGGACCGAAGGGCCAAACTAGGGGACGGGCCAACATGAACCCAAACGGGCCTACATACACCCAATGGGCTCCCACTTGCCCCATGACATTCATGGGCAAGTAGAAACCAACATTTTTGAAAAATGCAATCTGCCAGAAAATTCAGTCCGACTTCAGGGCCCGAAAAGTCACTGAAGGAATCTTCGGTGGTCTTCCCTGCCTTTTGTAAAGTTGTAGGTCTGTGAGTTGCGGAAATTTTGGCGGTGGTTTCAGGTCCAACGGAATAGCCAATCTCCGGGAAAGTCTGTTTTCGTGCAGCTGCGTAGGAGGTGCCGAAAATTGTTGTTTTGTCCTCATCTTTTCTCCAACTTTGGTCAACAAATTACAAAATAAAAAGAAACAAAATACAACTATTCTAATTACTTTTACAATTGAAATTTGCCCCAAAAATGGCACCAAAAATTAAAAGAAAAAATTAAACAAATTACAACAATTAAGCCAAAAACACGGCTTTTCCCGAAACAACCAAACAACCAACAACAAACACATTCAATCACAAACGCTCTAGGTTTTCATCGGTTTGCACAAACAAGCAACAATTGACAAAGCTTTGGCTTGGGATATTGCAAAAATACATGTTTTGCCATATCAAAAACAAAAT
This sequence comes from Calendula officinalis, assembly GCA_963853835.1. Taxonomy (NCBI): domain Eukaryota; kingdom Viridiplantae; phylum Streptophyta; class Magnoliopsida; order Asterales; family Asteraceae; genus Calendula; species Calendula officinalis. The sequence continues at coordinate 82,633,868 of OY970821.1, forward strand.
TAAAAAAATTAAATTTCAAGCCAAATAATCAAAAAATACAACAACTAGATTAATTTTTTGATGTTGTTTTTGTAACAAGTAGCAATTAGGGTTCCAAAAAATCAAATTTTTAAAACCAATTTTATATAAAAATTTTGCTACTTTTTACAAAAAACTTGCTAATTAAATCATCAATATGATGACTCGTGATACCACTGTTAGTGATTTACGGTTTAATCAAAGTAAAACGCAGCGGAATATAACATAAATCACCTCACAATGATCTACATATTGACAATCTAATTAAGCATGAAATAACAAAGAGTTTAGTATGTAGAAATCATACCCTTGAAGCCTTTGATTACACCAATGAATGAGGATGAAGAACTCCAAGAATTCAATGTAGAATTTCTCTAATGATATCTACACTACACCTTGTCCAGAACACCAATTGGGATGCTAGTCCCTTATTCAAGAATCAAAAACCAAAACCCCAAAATCTTATTTTGGTTTCGGACGTAAGTCATGTTTCAAATTGGAAAACCAAACTTAAAACCCAATTGACAATTTCTTATGGACGTCCAAGTGCAAGAACAAAACAAGGAATCTTTTCCTTCTTGATTGTCCGAACCAAAGGAACTTTTTCTCTATGCGGCCGTATAAGGGGAAGGGAGGATTAGGGTTAGTAAACTTGCTCCTTAATCCTATCCTATATATGAGGCCTAAATTTGGGTTTGACACCATGGCAATTCCAAGCATTCCTATTCATCCATAATGCCACTTGGAATTCCCTGATTGGTCCACGTCATTTGCACTAATACAAACGAATCTGGTACAGCTTACGGTCTACATTCATACGCTCCATATACGGCAAACGAATCTGGTACGGCTTACGGTCTACATTCATATGCTCCATATACGGCTTCCTACATACAAGGAAACAAATAAATAACTATTTAAAAGATCCTACATACAAGGAAACAAATAAATATTTAAAAGATCAATCAGCGACTCAATCGTATTTATTCAGAAGTGATACACGACTCAATATAATTTCCATAAAACCGGCATTCTATGATTACGGCATAAAAAGCTGGATTGTGCAACGGAACCAGACTTCAGATTAATAAAATGCCCGTGTAACGTTTCTTCATTTACCGTTTTTTTGTACAAAATCATCATCACATCTATCGATTATTATGTCATTTAGAAATATATAAAGTTTTTGGACATTTTTCTACATACTAAAATTTACAGCATACCCGCCCATCGGGCGGGTTTTGTAGCTAGTCTAAGTATATATTCTCTAATTACAAGTTAGGAGATATGACACTTAGCCCCTTGTCTTTTGATTCTTTATGATTACTCACTAATACGTTTTAACTTAACAATTAATTAAAACATAACTAGCCAAGTAATTATAGTTTATATAAATAATATAATTACCCTAATTATATTATATATATTAAATGGTGTTTGGTGTATAAGTGTGTGACCCTTTAGGCTCACATACGTCTAGCCATATAACTATATGTCATGAACGTGAAGCATATTCCAACAGCTCCCACTTGCGCACGTCATAACATCAGGTAGTTATACAAGTAAAGGTTAGAGTCTAGCAACCCGCCAATACCCCTAGAAGTACATGAGTGAGTTTCAGAAAAGTCCGGGTTCAAAGTTTTTCAATCAGTTATCCTTTTGTTACTGATACCATGTTGAATTTATTAACGATCATTTATTATTTCTCTTAACTCGTTGGCTAACGACTTGGTAAAATCTTGTTGTTAATGTCATACTAACTTACTGAATTCATCAACATCTTTAATGAATTACGTTAGTGTTAGCTCCCACTTACTTTTATGGAATTTAAGCATCTCTTAAACTACTTTGACCTAGTCAATAACTTGTAGTTTAGTCTTTTTAAGAATTCTATCAATAATTAATATCATCCTTTAGATTTGCGAATATCCAACATTCTTGTTTAGGGAATCATGACCTTTATTGATTACTGTATCTAACAAAGGAGCTGATTCGTACAGAGCAACTTTTATCCATACAGAGCAAATTCATCACAAATGACAATCATACCCTTAATGGGAGGGGTGAAATGTAAAATGTGTTAAAAGTAAAGGAAGGACATGATTGTCATTTGGGATGAATTTGCTCTAAATGGATAAAAATTGCTTTGTACGAATTAGCTCCCATCTAATAAGTATAAGACACTTGAAACGATACTTCCAATTCTTAAATACATTAGTATTCTTTTAAGAACTTTATTTAATACAAGGTCATTTCCTTGGATTTCTTAAATATCCATTATTCCTATAAGGGAATTATGATTTGATTAAATATTGTATTTATTACAAGTATAAAAGACTTACAATAATACCTTTTAATTCTTAAACACCTTAATATAGTTTGTCTCTTTTAAGAGTTTATTTAATGTCTAAGTCATTTTGCTTGGATTATACGAATATCCAATTATTCCTATTAGGGAATTACGACTTAACTAAATCCTTTACTACAAGTATAAAAGACTTGTAATAATACTCTTAAAGTCTATCTTGATTATATCCAATACAATCATACTATATTAATACTAATACTTTAAAACTTTCTATTATAAGTAATGACTATTACTTAAGATGTTATAACCAAGTTCAATAACTCTTGAACCTTATGCTTCCATAAAACTCTTAAATACTTTCATTAGAAAAACTTTCTAATTACTAGCATCTAAATACCTCGAGCTATCAAGACATTATTTATACAACAATCAAACAAGTATATAACATGAAATATAAGTAAGTCAAAACTTGACTTACAATCTAGTCATAAACCTTGACTAGTGTAATTATCACACATGCACACAATATAATTCAACCATGGATTCGAAATTTATTAAAACTAAAGAAAAACTTGTTTTTAACAAAAATTAAAATTATCCAAACAATATAGTAAAATCGTTTTAACTGAATCCACAAAATATTGAATTATAAAAACTTCGTGCTTGTGGGATCATCACCATCTCATGCCGGTCGTCATCACTTTCCATCTCCTCCTGCAATAAATGATTACAAAAGTTAGATTACTCATAATATACTTTACAAGTATCTTAAAGTGATTAAGAAGTGTGGTTGTGTTACCTGAGGAACTTGCGTTTCCTACACTACCACTTGCACCCTTTGGACAATTCCTTTTTCCAATGCCCAGCCTCTCCACACTTGAAGCACCGGTTCTCGGTCCTCGCAGTGTTAGGCTTAACCTTCTTGACCTTTTGTTTGACACCTTTACCATTTGGCACTCCTTGGTTAGGATAGGTTTTTCCCTTTCCTTTACCACCATGCCCTTTTCTCTTCTTCCCACCGCCACTGCCATTACCGATCATGAGAACGTCCTTAGATTTGGCCCCCAAACTCAACTCAGCTGTCTTGAGCATGGAATGTAGCTCAGCAATGGATTTCTCCATATTATGCATGTTGTAGTCGACCACAAAAGACTTGTAGTCATCAGACAACGAGTTGAGTATAGTATCTGTTGCCATTTGCAACGGTATGGGGTGACCAAGTCTAGCGAGGTGATCCATGTGTCCCTTCATTTTCATGACGTGGGCACTCACCGGTGTTCCTTTGACCATCTTGCAAGAGTTGAAGGCTCGATTGATGTCAAACCTCTCAGTGCGAGCTTGCTCTTGAATTAAATCCCTAAGTTGCTGGATCATCTCAAATGCAGGCACATCCATAAGTCCCGCTTGTAACTCAAGACTCATAGTGGCGAGCATCAGACAACTCACATCGAGTGCATCACTGACATGCTTATCATAAGCTTGCCTCGTTTCAGCTCTGGCATTAACAGCAGGGGTGTTTGGTATTGCTCTCTCCAAGACATACCACTTTCTCTCATGCCTGAGCACAATACGAAGATTGTGCTCCCAGTTGAGAAAGTTTGACCCAGTCAACTTGTCCTTTTCGAGGATTGAGCGAAGTGAGAGATTGTTGGTGCTTGTCGTCACGATTGCGTTTGTTGCTGCCATCTACAAATCAAACCCAGTTTAATTAGTAATCATCAATAAACATTCTTTAAAATATATTATAAACCCATAATTAATATTTAGGCCTAGGATCCATATATCACATTCTCGCCGCAAGGTTTGGGCACTTCCCGACGAGACATGTTATTTCTGGTAGGTAACATCCTTACCGATCGTATCAAGACTTGACACGATTCCTAGGGGTCGTAGAATCTTTAGACTTATAACTTATTACAACCTTGTACAATCTAATTGTACATTTCTAAGTTAGTAATAAAGTCTAGTATGTTTATTCTACTCAAGTACTTTTTGGGCCTGGACTCCCGATTATCACCAAAGTAGATCAGACCATCTAAGACAGTGTGATGCTCTGCGCCGGGACTCCCGATTATCACAGAACCTTACGCACCCTAACACTCGCAATGATTTGAATCCATATCTAAGATTCTTTATCCTTACAATATGAATATCGTTGAACAAGTGAGGTGTTCCATTAGGTGGATAGTACTTAGATCTAAGATTTTCTTGGGTTTGTTTAAGTCTTAAACTAAACTTAAACCTTTATTCCAATCTTAATCCTTGTTTAATATGTGTGACTTGTGAATTTAAGAATTCTACAAGATACCTTTTTAAAGCATAAGAACTATTCTTTAAAACTTATAGTTTCAAGAATTTGCGCGATTGTATATGTATACCTAAAACGAGGTGTACAAAACGTTTTACTAGGTTTTGTGAAAAACCTTATCTAGAATAAAACTTACTTGTTTTATCTTACTTGAAAAACTTATAAACTTATGTTAAACCTTTTTAAATTCTTTTATGATTCATGAACTTGAAACATAAACCTAGTTTAACACACCTAGCTTTTCATATGTCTAATAATGAAATTAAACATTTGTTTTGACTTATTAGATTCGACCAAAACTTATGTCTTAATGACACACTTATAAACTTTGTGATTTTCTTGTGTAGCTCCCACTAGCTTCAACAATCATGATAAAACTTAAGCTAACACAATCACCGGTTTATACTTGGTGAAACTAATAAACTTATTATATGAAGACTATATATAATAATTCTTAGTTTGTTTAAACCTTTCTTATATTTAACTTGAACTAGTTAAATATAGGTTCTTGTTATTTTTACTTGATCATTAATCTAGTATATTACATGACTTGTAAAATACTTATTTTATACTTGTATAATTACCTAGTTATAATAATTTATAACTTTATACATCTTAATATATGATAATATATATATATATAACTTTGTATATTTCTAGTTAATCATATAATTTCAACTTGTACAATTTCTAGTTAATCATATAATTTCAACTTGTACAATTTCTAGTTATAATGAAATCATAACTTTGTACTTTCTAGTTTTAATTATATTATAACTAATACAATAACTAGTTATAATATTATCATTTATGATCGAAATAACATTACCCTTTTTAATTGTCCTATTTTATCTTGCATTTAATGTATTCGTATATATGTATATTTTATAATAAACGTGTAACATTCTAATAAGAATATTACATCTAATTTATACATATGTATTTTAACTTAATCTAATTAAAATACGTATAAACTTATTATATCTTTTAAAATTTAATTTTACCTAATAATTAAAAATTCCGAAAATTTTAATATATTTATATAAATAATTAAATACACCTTGTTAATTTTAGAACTTAAAAAATTAACATCCTCTTTTTGTCAATTCCCTAAAATAATTAGATGAACCCTAATCTTGTTTTTGACCAATCAAAACTAGGGTTTTGACTTTCTTGATCAAAGACGTTATTTTAATTAAAAGATTAATTTTAATCAATCCTATTTAAACAATAAACTTTGTTTAAATTCTAAGATAGATTATAACTTTTAATAAATTCATTTAAACTTTTTAAACCTTATAGACAATAAAATTTGTCTAAATTTCTAGGTTTAAAGAACTAGTTAAATAAATCTATCAAAATAATAATTAAACCTATTAGACATAAATTTGTCTAATTAACTAGGTTTTAGGTTATTATCCTAATTAATTCTTTTAAACTATTAAACTTAAACTAGTTTAAACTTCTAGGGTTCTTTTAGGGTTTCGAAAATCTCAAGACTAAGAAACTTTTCCACCAATTAAACTAGGTTAGTTTAATAAACTTGGTGTCCAAGTATCCTCTAGATTTCGAAAATCCTAAGCGATTAGGAAAGAATCCTTTTGATCAATTAAACAAATCTTGTTTAACATACTTGATCCTAGGGTTTTTCCTAGGTCACGAAAATTCAAGGGAGAAAATGAAAGAATCCTTTTGCTCAATTAAATAAATCTTGTTTAACATACTTGATCCTAGGGTTCTTCCTTGTATTTCGAAAATTGCTAGGGTTCTTAGAAACCTTCTTGACCAATTAAACTAGACTAATTTAATATTCTTGGTCCTAGGGTTCTTCCCTTTTTCGAAAAATATGAAGAAGAAGAAAAACTTGAAACAACAAAAAAAACATGTAATTAAAGTAAACAAATAATCTTTGTTAACTAGTCTAGATCTCTAAACCAACGCTCTGATACCACTGAAGGGTTTCGCTACGCACCATGCGACTGATCGACCACTTGGGTCAACCACCTAGTATGCTTGATTCGACCATACTGACCAAGAACATGAACTTGTTCTTGACCGGTTAAAACCAACTAGCTGATTTAATCCCTAAATGTGGAACTGGGATTAAACCTAATACTTAAACCCTAAAGGATTGGGATGTTGGAAAACTAGATTAGGTTAACAAGAAAGAAACCTTGTTAGAAGAACTCGAACACACACACACACACACACATACTTGTGTGTGTTCGTCGACTACTACCAAGAACCCTAGGGTTCTTGGTTAGACTTCGACCAAGAGGAGAAAGAGGAAAGAGTGTTCCATGAAACATACCTTAGTTAGTGCTTAAGATAGATCCACTTATGATGAACACGACGAACGATCCTCTAGATGATCACTTGCAACGAACTTGGATCTTCAAGACTTGAAGAACACGAAGAACGAATGAAGAACACGAAGAACAAAAAGTGTTGTGTTCTTGGGGTTGTGTTCGGCCGAAAACCAAAGAGAGGAGGGAGGCTAGGGTTTCGAGTGGTGATCAAGGAATAAGGGAACCCCGTGCATTCTATTTATAATAGAAAGACTTTCACTTAGGGCCCTTCTAGTTTAATTAAGATTAATCTGTTAATTAAACTTATCTCTTACACTTTAAACCCTTATAGTTTAACTAGTTTATTATTGTTGCACTTAACTATCAAATGTCTAGTATTAACACACTAATAATTCGGTACCCATATACATGAATTATATACTTGTATTTATACTTTTAATAGTTAATTATATAATAACCTTTATATAATTTACACAATAATATTATCCAATTACTATATGATTTAATAGCCTTAAATCATATCATGGATAATCTATAATTAACACATTGTATATTTACTTAACTAGTAAATGTACAACTACTTGTATTAATTAGTTAGTTAAACTAATCTAGTAATAAGTTAAACTTAACTTAATACATAACTGATTTATAATGAGTATTATGAATCATTCCTCTTCGTAGTATCGTTGCATAACTTGCTCGTATTACATGCACTCACCGGTGTGACTCTTAAGTGTTTCGTAGGCATGGATGTATCATCATAGGTTGACTAACTGTGCACATAAATCCTTTAGACTCCCACTTGTGCAAGTTTGTAACCTTTATCTTAATGATACGAGCTACAGTGGCCTTCTAGATGGGCATGTAGGTAACCAACCCCATAAAAACAGCTTATGTAACCCTAGTATAGTTTTATGAAAAACTCTTAATAGCGTCTCCTAGTAAAGAACACTCTGTCTTTACTTCTTGGGTAACATTGTTAGGCTTATCCCTTGCAGCACGATATTTGTGATAACGAATACGAGCATGGTAGATATTATCAACTCCTGTATTCGAATTCATTTTATGACTTCTTGATTCAAACTGCTGTGATAAACGACAAAGAACAGATCAGTTCGTTTGGGCAAGACCGTGCACTTGTCAGTTTCTCATCATGTCAAAGGACCTATAAATATCTCTCCTAAAAAGGAGGTGCAATTACCATCTTGTTATATTTCGATTTAAAATACAATTTCCTTTGTACCCAGTATCGCCTCGTATGACAAACATATTTCAGAATTGTCTAAGTTGAACCAAAGCACATCAGTCATTGTATCCTAAACCAAATACCTCAGGCTTAAGGACAATCCTAGTGAATAATACTTTTGAATTTTTCAACTATGAAATATTGTCACGGTGGTGAATCCAATATTCGTTGAGCCTCCAACAGAATATCACCGATATTTGGTTTACACAAAACTTGTGTAGCTATCTTCGAAGAGCTTCGAATCTACCACCAAATACCGCGATGACGTTAACGTCCCATCAAGGTTCCCACCAAGACGAGTAGTCACGGATTTATATCTTTTTGAATAAATAGACTTTTATTCATGGATGATGTAAAACATACAAAGTCTGAATAAAAATGATACTAACTCATGTATTATTCCTCACTGGACATAGATACTGAATTATTACTGGATCATTACTTATTCCTTTTGTTCGTGCTGATTACTTAATGATTCTTACAACCTTAATTGTAACTTTATCACTTAAACCAATCATTTCTATTAAACTAAAGACACAAGACGAGTATTTAGGAATACTATTACTTTTGTCTTAAATACTTTCATTAGAAAAACTTTCTAATTACTAGCATCTAAATACCTCGAGCTATCAAGACATTATTTATACAACAATCAAACAAGTATATAACATGAAATATAAGTAAGTCAAAACTTGACTTACAATCTAGTCATAAACCTTGACTAGTGTAATTATCACACATGCACACAATATAATTCAACCATGGATTCGAAATTTATTAAAACTAAAGAAAAACATGTTTTAACAAAAATTAAAATTATCCAAACAATAAAGTAAAATAGTTTTAACTGAATCCACAAAATACTGAATTATAAAAACTTGGTGCTCGTGGGATCATCACCATCTCATGCCGGTCGTCATCACTTTCCATCTCCTCCTGCAATAAACGATTGCAAAAGTTAGATTACTCGTAATGTACTTTACAAGTATCTTAAAGTGATTAAGAAGTGTGGTTGTGTTACCTGAGGAACTTGCGTTTCCTCCACTACCACTTGCACCCTTTGGACAATTCCTTTTCCAATGCCCAGCCTCTCCACACTTGAAGCACCGGTTCTCGGTCCTCGCAGTGTTAGTCTAGCAACTGATACTTCATCAGATGGTCATTACCATCAGATAGTATAGGAAAAGTTTGAGCATCTGAATTCATTTGACCATCTGAAATCATTTGACTATCTGAATCAGTGAGCCGTGAAGATGTATCTGAAGTTTTTTTTTCCTAATAAAAATGTCTTATATCTGAATGTAATGAGATACGAAGATATTGCTGATAGATTAGGAAATATGTTTGTATGTCAATAAAGATAGATTTAAGCAGTCATAGAATGACAATCTTAAGCTGACCAGTTAAGGAAATGAGTAGCTGATCATTTAAGGGAAAATTAAAATAACTCGTACCTAATAGAAAATTTAAGTAACCGATACTACAAGAGACAACTTCATATAAGGAAAAATAGCTGCAACAGTGGTTGGCGATAGGTAGTGTCTGAAAAGAAATTTTCATGTTGCCTTATTGATGATGTGGTGGAGTCGTAGGGGCTTACAACAGATCATATATCAGAGGTCATCATGTTGTATGCCCTGCACTGTTTTTCAGCTCAGTGTTGGATTTCTGAGTATCCATCGCTGAAGAATGGATATTGGTTTTCATTTAAAGTAACTAATCGTTTTGAAGCATGCCTTCCGGTTTCTGATGATCTTTTTGAGCTTGAGACTATGGCTTCTTCATGAATGAGATTGTAACAGTCTTTGTTCTTGTGGTAACTACATTTCTTTTTACCACTTTCAAGGTTATTGTTTTGATCCGTTTCCATCTCTTCGGTAACTTCCACGATGATGTTCTGTCTTACATATTGTTCCATTGATAGATTTTGAATACCTGGTCAGCTTGAGTTTCATCAACCTCCATTTCCTCAACCTCTTCAAAGATAACATTTTGATCTATATAGTTTTCTATTGAGATATTTTGGGATTGGTTGATGTCATCCATCTGATCAAAGAATGTCATCAGACAGTCACCATTGATTGATTCGTCTGATATTTCCTCTGGATGAAATGAGAGATGTTGAAAAGGATAGCTTGCAAAGTGTTTCAGAGTGACTGGTGGAATGGCATCGTTTTTTTAGTAGGTTAAATACTATTTGCAGTTGATTGTTAATTTGTGTGAACCCTTCGTTCATCTCAGCCTTGATTTCGATTGAGAGTTGTGCAAGGTCAGCTTTATTGTCAGCTATTGATGATGTTAGCAGGCTGATGTGAGTGGTGAGATTTACTAGTGTTTGGTTGTTAGTGCAGTCAACATTAGTGGTTCTTACTTGTCTCTGATGACAGATGGATTCTATTTCTTCTTGTGGAGTGAAATCCTGAGACAACTCTTCGCCTTGAATCTTTGATTCCTCTGAGGTGTAATCTCTGGTGATGATCAGATTTCCGCTTGCAGTCTGAAAAACTTCTCTTTCATAGCGAACTTCTTGGGATTAAGACATTCTGTATGTTCTGTTTTTAACGTTTGATGTTCCAGATGTAGAAGTTCTGCAGTTAGAATATTGCTCATACTTCTCAGGAAACCTTTGAGTTGAATTCTGTTCTTTAAGGACTTGTTTGTTGAAGTTGGATGATTTTTGAAGAGCTTCATTTTTCTGAGCTAATAGTAAGTTATCTTCTCTCAGGATATCGTTGAAGCATTGAAGCTTGATCACTTCAAGTTTTGAATTTTCAGCTTCTGAGGATGCTTGAATGAGCATTTCTCTCGTGAGTGATCATCAGATCTTTAGCAAGTGATCTGACTAGCGGTGGATAATCTTCTGGAGAAGCTTTGTTAGGCATTTTTCCTTCATTTGGAAGTTCGTCTTCCCATTCCCTTGATCTAGGGAACATTGGAGTATCAAATTCAAAAGACCCTTTTTCTTTCTGACGAAATTCAGTTTCTTCACACCTTGCCATCAGACATATAACTTTCGGTAGATCTTCAAAGTTTGGCTCAGATTCTTCTTCTATTTTTGCAAATAGACCTTTTGTGTTGCAAGTAATTACTTCTTCTTCACTTGTCTCTGAGTCACTTAACCAAGCTTCAGCAGTTGCCTTTAATGCTTTTGCATCTTTCTCAGCCTTGGCTAGCTGAGCTTTCAGCTCCTGGTATTTCTTCTCAGTATCTTCATATTTCTTTTTATAGTTTGACGAGGAGTTTGAGCTAGATTTTTCAGAACAAGGGTTTTCTTTAACTCTGCAATCAGCTTTGATGTGACCCGTTCTTCCACATTTAAAGCATACCATCTCTCCTCTGTCGTTTTGACCACCTGATCTGTTTCTATTTAAGAATCTCTTATACCTTGTGGCTAATAGAGCCATACTTTCAGAGAGTTCTTTTATATCATCATTATCACCTTCTCCTAGATTAGATTCTTGTTCTTCGAAATCACCGTATTCAGCATCTTCAAATCTTTCATCATCAACATCGTTTGGATCGACAGCGTTTTCAATCTTTGCTTTTAGTGCTCTGTGAGAGGACTTAGAAGAGCTTGCAATGAAAGCGGAGGAGGTAGGAGTTTCATTCAGATCATCATACATCTTGTTTTCATTTTCAAAGTTCATCAGTGTACTATAAAGAGTACTCATGTTCATATCCCTCATCTGACCAGAGGTTCTTAGCACCGTGGACATGACAGCCCAATCTTTTGGATTAATTTCCAAAAATTTGTACATTAATTCTTGAACATCTTTGTGAATACCAAACTCCCTTAACTCATTTATAAGGATGGTGAAACTTCTGTAGGACATGTTGAGAGTTTCACCTTTGATGACCTTGAATGCTTCATACTTTCGATTCAACATTGCTTTTCTAGCTAGCTTTAACTTCATTGGTTCCTTCATACGATGTTATCAGGATATCCCAATTCTCTTTGGCAGTTTTATACTCTTTTACAGTGATAAGGATGTGATTTGGGAGGGATGTTTGAAGGAGGAACCGGATTTCAGCATCTAGGCCGGCTAGCTTTTTGTCTGCCTCTGACCATGGATCTTTTGGTTTGGGTTCTTCAACATCGGAAAGGTCTTCTTCTTCTTCATCTTCGTCTTTATCGTCACCCTTCTTCTTCTTCTTCTTCTTCTTCTTCTTGGAAATGGTTGCACTTGGAACGAACATTTTTGGAATGTATGGACCATTAATAAGAATATCTGGTCCCATGTCATTTTGATGTTCGACAAATCCAAGAAAACGGATTTTCCACATACCAAACTCGTCATCAGTAAACACAGGGGCATTTGTCTTCGAACCAAGATTCATTTGAGATAGTTTTTCACCCATTTTTGATCAGTAAGTAAGCAGATCAACAATTATGAATTAATTGTCCCTGCTCTGATACCAATTGTTAGTCCCGTAATAAGTGAAATAAAACACTTATACGCTTTCACTGACCAATTTAAATTTATGGAAACACTCAACACTTTTTAAACTTTTCTTTATTAATCAATAATGATGCAATAAAGATGCAAGCAGTTTGCGGAATAGCTAAGAACAAATCCTAACTAATTTTTTCTCTTAATATTATCTATTGATTTTGACATATGTAATCATCTAATTTTATTTGAAACTTTAGAAACTCTTTCTTATTTGATAGTCGTTGCCAATCAACCCACAAAATCATTACATTATTTCGGTGAGAAAATGGTAGTATTAAACATCATTACACTCTTATTTATCATGTGTAAGTCAACATGTTTTAATATCAATCATGTAATAACAACTGTTCTTTGTATTGGTAGTGTGGTACACATAAATCTATTACTTGACACATCTTTAATTTTAGGGTTTTGATAATGAAAGCCCTTAGGGCTGTCATAAAACATGCATAAAAAACTTATACATCTTAGTATAACAAATTCCTTAAATCTTAGGAACTATTCTTATTGTACAAATCTCTTAATTTTATAATGATAATGTGGTACACATAAATCTATTATATTGACTTTAAGTATACTTTTTCTGTATTTAAATCTATTATATTGACTTTAAGTATACTTTTTCTGTATTTAAATCTATTTTATATGCAAATTTGTAGCTTATTTGGATAACTCATATAGCCTACATAGCCCAAAATTACTTTGAGCTATTGTTAAGTAATTTTAAAAAAACCTTAATTTGTTTTTCTGTGCATTAAAGTTTTTATAATTTGAGAACGCAAAACATGAATAACGCTCTTTTTATTCAGAGTTTTTATGAACCATTTATACATATTATGTTTTCAAAGAGTTAGACTGTTTTAAACCCAAATCAAAATTACGCTTTTTTAAATAATTCTTATTTATTTTAATTATATTATACTTTTATTTGGATTTTTTAATTTGTAAATTTCTGTATCTAATAATGTTTCTTCCGCTTAGTTCATGAATATTTGTATGTATGTATGTCATTACCATGTTCAATTAATTTAACAGTCTCATTATCAGTATAATATTTCTTCATGTAAGTATGTAACTATGACAATATTTTTAAATTTTGTATTTAACTATGGCAATATCATCCAACTATTAAGAGGTGTTAAATTAACTCTACTTAGAATAACTTTCCATCACTATTCAAATATTAAACACGATTTCATAGTATAATACAATTAACTGTGCCACTTAAAAGTCAATTTTAACTTTTTAACTTTTTATATTTTTAATTCTCATAATCCAATGATCATTAATAATAGTCAAGGTCAATCATTATCAAATGTTGGTTTATATTTAAGAGAGTCGATATTTTAACACGTAAAATTATACAGAGAGTTATCTCGAATAAAGAGCAGACAAGGTTTTGAAATTTTTAATAGAAAATAAGGATGGTGGTCTAACAAATAATAGATCAAATGTTGTATTTAAAGAAGTGTTTAAAATTTATCTTAATTTTGCTTATTTTGTTAAACACATTGTATCCTAATCGTTTTTTTTTTTTGGAAAAGAGATTGTTTTGTAATCGTTGAACATTTACTTAGTAATGTTTTATTCTATATTTATCATTTTATTATTATGTAGTCATAAATTTTATCATGTTTATATTATTTTATATGCTCCTATTTCATAATTGGCATTTTATAAGCATTATATATTTTCTTATCGTGAATTTAATAATTATGCAATTAACAATAAATATTTGTATTTTATAAAAATTATGTTCAGTAAAATTAATGACAGCACGTGATTTTTCACGGGTCATAACCTAGTTGTTATTAATAAAACGAATATTAAATTGGTGGGATACAAAATCCAAGGCTGCTTAATACACGGCCACGTGTCCAGCTGGTGGTCTAGAAAATCGACATGTGGCCATATAGACTTTGATTTATTATAGTAGTAGATTAGGATTTTTTTAACTTTTAATTGAATAATTTATTTATTTAAAAGAAAGAAAGAAAAAAGAAGATAGACGAGCTAGCAGATGATTCTGACAATGTGATTAAAATTTATGTGAATGTTAAATGTTAAAAATATCATTTCATGTATAAATAATATGATTAATCTTAACCATTAATTATTATTAATTAATAATTAAAATTAAACCTTTAGAATTATAAAAAAAAATTAAAGACTGGCTTGAATAAACCACATACTTTTAAACATGTCTAGTTGCTGTTAAAAGTTTTCAAATGTCGTGTATGGTGAAGGATTTATGTGCACATCTAGTCAACCTATGATGATACATCCATGCCTACGAAACACTTAAGGGTCACACCGGTGAGTGCATGTAATACGAGCAAGATTTGCAATGATACAATGAAGAGGAATGATTCATAATAGTCATTATGAATCAGTTAAGTATTAAGTTAAGTTTAACTTATTACTAGATTAGTTTAACTAACTAATTAATACAAGTACTTGTACATTTACTAGTTGAGTAAATATACAATGTGTTAATTATAGATTATCCATAATATGATTTAAAGCTATTAAATCATATGAGTAATTGGATAATATTGTTGTATAAATTATATAAAGGTTATTGTATAATTAATTATTAAAAGTATAAATACAAGTATATAATTTGTGTATCTGGGTACCGAATTATTAGTGTATTAATACTCGACATTTAATAGTTAAGTGCAACAATAACAAACTAGTTAAACTATAAGGGATGGATGTGTAAAAGGATAAGTTTAATTAAGAGATTAATCTTAATTAAACTAGGAGGGCCCTAAGTGAAAGTCCTTCTATTATAAATAAAAGACTTAGGGTTCACTTATGGGGTTACACCACTAAGCCAAAACCCTAGCCCCCATACTTCCTCCATTCAGCCGAATAGAGCAAGACACCAAGTCTTGGTGTTCTTCGTTCTTCGTGTTCTTCGTGTTCTTCAAGTATTGAAGGACAAGTTCATTGCTTAAATCAACTAGAAGATCGCTCGATTTGTTCATCATCAGTGGATCTATCTTAAGCAAACAACAAGGAATGTTTTTGGGAAACCTCTTTCTCCTTTCTCCCCCTCTTGGACGAATTCGACCAAAGAACCCTAGGGTTCTTTGGTTGATGGTCGAACGAACCACACAAGCTATGTGTGTGTTCGAGTTCTTCGTACAAGGTTTCTTTCTTGGTAATCTAATCTAGATTTCCAACATCCCAATCCTTTAGGGTTTAAGGATTAGGTTTAATCCCACTTCCGCTTTTATGGATTAAATCGGCTAGTTGGTTTTAACCGGTCAAGAACAAGTTCATGTTTTTGGTCAGTATGGTTCGAACCAAGCATACTAGGAGGTCGGTCCT
This sequence comes from Calendula officinalis, assembly GCA_963853835.1. Classification (NCBI taxonomy): domain Eukaryota; kingdom Viridiplantae; phylum Streptophyta; class Magnoliopsida; order Asterales; family Asteraceae; genus Calendula; species Calendula officinalis. The sequence goes on from OY970821.1 coordinate 82,649,850, forward strand.
ATGGGTCGATCATGAAGGATTTATGTGCACTAATAAGTACACGTGTCACCGTGTCCAATGTTATAAGGCACTAAAGAGTCACACCACTACACACCCAATAATGGACAACCGAATAAAGTAAGTCGTGTGGAATAATTAACAATTTAAGTTAATTATAAAGAAGAGAATAAATAATAATAAGTTAATTATTATTTGCGAGGATGGTTAAATATTAGGTTAAGTATTTAATGGACAGTTAATTAATAGTTAATTAATTAACTAGTAAAAGTCCAAGGGTTTAAAGTGTTAATAGGAAGTTTAATTATGAGATTAATCATAATTAATCTCCAAGGACTTAACTGTAACTTAAGTCCTTATAAATAAAGGCTTAAGGTTAAGGTTTAAGGGTTACACATTACAACACCACAAAACCCTAATCCCTCCTCCCCTTCTCTCTTTCGGCCGAAACCAAAAAACCCTAAGGATTTCGGTTTGTGTTCGAGTTCGACGCAAGGAACACACACACACACACAAGTTCTTGTGTGGTACTTTGTTGGTACAACGCGGTCTTGCAGCGTGTCCAGGTGGTGCAGTAGAGGTGGATCAATTCTTTAGCAATCTAAAGGTAATGTTCATCATCTCCTTCTTCTTGTGATCTCATTGACTAGTAGAGATCCAGTAATGTGGGATTCAAGTTCCGCCATGTGAATCCTACAAGGTTTTCATACAGTGGTATCAGAGCTCCCTACTAATCTCAATGAGATTCGGTTGAGTTTCTTTTCGTCTAGAAAAGAACCCTAGAAATTTCGAACCAAGCATGTGTTCTTCAAGTTTTGAATGAACATTGGATTGAATAGGGTTCCAAATAAAAAGAAATTAGGTTTCTTTTTCCCCTCTTTTGGTTTTTCGTTTTTTCGCACATCCTCCCCTATATATGAGGCTACATGATGATTTCATGCCACCTCATCACAACGACGGCTTTTTATTGGTGGACAATGCCACGTGTAAATCGCTCATTGGTCAAATCATTCCTCATAAACTTCACAATACGCAGCTGTTTCACTCTCCACCCTTCCCAAACCCTAACCCTAGAATCTAACATCTCCACCGTATCTCTCTGTTTCCAACTTATTTTCCCTCATCCACCACCCAATCGCCTTCGCAATCCCCCGTCCACCGCCGCCGCCACCGTCCATAGCGGTGCAACAATCAGAAAGGTTACCTTAGATCCAGTTATCGTGCCTTTTCTCCGCAGTGTTGCTTTCTGCTTTGCTGTTCAGTTCACCATTGAAGAACCTTTAGGTATTTATCTTTTTTTTTTAAATTGTAATGATTAATATATACATGCTTAATCATCTATTTTCTCCTTATTTGAGATTTTACAATCCAAATACGTCGCTAACTCCTGAATGAATTAATTTTGCTGTACATATTTACTGTATTTTGATCTTCGCCGTTCAATTAGGATTTTTTGTCTCTCGATTAGTTGGTTGTAATATTTGTGATTTTAATCTAATTTTGATACGAATGAGCATGTTTTAGTCTTCAGATTCATGAAATATTTGCTACTCCCACTGTTCCGATAAGAAAGAGTTTCAATTTGGATTTAGAAAATAAAATCGATGCTTTTGCAGATTTTGAACTTCTGGGAGGAACTATATTAGCTCGGTTAAAGTTTAAAATTTTGCACATTCAAAATTTGGATTAATAAGTACTAGTTTTGACATCAGAAAGTGACAAATTTGGATCAAAATCGTTTTTATTATGTTTTATTTTATTTTTTGCTCTCCTTTCAGCTCCAGAGTATAAATGAAGAACAGACGATTAGAATTCGTAATACAGAAGGTGCAAGAGCTTGCTAATTTGCTGGAAGAAAAACAATTTGGGGTGTTTGTTTCCAAATGAAATGATGATGACAATGTTACAAATTTGCTGAATTAAATTGCAAAAGCAGGTGTGTATTGTGATTAATTTATATTTGTGTCATTGTTCTTTGTGATACTAACTACTAAGATGTGTTGAAGGATTTGAAGAAGAAAAAGAGAAACAATTACAAGCCATGGCACCTGATTTGAGAAAGAGAGAAGATTTACGTACACAAGGCTGATCAAAAGTTTTTGGGGCAGTTTTAGACCCATTTGTGCAATAAAACGCCACAAAGAAACTTGCAACAAGGTTTAAGCAACTTTGTTTATTTCAAAATAAAAAAACATTTGTGTATGAAATCATTTGTTAAAAGACTTCGTTTTTTAATTAAAAATCAGAATGGAATTTGACTATACTGATGAATATGAATGGGATAGGTATTTCTCCTCAATCAGACATTCAGAGTTCAGATTTATATTAATTGAAGCAAAAGATTTTTTACACCCACCAAGTGTTCGATAAAACGCCACAAAGAAACTTTGCAGCAAGGTTTAAGCAACTTTGTTTATTGCAAAAGTTAAAAAAAAACATGTGTGTATGAATTCATTTGTTAAAAGACTTCATTTTTTAATTAAATTTTCAATTATTATAAAAGAATCACTGAGTTCTTCCCATTTCAAAACTTGAAAGCTTAAATATTCCATGGAACTTTGTGGTTTTGATTTAGAATTTAATGAGTTGGATTTTATCTTTCTCGTGAATCAGGGGATGCAGAGGAAGACTATGATGGTATGCTTAATATTGCTTTCACCAATTTGAAGGTGCGATTTGGCATTTCAATTTACAACTATGAACCTGGAAATAAGAAGTCTTTGATGTTTTTGGTTCACGTATTGGTGGGTGTATTTTGTTCTATCTAATTGTATATTTTTGCAGCTGTGAACAAAGATGAACTTTTACAAATGGTGAGATTTGGTGCTGATATGGTGATCAGTTCAATGGATAGCACGATCAATTGATGATGTTTTCAGTTTGATGAAAAATGGTCAACTGACTCGGGTTGTTAGTTCAACTGCAGTGAATCACCAAAGTAGCCGTTCCCACAGGTTTGTAGATGATAACTTATAAGCCTAGAAGTGGCAAAATGGGTGATTTGGTAAGGTTTGAAAATGGGTCGGTTTTCTACCGTTTGAAATGGATCGGGTTGCCACAACACATTTTTGGACAAAAAAAAGTGTGCACTTATAATTCCTATTAAATAAACAGTGTGAATTATATGATTATAAAAGATCAAAAGTTATTAGAATAATTATAATATAGTTTCATGGATAATACGATTTAGGATTTTATACGCATTAAAATTTACGCATTGGTGATTTTCGACCTATTTGACCCTTCCATTTTAAGTTATCTTACCTATTCGACCAACCCAATTAAATTAAACGGGTCAAAATAATCGAATTTTGATGTATTTTCTTTCTGCAAATTAACCCGTGCATGTGCATGGAAAAGACGTAAATGAGGGCATGATACACCGGAAGTCTTCATTTGGTGGATTTAGCAAGAAGTGAAAAAGTGTTGACAAGTGAGCAATTGATTTTGTCTTAGGTTACATAAACTCTTTTGACTTGATCAATTTTCAAGGTTTTCACTTTTGCTTGACCGTAATAAGATATGAAATATGATTTATTGATTTTAATTATATCTAATTTCTTTATTTTGTGTGTTTATAGTACGAAATTTTGAAAGAACAGTACGCACTAACTGTTTGGGTAAGAAGGTATATCCCAAACTGATTTCTTAAATGAAAAGGATGATGATCACCTTAACCGATGAGCTAAATACCATGTCAATAGGATACTAATGACAAGATGGTTTCCTATAAACTTCTTCTGACTTATATTGGGTCAAAATGGGCTGTTTTGACAGTTTTTGGCAGTTTGGTTGCTTGGATTAAGCTGATTTTTTGTGGAAGACTTAGGATTATGATTTCCCATTTTTCAGATTTTTTTGGGATTGTTCTGAATTTTTTCTTGAAAACGGGCCGAATGGGTTTTTTCTGGACTGTTTGGTCAGTTTTAGACAGTTGGGGTGGATTTTTTAAGCTGATTTTTTTTTTGTGGGCCTTAGTTGCATAAATTCCCATTTTTCTGGAGTTTCTGGGATTTTTCTGATTTTTTTCTGCTGTTGTTGCTGTTCGGTGCATATTTTCGATTTAAAAAGGCAGCAGAAGGGCAGATTTGGTTCCAGTGGGCAGATCATCTTGAAAATTCTGGAGCTGATTGGAACTATTATTTTAGAATTTTGGAGAATTTATGGGATTTTTATGATTTTTTTCCGGTGGAGTTGGCCTATCGGGTAATAATCCCAAATGGTAAGAAGTATCAATGATGGAGTGGTTCGCTTACAGATTGTAAGACAGGAGAAATCAGTTCTCCATGATACTCGGTGGTAGGCGATTGTTACAGCAATTTTGTACCGACGGATACTCAATGGTTGAGGCTGAGAGGATGAGATACATAATTACGTAGCGAAAAGATTTAAGAACTGAGACGCATGCGAAATTGGCGATCTTGGCGCAAAATCAAGATAATGGTAATGTATTACGTGGTAAGAAGTACGTGCTACCGTCGTCATTTACCGGAAGTCCAAGGTATATGATGCAGAACTATTTAGACGCCATGACGATTTGTAAATTTTACGGTTATCCTGATTTATTCATAACCTTCACGTGTAACCCTAATTGGCCAAACCATTATTGTGATTAATTTGATACAAAATTTTATCTGTAGAATTTTTGGTTGATACAAAGAAGTCTTATTTCGTTTGTAAATTTTATGTAACATCTGTTCATGTATCGATTTTTCTACCAATTCATCATTACAGCTACAACATTATTATGTCATTTTTAAAATTACTAATCTTTGTTGGTATTTTTCTACATACTAAATTTTGAAGCATACCCGCCCATCGGGCGGGTTATGAAGCTAGTATACATATATATTATTAAGTTTTTTTTTATCTTAGAAAGAAACCTAGTAAGTTTGATCCAAGAAAATTGTTCAAGTTTATGAACAATTGGATTGAATAGGTTTCAAGATAAAAGAAATTAGGTTTCTTTTGTTTAGTAAGAAAACCCTAGAAAGTTTGATCCAAGAAAAGTTGTTCAAGTTTATGAACAGTTGGATTGAATATGATTTTTAGACAAAAAGGAAAAGGTTATTATTATTATTATTATTATTATTATTATTATTATTATTATTATTATTATTATTATTATTATTATTATTATTATTATTATTATTATTATTAAAATTAAAAGCGGGAGTCGAAACCAAACCAACCGAGTTTCGGTTGAGGCTTGGTTAGACAACCGAGTGGTCGACCGAAACCAAGTCCACCGAGTTTCGGTTGGATGATGGTATCTTGGTGACCAAGTTATCGTATTTAGGGTACAAGATTTTATGTAGCCTAAATCAGGAATAAAGAATCTACAAGATTTTTTCTATATTCTTTTAATTATTGAGTCAATCCATGTAAATCTTTTGATTTTTTGACTAAACTATCAAGAACAAAATCAAAAGAATAGATTTACATAAATCTCGACTAGTTTATTTATTTATTTTTATTTTTTAATAATAAATAGATTATAAATTATTAAAGCCAAAATAATTTCGAAACTAAGGGGGAAATAAGAAATCAGTTTATGGGTAATTTAAAAATTATCAGTTTGGTAATTTAATAATTATCAGTTTATTTAATTAATTAGTATGACATAACCCAAAAGAAGTGACATTGTGTTTATTTAATATTTCTGAATTTTTCAAATATTTTATAATTTTTCGGAAATTAATAAAGTTTTTTTTTAAAATATATAAAACACAAAACCAAGTCTTTGGGGTTATGGCATAGCAATTCTCGAAATTGCATGTATTTAATTTATTTCGTTTATTTATTATAGTTGAAATAAAAAGATGGTGATTATAAACAATTTGTTTAGAAAACCAAGTTTTAATAATAAGATGGTAATTATAAACAGTTTGTTTAGAAAACCAAGGTATAAAATTAATAATGGTTATTATAAACAGTTTGTTTAGAAAACCAAGTTTTAAATTAATAATGGCAAAGTAAACAGTTTTGTTTATAAACCAAGTTTTATAAAGACAAAAATTAAAAGTGGAATTTATAAACAGTTAGTTTATAAAAACCAAGTAATTTTAAAAGGTTAAAAACTGGCTAACGTTTTTCGAACAAAGGAAAATCCTTTTTAGAAAATCTTAGATCAGAGTGCAACCCACCTAATGGAACACCTCACTTGTTTATCGATATTCACACTGTAAGGAGAAGGAACCTTAGATGTGGATTCAAATCATTGCGAGTGTTAGGGTGCGTAGGGTCTTGTGAGAATCGGGAGTCCGGCGCAAGGCATCGCACTGTCTTAGGTGGTACGATCTATTTTGGTGATAATCGGGAGTCCCGGCCCAAAATGCACTAGATGTATTAAAACATGTACAAGTTTGTTGTTCAACTTGATATCCCGAAGATCTAGGAATCGTTTCTAGTCTAGAAGCGATCGGTATGGCTATACCTACCAGAAATAGCGTGGCTCTAATGGGAAGTGCCCAAACCTTGCATTAGAGGGCGTGAAATATGGATCCTAGTCTAACTATTATTCTTAAAAGGTAATAATGTTAGAAGTTATTTATTTATCTAATCTTACTAACCGTTTGTTGTTTTTCTTATAGATGTCCGTACCGTCAGAAATTCCGTTTTACTCACCAATCGAATAGCGAAGGTTCATCACTGGAAAATGGAAGCTTACTGGTCCAAACTACAAAGTTTGGAAAACGCATTTTAGGAGTTACCTAAAAGCACAGAATCTACTGTACGTGATAGACGAGGTGCCCAAGGGACAACCAGGGCAAGATGCCCAGGATGATGAGCTTGACGCTTATTATCAGTATCTGGTTGATGAATCACAAGTTATGTCGATTCTTATTCTTAGTTCATTATCAGAGCTTATGGATAATCTACGTAAGAAACCATGTTATGAGTTTGTCCAGTATCTTGAGGAGACGTTTAAAGATAGTACCGAAAATAGCAAGCAGTTCATTTTGCAAGAAATCTTTTCGTCAAAGATGAAAGATGATCAACCATTGAGTCACCATCTTGTTAACATAAGAAGGTTGCTAGATTGTCTCACCCTAGTTACTGGCACATCAAACGAGCATGTACAAGTCTTTTTCTTGTTTGGATCTCTCACTCAGTACTATCAGGACAAGGTAGTACGTTTAGTCGGGAATTTTGATCTAAGTGTCGCAGGTCTACGCGAGAATCTCTTGTGTATACGCGATGTTCAAAGGCTAGAGGAAGAATCTCTCCCTGAGAATCAGCAGGATGAGTCCTAAAAATGGTTGAATGACTTTGCTGATTTTTGTTACCCAGCTTGTGGCAGCAAGGATATTTGCGAGCACACGTCTGACGCGGGGTTGTTGGACGCTGACTTTGTCATTGATTCAGGTATCTTTATGATTGATTGTCTCGTTACTTCTAGTGAATCATGGGTATTGGATACCGGATGTGGTCATCACATTTGCAACCATTTGCAGGGATTTAAGAAGAACATGAGGCTAGGACGAGGAGATGTTGAACAACGAGTAGCCGAAGGTTCCAAGGTTGGAGCTGAAGCCGTAGGAACATATCTTCTCAAGTTGCCTTCAGGAAGAGTTTTGGAACTTAAATATTGTTATTATGTTCCTAGACTTATTAAAAACGTTGCTTCATTTGATTTACTTATAGACAGTGGTTTTTATTATGAGTTTTATGGAAAAACAATTCCGTGTTTAAAAGATGATATTTTATATTTTAATGCAAATTCTCATAATGGTCTATACACGTTAAATCTAAATAACATAGAACGAGACGTTTATCATATAAGTAAAAGATCCAAGAGTAACTTGAATCAAACTTATCTTTGGCATTGTCGTTTAGGTCATATAAACGAGACTCGCATAAAGAAACTCCACGATGATGGAATTCTAGAGCCATTTGATTTAGAATCATATGCAATATGCGAAGCTTGTTTATCTGGCAAGATGACAAAAGACCCTTTCAACCACTTCAATGAAAGGGTAGGCGAGTTGTTAGGGATTATACACACAGATGTGTGTGGACCCTTTACTCCAGAAGCCAGAGGAGGATACCGCTACTTCATTACCTTTACTGACGACTTCAGTAGGTATGGTTATGACTTTCTTATGAGACTAAAGTCTGAAAGCTTTGACAAATTCAAAGAATATCAGAGGGAAGTAGAGAACCAACTAGGCAAGAAAATTAAGTCACTTCGGTCTAACCGATGAGGCGAATATTTGAGCCAAGAGTTCGACGATCATTTGAAGGAATGTGGGATTGTTTCACAACTCACACCTCCGTATACACCTCAGATGAATGGTGTATCAGAAAGGAGGAATCGCACCTTGTTAGACATGGTAAAATCAATGATGTGTCGCGCCCCACTACCACTATCATTTTGGGGACATGCACTCGAGACTGCAACATTCACACTGAATAGGGCTCCGACCAAGTCGGTAGAAAAGACTCCGTTCGAGCACTGGACGGGGAGAAAGCCAAAATTATCTTTTCTCAAGATTTGGGGTTGTGAAGCATACGTTAGACGTAACTTCACAGACAAACTAAACCCCAAGTCAGACAAGTGTATCTTCGTTGGATATCCAAGGGAAACCTTAGGATACTATTTCTATCATCAAGAAGACAACAAAGTTTTTGTTGCTCGGAAAGGTGTCTTCTTGGAGGAGAAGTTTCAGTCGAACCAGTGGTTCAACAAAGAATTGTTGATTCCCAACCAGACCCACCGGTTGAGGAAGAAGAAACACGCAATTCGTGTAGGTCAAGTAGACCACGCCAAGAACCAGATAGGTATCTTGGATTCATGATCAGTCTACTAGAACCATTAACCTACAGCGAAGCTGCTGACGGCATAGAGTCTGAAAGATGGCTCGAGGCTATGCAAGCAAAGATGCAATTCATGTATGACAACCAAGTCTGGGTGTTAACAGACTTGCCACCACAGTCACGAGCTGTTGGATGCAAGTGGGGTTTCAAGAAGAAAACTGACATGGATGGAAAAGTGCATACTTATAAAGCACGACTCGTCGCGAAGGGTTTCACGCAAACACATGGTGTGGATTATTCTGAAACCTACTCGCCAGTCGCTATGCTTAAGTCTATTAGAATTCTTATGGCCATATCAGCATATTACGACTATGAGATATGGCAAATGGATGTTAAAACCGCCTTCCTTAACGGGGAGTTGAATGACGACGTATTCATGATACAACCGGATGGTTTTACTGATTCAAGAATCCTGATAAAGTATGCAAATTGCTAAAATCCATTTATGGATTGAAGCAAGCATCTAGAAGTTGGAACTTACACTTTGACAAAAGAATCAAAGAATTTGGTTTTGTCAAGAGTGAGTTCGAGGCGTGTGTCTACACAAAATTCAGTGGGAGCATAGTAATCTTCCTAGTCTTGTATATTGATGACATACTGCTTATAGGAAACGATATACCAGCATTACAAGGAGTAAAATCCTGGTTAGGTAAATGTTTCCAGATGAAGGACTTGGGAGAAGCCGCGTTTATACTGGGTATAAAGATCTATAGAGATAGATCTAGGCGGCTTATTGGACTTAGTCAAAGTACATACATTGACAAAGTACTGAAGAGATTCAGTATGAGTGATTCCAAGAGAGGACTCATTCCAATGACACATGGCATTACACTGAGCAAAGCTCAGAGTCCCACATCTAGCAAGGAAATAGCTAGGATGAGTATGGTACCATATGCTTCGGCAATTGGATCAATCATCTATGCCATGTTATGTACTAGGCCCGATATTTCTTACTCCATAAGTCTTACAAGCAGATATCAAAAGAATCCTGGTGAGCCCCACTGGGTGGCTGTCAAGAACATTCTCAAGTATTTGAGAAGGACGAAAGAAATGTTCTTGGTCTTTGGAGGTTCGTTGGAAGAATTGCGTGTAACTGGTTACACAGATGCAAGCTTCCAAACCGATAGAGACGATTACAAATCTCAATCGGGATTTGTCTTCACATTAAACGGAGGAACTATATCTTGGAAGAGTCAGAAACAAGATACAATAGCAAATTCGACGACAGAGGCTGAGTACATTGCCGCAAATGATGCTGGAAAAGAAGCCATGTGGCTTAAGAATTTTATCGAGGATCTTAGAGTTATTGCCAGTATCTCTAGACCCATCGAAATATTCTGTGATAACAGTGGAGCAATAGCGCAAGCTGTTGAGCCAAGAGAGCATCAAAAGACCAGGCATGTACGCAGGAAATATCACCTCATACGTGAGTATGTTAGAGAAGGTGATATTATAATTAAGAAAATACCAACGGATGACAACGTTGCTGACCCGTTGACAAAACCACTAGCTGGACCAAAGCATGAGAAACATGCACACGCTATAGGCATGCAGTACCTAAATATTGGTAGCTAGTAACTTTGATTAGATTCATAGACATGTTTGAAATCGATACATTATGTAATAGACAAGTAGATGTCCTCTGACCTGAGACGTTTTGGTTTGAGACACGATGACTTCTGATCTTTAGCATTTATCTAACGTCACACCGTAAAAGGGTGATCATAAGGAACTTGACTAAGACAGCGGAAGTCGTGGGTGTAACACCCGTATTTTTAAAACATCGTTTAAATCATTTAAAATACAATTTCCCAATATTTGTCACATCGCCCAAAATCCAGTTTAACACAAACTTTAAAACTTATATCAGAGTTTACAAAAATACGGTGTCACCAAGTATATCAAAACCATAGGCAACGGGATCTACCTAATAGCTCCCGAGCTAAACATCTCTAGGCCACTTCTAGTGCAACCTTCTAACACTTCAAACCTGTACCTGAGTACACAGTCACAAACAAACGTAGTACGTGAGACAAAATAGTCTCGTGAGATACATAGGTTTCAGACCCCAATAATAATAATAACAATTTCATAAATATATAAACATATATATATATATATATATATATATATATATATACTACATCAATACCGTCTAGTCGCCCTATTGCGACCCTATCGATCTTGCTTCCCTAGCAAACATATCTAGTTATCGGGTTTCCCCCGAACTAACTAGCAACACTATCGTGCCTAACTATCGGGTTGCCCCCGAACTAGCTAGAAGCACCATCATATCCAACTATCGGGTTGCCCCCGAACTAGCTAGAAGCACTAACCTATCTAACTATCGGGTTGCCCCCGAACTAGCTAGAAGCATCACCATGTCTAGTTATCGGGTTTCCCCTGAACTAACTAGCATCACATCATCTCGTTCTTACCATAACTCAACAGTTATATCACTCTAGCTCTCGGTTATCACATCAATCATCTACAAGTTAGTTATTTAATAATAACTATATATAGCTAGTTCAACATAATGTGAACGCACCTGCATAGTCCAATGGACTCGATCTTTAGCAATTTGCCCATTCTTCTATATCTATGAACCCCAGGAGGTCCATGCTCACTTATATATTTCATAAGATACAATTTCTTACTTATCGATATTATAATACTTTTATCTCCTTGTTGACTATAATATATAATTATTACTAGTCCAACATTTTCATTCTCATATATATTCGTTCTTTACTCTTATTAGTAATTCTTACCAATAGATCCTCATTATTATAACATCATTCCCAATTGCTTTACTAATACATATTTATTAATAAAGACTCAGTGTACATTCTTTTAATCAATTACCTCGTTATTATGGTTCATTAACATAGATTCCATAATTACTTTAATTTATCATATTTCCCTTCAAATTCATCAATCATACTAGACATATTATAGTATCACATTCTACATACTTTCATACCTTTTCAGTCACTATCTTTATCAAAATATTTATTAATAACGACCCATAAAACATCATATGTACATTCAAAACTATTTGCTATGTACCCAGTTTAAAAGTCTCATGTACTCACCTTAGCAATAAAGTGCTCCAACCGTATTCTTTACGCCAATTTCCTTGCTTCACAATTCAATCAACTTCCAAGACTTCACCAAAAGCCTTTAATCTTCAACTAGGAGTGAAATCTACCAAAGATTTGTGAAGGATTCGACCTCAATCAGTCCTCAAGCTCGAAAATCGCCAAAGGGAGAAACTAGGGTTTTGATATGGCATCAAATGAGCCAAAACCCGACTTAAAGCTGCTCGACCATAGTTCACGGCGCGATCTATACTTCGCGTCGCTAACTTTCCCTACTCGCAAACTTCGTGATCGCTAACTGGTCGTGAACTTCTTTACGCATAAAAGCCCAACCTTCAGTAGACAGTTCCCGATCGGGAACTTATCTTCGCGTCGTGAACTCCATGTGCAGCCAAGGCTGCACTTTTTCATCCTTGTCTCGGACCGGTTTCGTCCATAACTTTCTCATACGGTGTCCAAATGACACGAAACCAATTCCTACGCTCTTTAAATGATTTATCCGAATTTATCATAATTTTTATAAATTTATTTATTTACAAATTTCGGGTCGTTACAGTGGGCAAGATAACGCAAATGTCAAGATGGAATTTGCACCTTCTTTAATTAGAAGAGATATTTCATGGCCGCTCGACGATTAAGACTACTGATATGCGTGGCCGCGCTCGGAGAATGATTAGATCATTCGGTAATCCGTTACTGCAGAAAGTTGAAATCAGAGTCGAGAAAATTCGAGTATATATAACAAGATCCCTGCTCCATGTCTATTACTCAAATTAAGAAATATCATGATGCGAAAGGAAAATCTGTTAGTGTTATTCATTTTATGAATATTATCTCTGGATGTAAGAGTTCTTATAACCTGGTTATCCTAAATGTCTGGCTAGGGACCGCTTTAGGCCAATGATGATCAGTAAGTGATACTTAACTTGCATAAGTGGGAGTCTGGAGGATTTATGTGCACAGATAAGTACACGTGTCACCGTGTCCAATGTTATAAGGCACTAAAGGGTCACACCACTACACACCCAATAATGGACAACCGAATAAAGTAAGTCGTGTGGTATACTTAACTAGTTAAGTTAATTATAAAGAAGAGAATAAATAATAATAAGTTAATTATTATTTGTGAGGATGGTTAAATATTAGGTTAAGTATTTAACGGACACTTAATTAATAGTTAATTAATTAACTAGTAAAAGTTCAAGGGTTTAAAGTGTTAATAGGAAGTTTAATTTTGAGATTAATCATAATTAAACTCCAAGGACTTAACTGTAACTTAAGTCCTTATAAATAAAGGCTTAAGGTTAAGGTTTAAGGGTTACACATTACAACACCACAAAACCCTAATCCCTCCTCCCCTTCTCTCTTTCGGCCGAAACCAAGAAACCCAAAGGATTTCGGTTTGTGTTCGAGTTCGACGCAAGGAACACACACACACACAAGTTCTTGTGTGGTACTTTGTTGGTACAACGCGATCTTGCAGCGTGTCCAGGTGGTGCAGTAGAGGTGGATCAATTCTTTAGCAATCTAAAGGTAATGTTCATCATCTCCTTCTTCTTGTGATCTCATTGACTAGTAGAGATCCAGTAATATGGGATTCAAGTTCCGCCATATGAATCCTACAAGGTTTTCCTACAGATCAGTCTCAAGATGTGAGCGAAACCCTTCATATGGCGCTTTACCGAAAGAATGGAAAAGTCACTTTCAGTCGGCCCAAATGGTGATGGTTCATCAATTTCAGACTTTGTCATACTACTCAAAAAACATTGGGTTGAAATCTTGATATGAATTGGATCAATTTACCTTTATGTGTCATTTCGAGGACTACTGGGGGGCCTAACTTTAGTTCAACTGAAAAATGTTAGAACTAGTAAATTTCATCCAGATTTTCATATAACACTAAAACGACTTTTTTATTAGTAAACTAAGTTATGAAACATTGTCACTATTACTCGTTTTTAAATTTTATTGTCCTACAACAACTTATCATTAATTACATTTTAATTACATGTAGAATAAGAAAATGCGTAATAATTTTAAACTGGAAGTATTTTCATTGACTCTTATAAATTATATCAACTTTGATTAGATCCCCCTAGTCCTTATGAGTCCTTAAAATTGTGCCTAAATTACCCATCCATTTGTTTGGAATACAAGCCTGTATTTTATTATTCTAACAAAATAGTAGCAGAAAACAAAAATAAAAATTAGTAAATAAGTATAGTCAATATTAACAATTAAAGTATGAGTTATTACAAACCTCTTCGTCCATGAGTAACATTTCCACTTAATATACTTGATTTTATCTTTTAGATCACTTTGTGTCAAAATAGTAATCATCACTTAATAGCAAAAATGGATACTAATCATCACTTCATTCAAAATTATCAAAATAGTAAAAATTCAAATTAGAAAAAAAAAAAAAAACAATCAAAGACGACTCCTCATACTGAAATAAACAAATTAATCTATAAACCACTTTTTCTCTTTCATTCCATCTGTTATCAAATATTTGGGTCTGCAAATCATTTTACCTCATTAACAATGTTCAAAATACAATAAATTTTAATAACGATAGAATATAACTCTACCTCATATAGGAGCATTCAATAAGCATCAATCAACATCTAACCAAATAAAGCTTCAACAATACGCCATAAAGTTTGAATCTTGCAAATAAGACAACTATGGCAAATATTACGGTCGCGTAATCATTCTCAAATTTTAGAAATCTTCAATTTTTGAAAGTAAGATATCCACAAATTTTGCAGTAAATTTTGGAAGCAGTAACTACTAAAGCTAGAACAGATTGGGACACTTGGGGATTTGGTTGATTATAGGATTGTCGGCTTGTATTGCTGGTAACAGAGAAGGCGGTGGCTTAGAAAAATTATGGCCTGAGAATGGTTGGGACAATTAGCGAGAAATCGAATATAAATGCTGGTAACATAGAAACCCGTCATTATTGAATCCCGTAAATGGTGGTCTTGTTAATCGAAATTATAATGTTTCCAAATTACATATGGTTGTTATTATACAGTTTCGTTCTTTAGGAAATCATTTCCAGTTACTCCTATAAATAATGTTATTTCAAATTAATGCAGTTTCTTTCTTTAATAAATTAATCGGCAGGTCATAAACGAAGTTTATTTGGGCGGGAAAATAAGTAGCTTGACCAATAGGAGGTTGCCACGTGGCAAGATGTTGGGCTAAAAAACGTCATATTACATCTTAGGGTTTTGATAATGACAGCCCTTAAGGCTGCCATAAGACATGCATTAAACACTTGTATTTTAATCTTCAACCGACTCCTGAATTTCAGGAACTACTCCATTGTACAACATTTTATGTACTTAGTGACTTATCAAAACCCTACATCTTAAAGCTTCTTTTATTATTATTAATAGATATACCAGTTAACAACATTTAGCTACGTACACAGTATGTAT
Source organism: Calendula officinalis (assembly GCA_963853835.1). Taxonomy (NCBI): domain Eukaryota; kingdom Viridiplantae; phylum Streptophyta; class Magnoliopsida; order Asterales; family Asteraceae; genus Calendula; species Calendula officinalis. The sequence goes on from OY970821.1 coordinate 82,665,217, forward strand.
TATTCAACTTATTGTATCTAATATACTTTTATTTTTAGTCGTATCATTTAGTTTACTTTATGTAAAAGAGTGCTACTCGTATAAACCCAAAACCTTATGATAAATATAAGATCATATAATTTGTTACTTTTAAAATTTGATATCATTAAACTAATTTTTTATAGGATATTAGTAATAATAATACTAAATTTTAAGTAAGAAAAATAGATTTGTCGTATTTAACAGAAAATTTGATATTATAATAATAATTAAATAAGAACTATTACTTTTAGTTAGAAAATTATTAATTATATAAATATATAAAAGTTATAAAGATAAGGTATCATTTATAGAAAGATCTAGACATTGAACAAAAAAAGTTTAATACGAAGTATCATAAACTGTAATTTAATAACAGTAATGTAATTTCACCAAACTTTAAATGGGAAAAAAGAAAGAAATGGCTGCCAAGAATGAAGACGTGACCTCCTTTTCAAGAACACACGCCTCTTACCAACTTGTACAGATTCCATACATACAATATACCGCCTACAATGAAGGAAAAAACGTCGACAGACGAAATAAATTATTCATCAACTTTGTAAATATTATACAATAAATATAAGGGATAATTTCATATATATCCTTATAAACTTCCAATACGAAGTATTATGTATATATCCTTGCAAACTTCAAAATCTTAACCTATATATGAGGCTACACCCCATTATTGTACGACACCTCAGCACAATGCTCGATCCTGATTGGCCGAAAATGCCACCTGTAAATCTCTCATTGGTCCAACCACACAACCATTCCTCAACGACAATTCAATAGGGCAGTTAATATGATGCGGAGAATCAGACAACCAAATCTGGAAGATTGACTACAATATGCCTGTAAAAGCAATATTTTTTTAACATTTATTCTAAATGATCTGCCCAATTAATTACACCCAAAAATAAAATACACAATACGATTGCTCCCAAATCTGATAGTGCAGTTTCATATCGTCTCTGTCAATTCAATCTATTTGCAGGATTTGTGCTTAACTTCGTCAACGAGGTAAAAATTAATATTCAATCTCAGTTTTTATACATACAAAATCGTTAATCGATATTATATGGAGCCCTATCGTATGCATCTTCTATTTCTATATGATTTTCCATAAAATGGTCTCAGTGATACGGTAATTAATTGTTATTTAATTTGTCTTTAATTTGAGATGGGTATCATACAGATGCACAACTTACAGATGCAATTTACAAAATTTTAGAAAGGTTTTGAATGGTTACCCCTAATAGCCCAATTTACAGATGCAATTTTTTGCGTGATTGGAGAATTAATGATGTTTTTATGGTGGAAATTGGACTGATTTACAGTGTTTTTTGTTTGTGTGGATGGCTGGATGCAGGTAAGGTGATGTGGTAATTTACAGATGCAAACCAACTGTTCGATGAAATGCTTGAAAGAGAACATATGGTAAAACTGGTCAGTGATTCATAAACTTTTAAAGGTATCTCATTTATCATTCAAAACCTCGCAAAACCTAAAATAAAAATTGTATAACATTCATTTTGAATGTTTCTGTTTCAAATCCAACATTCATTTTTCAGTTCCCTGAAATTGATTCAGTTTCCAACTGATCCGAATTAGTAGGAAATTTTTTTTTCTTAACTTATGTGATTGATTAATTTTCGGGATATTTGCATCCTAACTTTTTATACAAAGATCATATCACTATACGGGTGTCAATACTCTTTTTTCGGGATATTTGTTAAACACGCATGATATACCTACACATGTCGAATATGGACAAAAGGCACCAATACATGTCAGATATGTATTATTGCATCTTCTTTCACATTAAACTCACAATGAATTTTTTTCAATTTCGAATGATTTTAGTGTACGGTTTTGGTAATGTATGTTTTCAAAATGCATGTATGTTGGGTGTGTGTACAAGAATATTAGTAGAAACAGAGAAAACAATTAGCAATCTTACAAGAGTACAACATCTTTATGTCATATTAAGAGGCAGATTAACAAGTGAAGACGATGAGGTATCTTTTAGTCCTTATTTTCATTGTTAACTTTCTTATATGTGTAAACTGATCTCATTCAAAACTATATATATGTCATATGTGTGTGTGACTGTGTTCCTTTTCAACAATAATACCCCAATGGTTTAGTCAAATTCATGTAAGCAATTTGTTGAATTTTTAATCAAATTCAATTCCTTAATCAAATTATAGAGCAAAGATCTTAGTATTTTATGATTGTTTTTGCAAACCTACAAATGTATTATTGAAAATGGCTTAAATGCATTTCCTTGAATGTATCTGCAGTATTAAATTGTCGATAATCACCATGTGATAATAAGGGCAAAATGGGCGGGTTGTGTGTGATAATTGGTGTTAATTATTATCAGAAAAAGTATATTATCACAATTCACAATAACAAATTCTTTCTTTAATATAAAATTTAGGAGATTGTATACATTAAAAACAAACTGTGAGTTGTAACAACTTCTGACCCAATGTCCTGTTTTATATTTTTATTTTAACGAGTTGACCTGTTAGAGATAGAATATAACCCAAACTTACAATTCTTTCAAATATGGATGTTTGTAGAAAGCATCAGTTTTCACTTGTATACATTAAAAGAAGTACCCGGGATTGTTGGTAGAGCTGATAAAAAGGGATAAACTGCCCATCATATGGCGGTTAAGGGACAAAATGTTGAGGTTGTTAATGGACTTACTGAAACTGATAATGGGCTGATAAATATGGTTAATAAAAAGGATTATATCGCGTTGCATAAAACTACAAGAAAGGGTTGTACACAGGTATGTAACGATTATCATTTTGTTAGCAAAATAGGTGGTCTGAGGTGCGGATTAACGAGTCGAAACATGTTTGTTCTGGTTGACCAGAAGTATTTCTGGTCCAACTATTTGTTAATAATTAGAGTGCCAAATCTGATTAGAAAATGTATATGATTTCAATGGTAATCTATATCTTTAAAAAAAAGCTGTTCAAAAAAAAATAAATAAAAAAATATATATCTTTGAATAAAAAAGATTTGAGGTTTTATGTATCGTACCATACATTTTGGTCAACTTTCAATTCATTTCACTTCTTTATTCTTTTAAGCTATTTTTTGAGTTGTTTGACCCGTTTTCTTTTAAGATATTATCAGTTTTTTGGTACGTTGGAGATAAAATTTAGCCCAAATCGACCCATGTAAGTAAGTGGATCAAAATCGCCTACTGATCATATCATCTCTTCACGAGAAGAGACATACGCTGACTTTTGAGCTCAATAGGGAACTTTCTAATCTTAAAACTGATATGAATTCATGCTTCAAATAGAATACACAAAGTTATGAATGATGAATTTCTTGGAAAGCTAATAATAATGCATAAATTTGATTTTATAATTAGATGTTCCTTTACATAATTTACTTGTGTGTGACATGCATGTTTCTTTTTGCTTATTATTTTATGAAATGTAAATCTTAATATATGGAATTTAATTTTAGAAATTGCTGAGAATGGACCACAACAAAAGAATTACAGCAAAGGTTGCATTGAAGCATGAATACCTGAAGGATATATAGGGCCTAATTCAACATTCTTACTACCATCTCAAAGGACCCCAACCCCAAGATTATATGTCATTTGCTTTAACCTATCTTCATTTTCTTCGTATCAATTTTTCTCCAAATCACAAAAATGGTTTGGAGCTTGAAAACCCCAAAGAAAGCTTACTCATCCCTGCTTAAGGTTTATTACAAAATTTACATTCTTCTTAATTTTTTTTGCTTTTGTATAAACACGTTAACTTTATTATATGTTATAAAATGATACAAAGAATGTAAATTTATTGTACTTATATTGATAATTTCGGGAGCGTTTTTTCAATTGCTAAAAAAATAACCTCTATAGTTGATATTCTAAAAAATATAAAAAAATATTTGTTTAAACTAAGAAATATTTTCAAATATAACTAATAATATAAAAGATTATGAAAATATAAGGGTTATGATAAATATCTAAATAAAATTTAAGAAATATAAAAGATTGTACTTATATAAAAGATTATGAAAATATAAGAAATATTGTACTTATATCTGCCATGTATGATGCATGTATCAGGCCAGTGAGTTTCAAGCGGCTTCCTAATTTTAATTGCTAGAATCAATGTTTATTTTCCAATCATTTTTAATTTGTTGCACTTGATTGTTAAGGTATGCAACATACTTTTATGCTATCAATTATTATGTGGTAAAATGAGTTGGTCGGGGTTGGGTTGAAATGTGATACAAATCAAGTTAATAACAGAAAAGTAAGCTAATAAATCAGACACATTCGACTGATCTTTATATTAAACTAATACAGTAGAATCTATTTAAATTAATTATCGGTAAATTAATAAACTCTCTAAAATAATAAATTTGTCCGGTCCCGACATGGGCCATTATAAAATATTTCTCATCGATAAATTAATAACTCTCAAAATTAATAAATTTTTCAAGTCCCGACCTTATTAATTTAAAGAGTTTATACTGCACGCAGAATTAAAATAATAAAATAAAACTTAATTCTTGAATGAACTCTTCTACTGGTTCGGTCCTCTTTTATAGAGACAAGAAAAACCGATTCCCAACAATCCTAATAGAATAATAACTCTAACTGATCCTAACAAGATAAGTTTTAATAAATAAGATAAGTTGGTTTGTTTCTGTAAAAACCGGTATTCTCACATGACCAGCTTTATGTGGCTGTATCACGAGTTAAGAACAAAAAGGGATTGAAGGACATTTGTTGTGACATCGATAAGAATTACACTAATTCAACAGCAAATGTAGTTTACAAAGAAGTCTTATTTCGTTTGTAAATTTTATGTAACATTTCTTCATGTATCGATTTTTCTACCAATTCATCATTACAGCTACAACATTATTATGTCATTTTTAAAATTATTAATCTTTGTTGGAATTTTTCTACATACTAAATTTTGAAGCATACCCGCCCATCGGGCGGGTTATGTAGCTAGTTATGTATATATCCTTCCAAAATCACAAAATTCTCACATATATCCTTTTACTTAATTTAATAATATCTAAATCTTTTAAAATTTAAATAACATAAATTTTTATTTTTATTAATGGTAAAATACCCTAAATGCTCTTTAACGTTCTTTTTTTTCTTTTGTGCCTCTTAAGAGAAAATGACGTCTGAGAAAGTTCTACAGACATTGCTTGTATATTATCACTAATTGTGACTAGAAATCAATCGCGTTATTATTTGATATGGTTAATAATATGTTTTTCTAGTAGAAAGTACATCAATTATATCAAGAAAACAAATTGTCTAGCATCAATTAAGATGCATTAAGAAACAATTTTAGATCAACTAAATGTATCGTCAAATTCTCAATGGAACAAAACATTAAAGTCTATATCCTACTACATCTTAAAAATAAGAACACAAAATAGATTCTAGATTGAATTTGATAAAATTGCAAAAGCATTTCAAAGTCCAAGTGTCTTGTTGCGCCAGTGCTCATGCGAAGGATATATGTGATTAGGGTTTATGTTTAAGGGTATTTAGGGTGTTTTACCATTAATTTAGATTAATATTTATGTTTTTTAAATTTTAAAAGCTTTAAATATTATTAAATTAAGTAAAAGGATATATGTGATAAATTTGAGGTTTTTGAAGGATATATACGTAATTTTGAAGTTTACAAGGATATATACGTAATATTGAAAGTTTGTAAGGATATATATGAAATTATCCCTAAATATAAAGTTTAGTATTTTTATTAAAAGTTTTATAAATGATAGTCGGTTCTATAAGAATATGCATATATAAATACTTTAACAGCATATCATCAATTATCTTAAAGTGGTTATAACTAAAGCAGAATTATTTTATAGAATGTCATAATACCTTAAAGAGACTGTAAGATTATGCGTAATAGGTTACCCCTGACACATCAGCATGACCAAACACAAGATAAATCTCGACCAAACCCACGTAGCAGGTGATCATACCTCTTTCCCTTAAAATCAAATCCTTCCATTTTAAAAACAGGCGACCCACAACGGCGCCTGAACGACTATTGGATGTACACGACGCGTCGAGGGAGATACCACGTAAAGGGGAGGACACGTCCTTAGCGAGGGATGAAGGGGCGACCACAAGAGGGACGCTACGTGTCACACCCCGCCAAAAATGAGTTTTACTTCATTTAAAATGTTTTGCGGAAGAACGGAGGTGTAACGTTCATGACAACATAGCAAAAATTAAGTAAACAAACAACCACGCAATAACGAAAAATAAAGGTTTGTTTCACTTTCCAAAAGTAGAAAGTTTCCAAAAATAGCAAGTTTCCTAAAATAGAAATTGTTTGAAATGAAATGATTGTTCGTAAACTTAATGTTTTAATCATGGCTCACGACAATCCCAATGCTCATATCCTCCAAACTCCACTGCACCTAATTACCTGGAAAAACATAAATAGTAAAAGGGTCAACAATAATGTTGAGTGAATCCACAGGGTTAATGTTTATGATAAGAGTAAAGTGATTTGCTACTCAAAATGTTTGTTATGAAAATGGTTTATGACTGAAAATGTATAAGGTTCAACACTCATATGATATGAGTAGTAAGTATGAAAATGTTTAGTATAGTTGTAGAATGTGTAACTACTAGTTATGTTTATGAAAAAGTGTTGAACAAAATGTTGTGTTTGACATCGCATGAACTGTTATCCCCAACAGGTAGCTAGTCTATTGAGTTAATATACCAACCCCTAAGTCCACAATCAACACTTCAACTCCAGTATGTTATGTTATTTTATGGATATACACTCCCGGACATGTCTTGGATAAACCAAGTAATGATCAAACGTTCGTTGGGAGGATGAGTGTCAGCCAATAGTACTATCTGCATATCCATGGTCTAGATCCACTAGTTAATGATTGCTGGTAACCTTAGTCCGGTATAATAATTGTTTGTCATGCCAACGCGATAATGAAAATGTAACGATGTTGTTGTACAGTCATAGTAAAACAGTAGCAGTTGTGTTTATGTTTTCCAGCCCAAAGTTTATAAAAACAGTAAAAGAGTAAAAGGGGTCTATGGACTCACATGGCAAAGCTTAGTAACAAGAGACTTAAGACAGAGGAATCCTCGGGAGACTCCTAGCTTCCTAAATGATTTAACTACTGATTAGACTAAGCTAACACAGGCGATACTATATACGATATAAGATATATGATATACGTTAAATGTTATGTTATATGTTTTGTGACATCGAATGGACTTGGATTAATAAAATGAAATGAAATGAAATGCATTGGGTTTTATAAAATGAAATGAAATAGGCTCCAAAATGAAATGACATGAAATGAAATGATTCTCGAAATGAAATGATATGAAATGAAATGGGCTTTGAAATGAAATGAAATGAAATGGGCTTGGGTTAGGCTTATTGGGCCTAGATTGGGCCTATTGGGCCTAATGGGCTTAATGGGTTGGGCCACTTGGGCCTCTTATTGGGCTTAGGTCCACTTAGGTTGGGCCTTGAATTGGGCTTGGCCCAATTGGGTTCGGTTTGATTGGGTATGGGCCAAAGGTTTGGGCTTTGGTCCAAATGGGCTTGGATACTAATGGGCCAATCAAGGTTTGGGCCCGATGGACTAAAGTAGATCGATATGGGCCAAGTTCAGGCCTTGGCCCGATTGTATGTTCGGGTTTGGGTCCACGGTTGGGTCAAGATCCGGCCTTGACCCGGTTTGACTTATTGGTCAACATTGGTCAAAATTGGTCAACGATAGTCAACACTTGGGTTCTAGATTTCGGTTAGGGTTAGGGATCCGGTTCTAGGGTTAAATCTAGAATACTATTCGGTCAACAAAAGTCAACTATAGTCAATCTAGCTATCAAATGGTCAAATAGTCAAACATGCATTCAATTAGGGTTAGGGTTCGGCTAGGGTTTAACCTAGGGTTGGCCGAAGGCCAAAACCCTACGGGTTTATGTTCTAGGTCGAGTCTAGATCGAGTTCGGTGGCTAGTTTGGCTAGATCTTATGTTATACATCTCAAGGATTCTAGATCTACGGCATTCGGTCAAATCTAGGATAGATCTAGGGTTCGGGCATCAAGTCAAGGGTTTTAAGCAACAATCTAACGAATTATGAGCAAATCTAGCGAACACACACACACATACGGATATATGCCTGTATGTCACGGCTTTGGAGGCTAACCGAGACCATATGGCCTAGGGCCATGGTCTCGGGTTCGAAACAGTGAACAAATAAGGATTAAGCAAGTAGAAATCACGAGTTTAGGGTTCATACCTTGGGTCGAATGGAAAGAAACCGAAGGGAGATGCTTGGGATTGCTTGCGATCGGAAATAAACGAACAAGAGGGTATTGGGGTTTGCTCGGCCGAATGAATGAAACAAAAGGGGTTAGGGTTTCGGTGATGGGGTTTATATAGAGGGAGAGATTAGGGTTTAGATGGGGGTGTTTGAGTCTAATAAGGACTCTATCAAGTATGGATGGATAAGCATTCAAATCCTTGGATAAGCACAATGAATTTTGGCACATGGCCAACACAACAAGGGTGTTTCGGCCGTGTAGTCGGTGTAGAGGGTCACGAGTATGTGCATGGCCGACCACTTAGGTGGTCGGTCATGGTTTGATGTCATTCGAGTCACGTTCATTTAAATCGTTACGTTTATTATTTAACCGGTAAACTTGTCGTTTTAGAAATGATTTAACTCAAAGTATGTCACCATAAGAAAGTAATAATGTTGTGTTGACTAAGATAGTCAAACACTAATGTATGGTGTAAAATATGTATGTTTGTTGTGTATAAGGAATGCCAAAAATAGAAATGTCAAAAAGTAGAAACTTTCTAAATAAGGAAAGTTCTAGAAATGAAATGAGGTTACATACCAGAAATATCGAGTTGTCACATTCTCCCCTGGTTGAAGAAATTTCGTCCCGAAATTTAAGACGAAGAATGAACAGGAGAGACAACGAGAAAAAGATGAGGATATTTCTTTCGCATTTGGTCCTCACGTTCCCACGTGAACTCAGGACCTCTTTTGGAGTTCCATCTGACTTTAACAATTTTGATCTTGCTTCTTCGCAACTTTTGCTCTTTCCAGTCAGATATTTCGATTGGTTCCTCAGTGAAATGAAGTTTGTCGTCGATTATGATTTCTTCAGTATGGACGATAAGCGAAGGATCATGAATAAACTTCTTAAGATTAGAAACATGAAATGTGTTGTGAACATTGCTGAGCTCATTAGGAAGACGAAGGCGATAAGCAACAGCACCGATTCTTTCAAGAATCTCAAATGGTCCAACATAACGAGGACTGAGCTTTCCTTTCTTACCAAAACGTACAACACCTTTCCAAGGTGCTACTTTTAGCAAAACGTGGTCGCCAACAGCGAACTCTAAAGGCTTTCGACGATTATCAGCATAACTCTTTTGTCGATCTCTGGCAGCCTTGATGCGATCTTTGATTTTAAAAATCTTGTCAGTCGTTTCTTGTAGAATCTCAGGACCAGTAATCTGACGATCACCAATTTCAATCCAACAAAGTGGCGAACGACACTTTCTTCCATACAAAGCTTCGAACGGTGCGGCCTTAATAGTTGTATGATAACTATTATTATACGAGAACTCAGCTAACGGAAGATGAGAATCCCATCTTCCACCAAAATCAATAACACATGCTCTCAGCATGTCTTCCAAAGTTTGAATTGTTCTTTCAGTCTGCCCATCTGTTTGGGGATGATAGGCAGTACTCATATCGAGGCGAGTACCGAGAGATTTTTGCAACGATTGCCATAAACGAGACGTAAAGCGACTATCACGATCCGAGATGATCGCGACTGGCACACCATGCCGAGATACAACTTCCTTTAAATAAATTCTTGTTAACTTCTCCATTTGATCAGTTTCCTTAATAGGAATGAAGTGAGCTGATTTGGTCAATCGATCGACAATTACCCAAATTGTATCATGACCATTAGATGTTCGAGGCAATTTAGTTATAAAATCCATAGAGATTTCTTCCCATTTCCATTCAGGGATCTCTGGTTGTTGTAGAAGACCGGAAGGCTTCTGATTCTCTGCTTTCACTCTAGCACAAGTTAAACATTTGCTGACATAAACCGCGATCTCTTTCTTCATGTTTGGCCACCAATATAATTCTTTGACATCTTTATACATCTTGTCGGCACCAGGATGAATAGAATATTTGGATCGGTGAGCTTCATTCAAGATAACATTGCGAACACTTCCAAAATTTGGAACCCATAAACGATCCATGAAATAAAGAGTTCCATCTACCTTTTCTTCCAACTGCTTCTCCATACCACGCAAAGCTTCACTTTTGATGTTCTCTACCTTCAAGGCTTCAGTTTGGAATTCATGAACTTGGGAAGATAGATTAGAACGAACGGAGATTGGAAGGGCTCGAACACGACGAGGTTTAGGTTGCTCTTTCCGACTTAAGGCATCAGCTACCACATTAGCCTTACCAGGATGATACTTAATTTCACATTCATAGTCATTCATCAATTCTATCCATCTACGCTGTCTCATATTGAGATCTTTCTGATTGAAGATATGTTGCAAACTCTTGTGATCGGTAAATATTGTGCACTTGGTACCGTAGAGATAATGTCTCCAAATTTTCAATGCAAATATAACGGCACCCAACTCAAGATCATGGGTTGTATAATTCTTCTCGTGGTTCTTCAGTTGTCGAGAGGCATAGGCGATCACTTTGTCATGTTGCATCAATACACAACCTAGTCCTTGGTGCGAAGCATCACAGTACACCACGAAATTATCAGTTCCTTCAGGGAGAGATAGAATAGGAGCAGAACATAATTTAGATTTTAGAGATTGGAAGGCTGATTCTTGCTTTTCACCCCAGACAAATTTCTCATCCTTATGTGTTAACACCGTCAAATCCTTTGCAATCTTTGAGAAATTTTCTATAAATCTTCTATAGTAACCAGCAAGACCAAGGAATTGTCTCACTTCAGTTGGGGTCTTCGGAGCTTCCCAATTCTTTATAGCTTCTATCTTTGCAGGATCAACGTGAATACCTTCTTCGTTGATAACATGACCCAGAAATTGGACTTCACGCAACCAAAATTCACACTTGGACAACTTGGCGTACAACTTTTCTTTCTCCAACAACTCAAGAATGATTCTTAAGTGCTCTTCATGCTCTTCTCTAGAATGCTAATAGATGAGAATATCATCTATGAAGACGATAACGAATTTGTCGAGATACTGTTTGCACACTCTGTTCATGAGATCCATAAACACAGCAGGTGCATTGGTCAAACCAAATGGCATTACCAAAAATTCATAATGACCATAGCGAGTTCTAAAAGCAGTTTTGGGCACATCTTCATCACGAACTTTTAACTGATGGTAACCAGAACGAAGATCGATTTTGGAATAGAAACTCGATCCTTGGAGTTGATCGAATAGATCATCAATACGGGGAAGAGGATATCGATTCTTAATTGTTACTTTGTTCAATTCACGATAATCAATGCACATTCTCATTGAACCATCTTTCTTTTTAACAAAAAGGACCGGAGCTCCCCAGGGCGAGAAACTCGGTCGAATGAAACCAAGATCAAGAAGTTCTTGTAATTGCGATGAAAGTTCTTGCATTTCAGACGGTGCAAGACGATAAGGAGAACGCGCGATAGGTGCGGCTCCTGGAATCAGATCAATACGAAATTCAACTTGCCTCTGAGGCGGCAGTCCAGGCAATTCACTAGGAAATACACCAGGAAACTCACGAACAATAGGAATGTCCTCAATCTTACGATCTTTGGACTTTGTGTCAACGACATGAGCAAGAAAGGCTTGGCATCCTTTACGAAGATATTTTTGAGCTTTCATAGAAGTTATGATTTTTATGTTTTTGTTTCTTTGTTCACCTTGAATTATTAATGTTTCTGTTTTGGATAAGGGAATTCGGATTTATTTGGTGTAACATATTATTTCAGCACGGTTTTTAGAAAACCAATCCATCCCTATGACGATATCAAAACTACCTAGTTCTACAGGCACAAGGTCTATATCAAAAATGTGATCATCTAGGTCAAGCTTACAACCTTTAAAAACTTCACTAGACCTAACAATCTTGCCATTTGCTAACTCGATTTCATAATTCACCTTCAAACGATCAGGATCTAGATTTAAGAAACTTTTAAAGTCGGTCGATACGAAACTCAAGTCGGCTCCCGAGTCAAATAAAATAGAAGCAAAATGATTGTTGACGATAAACGTACCAGTGACGGTATCAGGGTTCTCACGAGCTTCTTGAGCATTCATAACAAATGCACGACCACGACCATTTTGACGATCATTGTTGTTGCTGGCATTGCGATTGTTGTTACGATTGTTATTACGATTGCCATTGTTGTTGTTGCCATTCTAGTTATTGTTGTTCTGAAGTCTAGGGCAACGATTACGATAATGGTTAGAATCACCACACTCGTAGCAGACAGGATTCTTAGGAGGATTGTTGGACGAACACTTTCTGAAATTATGACCCCAGCGGTCACAGTTGAAGCATTTTTCACACTGGCCATCATGATGCCAGTTACATCTGTTACACAAGGGCTTGCTTCCAGCATAAGACTTAGATTCTGAATTAGACCGATTGTTGTTCTGAGTAGAGGCTGCATAATTCTTAGTCTTTTGATATTTGTTCCCTTTGTGATCACGTTTGTTGTCGTAGGAACGCTTTCCATTTTCATTGCTCACATTATCAGTAGATTTGCTAGACACCACTAGCTTGTCTTTGAACGATCCACTTCTCATTGCATCATCAGTCAACTTTGTTGCATGATTCACAGCATCTTCAAATGTTGTCGGTTCAGAAGCAATAACATGAGTACGAATAAGATCATGAAGACCTTGAAGATACTTTTCAATACGCTTGAATTCAGGAGTAACCAAATGAGGAACGAGACGAGCAAGTTCTTGGAACTTAGTTGTGTAGGTAACAATATCAGATCCAACCATGGACAGATTCCATAGTTCCACCTCAACTTTTTGTAGCTCTCTCCTTGGGCAAAACTTTTGAGTTAACTGATCCTTGAACGTATCCCAAGTCATAGCATCAACAGTTGCACGACCTAAGACTTGCACTTGAGAATTCCACCAGGACAACGCTTCCTTGGACAACGTACTAGCAGCAAACTTCGTCATATTCTCAGGGGCACATTGAATAACACTGAAAATGGATTCCACCTTCTCAATCCAGTGGATGATAGCAATAGCACCTTCAGATCCAGAGTAGGTCGGAGGATGACAGGACGTAAAGGTCTTACAGGATTGACCTTGACGATGGGGATCTGAAGTTTAAATAAATAAGGAAAGAAAATGAGTAATAAGTTTAAAATAAGATAGAAATAATGAATCTTCTTTCATGGAGTCGTATAATATACCGTTGTTTCCCACATTAGATGCACCAGCGACATTTCCTCTTGCAGCGTTCATTTGAGCCATTGCTTCAGCGATACGGCGTTCCACCATTTGTTCGACAGTCTCAGCGTTTCCTCCTCGAGCCATTGATAAATTGCTGATACAAATGATAAGAAATTAAGAGATGAATAATATAGGAGGACTATAAGGGAAAAGAAATAGGGATCAAAGAGTAGGTATACAATAGGCGTAATAGTAGTAGTAGACGTAGATATAAATATTCGTAATTATAGTAGTAGTAGAGACATATAGAAAATACAATTATAAGAACAATAGAAATTACTAAAATATCACTTTTATTAAACACATTCCTAATACATAATAGTTTTATAAGTAGGGCATATTTGCCAATACTAAAGAACAAAAATACTGAAATAGCTAAACATAAAATTTAATAATAGAAAAACAAATATAGACGATAGGTAGATGACTAATCATCTTCTTCTGGCTCAGAGTCTTCCATAGGCTCTGACTCTTCTTCTGGCTCTTCCTCTGGTTCTGATTCTTCCTCTGGTTCTGATTCTTCTTCGGGCTCAGAGTCTTCTTCAGGCTCTGATTCTGATATCACTTCTGGCTCAGGTTCTCGACGTCGTGGAGTTCTTGGAACAATATCACGCTTGGGTTTAGCAGGCGAACATAGATAAATGATACCGCCCTCACGCTTACGATAGACAATAGGACGCTGACCACGAGCTGGAGTAGGAGGACCATTAGGAATGATAGGAAAGGGACGTCTTCTTGGGCGACGATGCCACGGGATAACAGGAGGTTGTACCACTGCTGGCACTGGAGCAACAGGAACTGGGACTACTGGGACAGCAGCATCACGATCACTATCAGAATCATATGAGATATCGAGGACACTAGCAGGCGACATTCTACTAAACACGACGCATAAAAGTCTATTAGGTTATGAAGTTGTAAGGCTTACTGACATATGCTAGCTATAACACTAAGGCAATACTAACTAAGGCAAATGTTCTATACTAAGAACAATGGAACTTCAGGATATGAGACTGAGCATGCCATGATTATTTTGATTTTTATAAAAATGTTTGTTTTTCCCAAAAATCTTTTGTAGTTATAGACTAGGCTTGCTAATTCACTATAACTTAAGCTCTGATACCACTCTGTCACACCCCGCCAAAAATGAGTTTTACTTCATTTAAAATGTTTTGCGGAAGAACGGAGGTGTAACGTTCATGACAACATAGAAAAAATTAAGTAAACAAACAACCACGCAATAACGAAAAATAAAGGTTTGTTTCACTTTCCAAAAGTAGAAAGTTTCCAAAAATAGCAAGTTTCCTAAAATAGAAATTGTTTGAAATGAAATGATTGTTCGTAAACTTAATGTTTTAATCATGGCTCACGACAATCCCAATGCTCATATCCTCCAAACTCCACTGCACCTAATTACCTGGAAAAACATAAATAGTAAAAGGGTCAACAATAATGTTGAGTGAATCCACAGGGTTAATGTTTATGATAAGAGTAAAGTGATTTGCTACTCAAAATGTTTGTTATGAAAATGGTTTATGACTGAAAATGTATAAGGTTCAACACTCATATGATATGAGTAGTAAGTATGAAAATGTTTAGTATAGTTGTAGAATGTGTACAACTACTAGTTATGTTTATGAAAAAGTGTTGAACAAAATGTTGTGTTTGACATCGCATGAACTGTTATCCCCAACAGGTAGCTAGTCTATTGAGTTAATATACCAACCCCTAAGTCCACAATCAACACTTCAACTCCAGTATGTTATGTTATTTTATGGATATACACTCCCGGAGATGTCTTGGATAAACCAAGTAATGATCAAACGTTCGTTGGGAGGATGAGTGTCAGCCAATAGTACTATCTGCATATCCATGGTCTAGATCCACTAGTTAATGATTGCTGGTAACCTTAGTCCGGTATAATAATTGTTTGTCATGCCAACGCGATAATGAAAATGTAACGATGTTGTTGTACAGTCATAGTAAAACAGTAGCAGTTGTGTTTATGTTTTCCAGCCCAAAGTTTATAAAAACAGTAAAAGAGTAAAAGGGGTCTGTGGACTCACCTGGCAAAGCTTAGTAACAAGAGACTTAAGACAGAGGAATCCTCGGGAGACTCCTAGCTTCCTAAATGATTTAACTACTGATTAGACTAAGCTAACACAGGCGATACTATATACGATATAAGATATATGATATACGTTAAATGTTATGTTATATGTTTTGTGACATCGAATGGACTTGGATTAATAAAATGAAATGAAATGAAATGCATTGGGTTTTATAAAATGAAATGAAATAGGCTCCAAAATGAAATGACATGAAATGAAATGATTCTCGAAATGAAATGATATGAAATGAAATGGGCTTTGAAATGAAATGAAATGAAATGGGCTTGGGTTAGGCTTATTGGGCCTAGATTGGGCCTATTGGGCCTAATGGGCTTAATGGGTTGGGCCACTTGGGCCTCTTATTGGGCTTAGGTCCACTTAGGTTGGGCCTTGAATTGGGCTTGGCCCAATTGGGTTCGGTTTGATTGGGTATGGGCCAAAGGTTTGGGCTTTGGTCCAAATGGGCTTGGATACTAATGGGCCAATCAAGGTTTGGGCCCGATGGACTAAAGTAGATCGATATGGGCCAAGTTCAGGCATTGGCCCGATTGTATGTTCGGGTTTGGGTCCACGGTTGGGTCAAGATCCGGCCTTAACCCGGTTTGACTTATTGGTCAACATTGGTCAAAATTGGTCAACGATAGTCAACACTTGGGTTCTAGATTTCGGTTAGGGTTAGGGATCCGGTTCTAGGGTTAAATCTAGAATACTATTCGGTCAACAAAAGTCAACTATAGTCAATCTAGCTATCAAATGGTCAAATAGTCAAACATGCATTCAATTAGGGTTAGGGTTCGGCTAGGGTTTAACCTAGGGTTGGCCGAAGGCCAAAACCCTACGGGTTTATGTTCTAGGTCGAGTCTAGATCGAGTTCGGTGGCTAGTTTGGCTAGATCTTATGTTATACATCTCAAGGATTCTAGATCTACGGCATTCGGTCAAATCTAGGATAGATCTAGGGTTCGGGCATCAAGTCAAGGGTTTTAAGCAACAATCTAACGAATTATGAGCAAATCTAGCGAACACACACACACATACGGATATATGCATGTATGTCACGGCTTTGGAGGCTAACCGAGACCATATGGCCTAGGGCCATGGTCTCGGGTTCGAAACAGTGAACAAATAAGGATTAAGCAAGTAGAAATCACGAGTTTAGGGTTCATACCTTGGGTCGAATGGAAAGAAACCGAAGGGAGATGCTTGGGATTGCTTGCGATCGGAAATAAACGAACAAGAGGGTGTTGGGGTTTGCTCGGCCGAATGAATGAAACAAAAGGGGTTAGGGTTTCGGTGATGGGGTTTATATAGAGGGAGAGATTAGGGTTTAGATGGGGGTGTTTGAGTCTAATAAGGACTCTATCAAGTATGGATGGATAAGTATTCAAATCCTTGGATAAGCACAATGAATTTTGGCACATGGCCAACACCACAAGGGTGTTTCGGCCGTGTAGAGGGTCACGAGCATGTGCATGGCCGGCCACTTAGGTGGTCGGTCATGGTTTGATGTCATTCGAGTCACGTTCATTTAAATCGTTACGTTTATTGTTTAACCGGTAAACTTGTCGTTTTAGAAATGATTTAACTCAAAGTATGTCACCATAAGAAAGTAATAATGTTGTGTTGACTAAGATAGTCAAACACTAATGTATGGTGTAAAATATGTATGTTTGTTGTGTATAAGGAATGCCAAAAATAGAAATGTCAAAAAGTAGAAACTTTCTAAATAAGGAAAGTTTTAGAAATGAAATGAGGTTACATACCAGAAATATCGAGTTGTCACATTACGCTTAAGGGTAGTCTAATTAACATATTTTTTTTATTTAAATTAAAATTTACAGTATTATAGCAATAACTTCATCTGAATTAATATGTAAAAGTCATTCGAATATAAAAGTAATATAATTACCTTATAGAGCATATATGAAAGGTAATAATTTTGCAAGGAACATGACATGTGATAAAAAAAAACTTTACTTAAGTATATTTACATTGTATACGATTGAAAGAAGTGTGTGATTACTATAAGGAACAAACGTAAACCTTGTTAGTTAAATAATAGTGCATAATTAATTGATTTGATGATAAAACATCGTTTTGAATCATAATCTTCATATTTTGCTCTAAAAAGAATAGACTATGATAAAGAGTTATACGGTTTAATAAACCTTACTAATGATTCCATTAAAGGCAACCTTTTAATCGAACAAATGAGTATTTGTTAATCCATATTGCATATGCCACCAAACAATATCCTAAGGCTATTCGAAATGTGTATCACAATATACCATTTTTTTCCGCCGCATTATTGTCACCTCACCAACCACACCACATCATTTATTCAGGAAATACCCACTACACACCATTTTCATTCTATTTAATTTTAAATATAAAAAAAGTAAAAAATTAAGCATCAATCAATCATCACATCCCTTTTCCTCACCACCACCATTATATATCATTAGTGTGACCACAGCACACCACGTTTTTACCACCACATGTGTAGGAAAACAACCACCTCACCATGTCATTTTTGGCCCACTCCTAATTACCTAAGAGCATCTCCAATGGTTAATCTACTCCTTTTTTGTACCACTAGGGCACTAGGCTACGTTAGGAACGGGTAATTAGCACAATCTTTTAATTTTAAGTACCTGGAAATAAGAAACGAAACAAGAGAGCAAATGAGAAGGATAGAAATGTATTTCCACACTTCCTCACCTTGTGTCATGGCTAACTCAACCCCGGTCATGTACACTCTACACTCCTCGATAACATTTTCCTCCATCTACTTTAGATACTTGCAACTCCACTCACTGCCTGTCACGCTAAGACCATCACGCACCATTCTCGTGCATCCACGCATTCCACATAACACAATCCGATTCGACTGTGACGCAATAAAGTCACCAACAGTTCACCACGCCTTCATATTATCGTAAACGACAGAAGAATAAAAAATAAAAAATTGGGAGAGAGTATTCGCTGCGACGGGGAGTTTTGGTGTGTTCGGAGGAACAAAGAACGGTTTGTTGTTCAATTTCTATTTTTAACATTTTCTTTAGAGAGAGAAAGTGCGTGTGAACGAAGAGAGATAAAATTAAATCTCAATCTACGAACTAAGCGATGTGTGTTTTTGCTGATGAATCGAATTGATGATGCTTATTAATGGTTGAATGAATCTGAAAAGGCAACATTCTTTTGTTTTTATTTGATGAAATCATCTGACGGTCCGGAAGCTGCGATCTCGAAGGATACTAATTAGGAAAAAAGCGATCCGTTTATGTATCTGTTGTTGATTTTGTTTTAGTTTGTAGTTCATCAATAAGTTGATTTTAGTATCCGGCTCACTGTTTAATTAAAAAGGCGTAAAAGCAATGTCCGGTGGTGATGAAGATGTTACGGCAGCTCCGGCGGGCCCGCCGCTTGACTGGAAATTCTCTCAGGTGTTCGGTGAACGTACCGCCGGTGAAGAAGTTCAAGAAGGTAAACATTAAACTAGCTTATTCACTTATTTTATGATGATTTGTGAATCTTCAGATTCACGTTTTGATTAGCGTTTAAATAAAGTGTTTGTCTAATCTATTTTTCGGATCAATACATTGCTGAATCATCCGTGATTTCGGAACAATTAAATCAGGCTGTATTTAATACTGATACTTGGTTAAGTTGTTGACCTAAATCAATTAGAAAACGACAAATTACAATTGTGCGTTGATCAAAGTTACTATTAATCAAGCTATTTCTGCCTTCTTGCTTTTAATTAACTTCTTGAAGTGCATGTTTTGTTTTGAGGTAATTGAAGTAGCTGGAACCTTTTAGCAAGCTTTGCAGTGGTTGAACATATTATTAATAAACTTACTTTTTGAATGCATAGACAAAATATCTAATACTGATGCTTGCACTAATCGCGTTGTTCTTATTTGGTTGTATTAAAAGCTGTAATATTTGGTTTATGCATTCAGAGTATACTTGATCAAATATAATACCATCTTATTTTGTATAGAACTGTGTAATATAAGGTATCTAATAGTAATTATCTTGTGTATTAGCCTGAGTTTCATAAGTGTAATGGTTTTTCTGATATTTGACATTTTTGAATAAATAAATTTTTTGGGACCTGAGACAAGCTATGTATAGTTGTCGTGACACATTGGAAATATTTTTATGTTTCCTTAATTAAAGGTTGCCTTTTTAGGTTAATATTGTGGTGGGATGGTCTCCATTTGAACAAAGTGTCAAATTTCCGTTATTTGTAACTTACGAGATTGTTTACTGTTGGTTATTTGTGTAGTTTTTCTCGTTTAAAATAATAAATTGCTAAACTTATTGAATTTTTGTAAGTGTTACTATGTTTCTATAATTGGCAAAACAACACGAATCTTGTGGACCAAATTTTGTACCTCAAATATTATTGACAAATACAAACCAATCACGTGCATAATGCTGAACAATTCCTCTATTTTGCAAATTGTGCAATAGTTGATATTATCTCGGCTATTGAGTTTGATAAAAGTGGTAACCATCTTGCTACTGGTGATCGTGGAGGAAGGGTGGTATTATTCGAGAGGACTGATACAAAAGAGGTAATTGTTTAATTTCTTGAATATATTTGTTCTCTTTTTTATTTTTACTAATATAAATCCTGCTCAATTTTATAGCATGGTGGAAGTAGAAAGGATTTAGAAAAGGCCGATTACCCAAGTAATAGGCATCCAGAGTTCCGTTACAAAACTGAGTTCCAGAGCCATGAACCTGAGGTATTTTTTTTTTTTTTTTTTAATACTTTTTTTTTATTTTTAATATTTTTTTATATTTGATAAGGATTATTTTATTTAGTTGTGATTTGCATCTCAATGTTTTTTTTCAGTTTGATTATTTGAAGTCGCTGGAGATCGAGGAGAAAATTAATAAAATAAAATGGTGCCAAGCAGCTAATGGTGCTCTTTTCCTTCTGTCTACCAATGACAAAACCATCAAATACTGGAAGGTAGTTACTTTAATTTAATTTATTTTTTATTTCGTTCCTGTCGTGACATTTTAATAAATTAGCATTTTTTTGCTGATTATTCAGGTCCAAGAAAAGAAGGTTAAGAAAATTGCTGACATAAACACGGAACCTTCTAAATCTGGTGTAAATGGAAGTATAGCAAGTTCTAGTGTTTCTACTGCAAATGGAGAATATACAGATAAATCTTACACTAGTTTGAACAAGGACTTAGGGGCATTACAGTCATTACGTTTACCCGTGGTAGTTGTACTCAACTATGCTTTATGTGTTTGTACATATCTTGGATTTATCGGTTACAGTGATATTAATTTTATCCTGTTTATAAGGATTTTTAATCATTTAATCAGTTGATTTTTATTTATTTTTCTATTTAGTATAACACAAATTTATATTTTTGTAGGTAACTAGTAACGAAACGAGCCTTGTTGCAAGATGTAGAAGAGTGTATGCTCATGCACATGATTATCATATCAATTCTATCTCAAATAACAGGTAATCATTTTATTGAAAAATTAGATTATTATTAAAATAATAAAAAATTCAATCATATTAGGTATTAATAGAAAGCTTAGATTTATTGGACAAAAAGTGTTTTAGGTCATATCTCCCTTACCAGCACCCAAAATACACGTTTTAACTCGTTAACAAAACTAAGTATTTCATCTTTAACTAGTTATTTAAGTATAAACTGGTTATAAACTATCATTTAATTTAATTATGTTGCATTAGTGATGGTGAAACATTCATCTCGGCTGATGATCTTCGAATAAACCTTTGGAATTTGGAAATCAGCAATCAAAGTTTCAACATTGTTGATGTCAAGCCTGCAAATATGGAGGACCTAACTGGTATATATACATATGCTATTTGATTTACAAACAATTTATATTATTTATCTTTATATTTATATATTTTAATTACTTGCAGAGGTGATTACATCAGCTGAATTTCATCCTACTCATTGTAACACACTAGCATATAGTAGTTCAAAAGGGTCCATTCGCCTTATTGATTTGCGTCAGTCTGCATTGTGTGATAGACATTCTAAATTGTAAGTATTTTGGTTGGGTTTTTTTATTAATAATTTTTAATTCTAATTTTGTTGCTTTATTTTGACATAATTGGATTTTTAATTATATAATATTAGTAAGTAACGAAACATTATATTTATAGGTTTGAAGAACAAGAATCACCTGGTTCAAGATCTTTCTTCACTGAGATAATTGCATCTATTTCAGATATTAAGTTTGGAAGGGATGGAAGATATTTATTAAGCCGTGATTACATGACCCTTAAGGTTTGTCCAATTGTTAAATTCTTAAAACACATTTTGTCCATAATTCTAGACCTTTTCTTGTAATAGTTAGCGTGCCACATAAGATTACAATTTTTTGTATTTTTTTCATTTAATAATATAATTGCATGCGTAAAATGAAAATGATTTAGGAGGTTTTATGCATTAAAAGTACATGTTGGGCAACTTTCGACACGTTCAACCTTTTGACCTATTTTCTTTTGTGCTATTTATTTTTGTTTTTCCTGTTTAACCCATTAGAGATAAAACATAACCCGAATCGAAATATTCATGTATTGTGATTTCCTATATATAATAATTGGTTTGTACAGTTATGGGACATCAACATGGATTCTGGTCCAGTTTCAACATTTCAGGTTCACGAATATCTAAGACCTAAGGTATGGTATAATACCTCCTCACTTCCTGTTACCAAACGCTATTTTTTTAAAATGTTTTTCTGCATTTAGATTATTGATATTATTTTGAACTATTAATCTCCAGCTATGTGATTTGTATGAAAACGATTCGATCTTTGATAAATTTGAGTGTTGTTTAAGTGGTGATGGTCAGCGAGTAGCAACCGGTTCTTACAGGTAATGTTTATATTGAATATTTCATTTTTTGTGCAAAGTCACTCATTTGTTTCAATAAAATATGATTGCAGCAATCTGTTTCGTGTATTTGGGTCTGGGCCCACCAGTACTGAAGCAACTACCCTTGAAGCAAGCAAAAACCCAATGAGGTATTATTTAATGTGACGGGTCGGTCGGGTGGGTAAATTTTTAGGGCAGGGTCAAAACGGGTAACAAGCCATTTTATAGCATTTGTTAATGTTAGGTTAAGTTGGTATGGGATGGTTGCAAACACTTTTCTACTTTTTTTTTCTTTATAAATGGTTAATGTTCTAAACTAGCAGGTTTTTACCCAAGGATTTTTTTATGATACCCAAAAGACTATTTACTCGTATTCATACAACATCCAAAATATTATTTTATATTAAAAAACAAAATATTTCTTGACATGTTATGAATAAATATTTCTCAAAATTAACCCATTTTTATATAAATGGGTCAAAATTGCCACCTACACTTTTCAAAAATATAAAATTCTAACTAACTAGTATAATAAGTCTGATTAAATAGAATGTAAAGAGATTTAGGAGGTTTGTAGGCACTTGGGGGACATTTTTGGGTGACTATAAACTGTTCAACTCGGATTCTTTAATAGCCAAATTTGTGTTTGACCCGTTAGAAATAAAATATATAACCAAACTTTACCCGATTTGCAGGCAACAAGTGCAGACTCCTTCAAGATCACTAAGCAGCAGCATAACCCGTGTGGTTAGACGAGGTTAGCCGTCTTTTTTCCCAATTATCATTTCTTTTACATAATTTAATTAATTATTATATATTATATATTTTTAATTTTTAATTATAATTATAATTAGGAGGAGAAAGCCCAGGAAATGACACAAACGGGAACTCATATGATTTCTCAACGAAGTTGCTCCATTTAGCATGGCATCCTACTGAAAACTCCATTGCTTGTGCTGCTGCAAACAGTTTGTACATGTATTATGCATAGACTCACAACCCATGAAAAAAGTGTCACGTTTTCAAGACTTTTGTTGGATCAACCGCCAAACGGGTTGCATAGAAATCTGGTTGAAAAGGGTTCCAGAAGATGTCGTTAAAAAAAGCGATTTGGGTCAATTGGTGGTGACAAAATTTATTTACTTCTTCTCCAGAAACGTTTGGCCCTTTTGTTACATCCTCCGAATTTTCTGCTTCACCCTCGATTTTTTATTTTTCACTTTGACAAAAGGTTAGAATTTTCATTGAAAAAATGATGTTGTTATGTGTTTGTTTTCGTGTTTATTTAGGGTTTAATGTTAAGATGTAGTTTATATTGATCAAGTGATTATATATAATGTTTAAGTTTTACATATAGTGTAATAGGATGGACATAAACCAGCTTCAGTGGATAGTAAAAAAATCACCGAATCTAGAAATATGTTGTATACTATTTTGTTTGATTCATGCATTGTTATGCATATAAAGTATAGATAGTGAATTGGATAAATGGAGCTTGTTCTTCATAGGGAGTTAATAATCAAAACCAAGTTTAAATTATTAAACTCTGAAACTTGCACAATTTCTAATAACATATAAAGTTTAAATTATTAAAAAACCAAGTTTAGATTGATATGTCTTTAGATTTTAACAAATGTTTTGCTTTTAAAAAAATATAGTAGTAACACTTATATTCTGTAATAACTTTTAGTTGATCATTCCTTTAAGTTCTTTCCTCTTGAAAAATAGTGTTATAATTATTAAAAACAAGTTAGATAAGTAGATAACTGTTTTATTTATTTCACATTGCTCTGGCGTTGACTTATTGACTTTTGGAATAATTCCATCAAGAATTGGACCACTTGCTCTCACCTCCACCTTGTAAGAATTATATTTAGTTTTATTGCTGCGTATGGTTATAAAATTGTTTGTGTGATGATAATACCAAATCCGTCTTTAAACAAAACAATTAGATTTTAATCCCAAATCATGCTCTATTAATTATAATGTTTCTCTTTGAAAGATGTGTTAGTAGATTAAAATAACAAGATACTTAAAACTAACAAATTGAAGGATGCCGACAAAAATGTGAAGAAGGTTATAATGGCATCTTTAAACAGTATCAAGCTAACCCAATCCACTAATCAAGAGGGTTAGTAGTTTAAGTTCTAATAAAGACAAATTGTGTTAGTCTTCAACCTTTGAAAACTACATAAATTATAATTTCCCTTTTTCTTAGAAAACGAAGAACACATAAATTATAAAAATATTTTTTGTCGTATAATACAATATCAATCAATATTATATAAAATATCCTTTAGCAGGCCGCGGGTTTGAGTATTTATATTAAAAAGGCTAAACCAAAGAGGGCTAACCTGCAATATACTATGTGTAGAAAGTTCGTTAGCGGACATTAAGTAAACCAGAAAAGATGGAATAGAAGAATTTAAGCTTCATTAATTCATCATTAAATAATTCCATAAATTCTGTTTTTTTTAAGTCTATTAGCTTTTATTGTACATGTCAGTAAGTCAAGGAGAACCAAATTGTCTTTGGTCTAACGGTATGATATTTGACTCTCATCCTTGAGGTCTGGAGTATGAGTCCCGTCATGGATATAGATGGTTATTAGGAATAGATTAGATTTGGCGTTTCAAAAAGAAAAGTAAGTCAAGGAGAATACGTCTTTTTTCTATAATAATTCTAAATATTTGTACTATATGTTTTTCCATAAAATATTATTAAAATTTCGTACAATGATTTTACAAATTAGAGAAAAATAATCTTATTATAAACTCTTTAATAACCTTCTTCACATTACCAAACGTTATTATTATTATTATTATTGTTATTATTATTGTTTATTATTATTATTATTATTATTATTATTATTATTATTTATACATGTTAAGGTAATCTTTAATTATTTTATCCTGATCAATAATAATTAATGGTCAATATTGATCACATATTTTATACATGAAGGAGTATTTTGGTCATTTGATATACATAAATTTTAAATATTTTTTTCGTTAAAAAACAATATTATTTGATAATTGCATGTGATGTTTTTTGCATAATCATATTTGATTGTATATTTATCTAATCACGTGTAATGCTTTTGTACAATCATATGTGGTTAACTATACAATCACACGTGATTGATTATCACATGAAAGTTTTTTTTAACAAAAACAAAAATAAAAGTAATAAAAAAAAATTTAAAAATAAAGTTTTTAAAGTAAATAAAAAACTTATGTGAGTTTCAAATGATCAGAATACTCTTCGATATATAAAATATGTCATTAATTTTAACTATTAATTACGAGTATGTTGATCAATGATTAAGATTAATCTAGATAAAAAAAAATCTTTACAGGTTAAATATTAAGGTAATGGTATTTCTTCCTACCATATTTCTACTTATTTTGATCATGAAAAGTGTCAAAATCAATGGATGATATGAGGAAAAGAGAATTAATGGATGACACATGTCAAGTTTAGAAGTGAATAAACTTATGGGTAGGAACAAATGATAGAAAGAAATATCATTTCTCTAAATATTATTTATAATTATTAATGTTTTCGTTTTTATTTTACATATTCTGAGAGAAATGAAATAGAGTAGTAGATATAACCCAACATTTGACTTCTAGGATGAGAGAGACTGGTCATTTTCATCACACCGAATAACAAATTTCATTTCCCTAAAATATCTCACGCCAAATTTCATGCTCTGATTTCCATCCAAAAATGCATCAGGATCCATCAACGTATTCATCTAACATGAATATTCTTCCTCAATTTCCAGAACACGAGCATCTAAATTGCCCTAGATGCGATTCAACCAACACCAAATTCTGTTATTACAACAACTACAATCTCTCACAACCACGCCATTTTTGTAAAAATTGTCGCCGTTATTGGACCAAAGGTGGAACTCTCCGCAAAATTCCGATCGGCGGCGGTACTCGTAAAGCCACCAAACGATCTTCAACCTCCAACCAACGTCCTAATACTTCTTCGCCTCCTACTTCACCGGCGACAACTCCACCGCTACTACCGCCGTCACCGCCAGCTCAGTTGAAGCCTGAGCTGTCTTCGATGTTCGATGTTAGTAACGATCAAGGTAAAATAAGATTGAATCACCGGGAGCAATCTGGAAGTTTTGTAGATGTGTTGAAACCAAAATTGAGCGACGGATCTGAAGACGGAGGTTTGGACAGAGCTCCGGCGACCGGTATATTTCTGAGGAACTATTTGAATTTGAATGATGATGATGATCGGATTAGAAGTGGTGATGGAGGAAGAGGAGAATCGAGTGGTTGTGATGGTGGAGGGAATGGGTGGCCTAATCTTTCCATCTCCAGCTCAGGTTCTAACTTCAGTTAGATTGTAATTTTCTCTTTGTAAGGATTATGAGAATATTTACGCTAAATTTATTTTATTAGTCGGATAATTATTATAGCTACTTTAAAAATTCATAAATCAATATTTTAGTTTTATTGCATATAATTATGAAAGAAAAACTATACTATTTATCTAGTTTTTTTAGAATAAAGCGTAGCCCCACTTGTACCATATTCGTCAAACAATCTACCAGACTTCAAATGTTAATCGAATGCATCAAGGGATGTGATTATATAAACCACGTAAATTATACACCATAATTATTACTCCCTCCGTCCCACAAAAAACTTCCCATTTGAGATGGGCACAAATTTTAAGGTGATAGTTAGTGGTGAGGTCATTGACAATAATTTTAATTAAAATATAAGATTGATAAGGAGAGAGAAAGATAGTTAGTGGATAGTTAGTGGTGGGGTCCTTAGCAATAATAATATTTTATTGAAATGAGAAGTTTTTTGTGGGACAAAAATTTAGGGTGAAATGGGAAGTTTTTTGTGGGACGGAGGGAGTATTTTACAATATTCATATAGTTTATTTTAAATATTATACTGTATGATGTATAACTAATTTGTTGTATAAATCTTGCATACATCAAGGACTAGTATAAGCCCGGAGTTGACAAGTTCGGTGCAAATCTGCAATACCCGTACAATTTAGTTTTCAAAACAATATTTGTTTTCCGTTTATTTCAAAAAAATGACATCGTAAAAAAGCTTGTATATTGGTTGTAGTAGTATTTACAAATTTTCGCATTCGGATATGTCAGTGATATCCAACAAGTTTCAAAGACACTTTAAGTTTATCCAAACACTCCCTTATTGACATGGCCACATGCTAAAAATTAAAAATGACACAATGGCACTCAGATTGTTGTTTAGTGGTTCTTGTTAAAATATTTGAAGGCAACAAGACCGATAAATGTATGTCTTCGTAGCCTACTTTGGTTGGACAAATGAGGCAATACTTCATCATCGATATACATAATTACATCTTGCGTGCTTCAGATCACATTTTCCGTTTTATAAAAATGATTTCATGTTTATGTTAGCTAATATATGCCGAAAATTCACACAAGACCCAAACACATTTTGGTATCATGAACTTGTCTAATTAAATCTTCTACTATCCTAAACTATTAAATATGAAATATAGTACCTATGAAAAATAATCAATTTAGTACACTGGCCCATTAATTTGATACTGTAATCATGTGATCCAATCCCATAAGCGTAGATTTCACTCGGCTACAACATTCATGAAACTTCACACGAGTTGGACTCAACCAAGCAACATTGTCATGGGGAATGAAGAAATCATTAAAAAAAACCCGAAGTCTGGTATATATATTCAACTAAAAGAGTTGAAACCAGGACACAAATGTGCAATTGAAATCTCGGGTTTGTCTGTCACTCCAAGTTCTAAGTTGGTGTAATAAACTAATTCACAATTAAATTATCAAATTACATGAAAATAACATTACATGGCAATCGTGCGAGCCTTGTACATGCAAATGTAAGCCATATGCCAATCGCCTGTAACCACAAAACAATGAATCATTGCGTTAATTTAGGTTATTATCGTCATAAAACTGCATAATTAACGCTTTAATTTATACTTAAAATTTAAAAAATGGGCAAAATACGCATAGCAAATGAATCATACCTCCTCCGGAAAGCTTTGTTATATCTTCTTCCCTTTGTGGGATTGGATTATCATCATCGAATTGGATCCATTTTCCTATTATACCAACATTAATTACTAGCTTATTCTTTTGATGGCAAATTACTAAGAAGATTATGGTATAATAAGATGAATTATTTACCATTTTCTTGCTTGACCCAAGCAACATAATGACCAGAATCTGCACTTCTGCCTTTATGAGTCAACACAGCCACCAAATCATACACTCCAGTCAACTGCATACTCTTATCAGAGGCAACACCTGATGCATATATAATAAATACAATTCATGACAAATTTAAAGACGGAAATAAATATGATTATAAAAGGGAAAAATGTGAGTATAGATGTTAATAAAAGGA
The DNA here is from genome assembly GCA_963853835.1 of Calendula officinalis. NCBI lineage: Eukaryota > Viridiplantae > Streptophyta > Magnoliopsida > Asterales > Asteraceae > Calendula > Calendula officinalis. Next base: position 82,694,207 of record OY970821.1, read on the forward strand.
AGTTAACCTTCTGCAGTAGTAGCTTTAGATAATTCTCCACTTACACTAGATGATCCCTACACAAATAAATGCATAAATAAATAATTTAGCACATTTACATAAAATGTAACCAAATTTACATACCTCTGCATCAGACATCTTCACATCACTGTCCACTGAAGCAGAGCTTTTTTCTTTCAGTTTCAAACCAGCTTTTCTACCATCCTCATCTCTTAACAACTGAAATATCAAAAGTTGAAATCCAAATCACAGATATTAACATCATTTCTTCCATTTTAGTATAAATGAGCAGAACTAAAGATATTTTAATTAACGCTATAAATTTAAAATAACTACATTAATCATAGTTAGCTAAATTATGCATTTTGAATCAGTTCATAATGTAGAAGTTACAAACCTGACGAGGAGCTTCCAGCTTTTTGCGAAGTTCGTCCGAACAAAGATCAAATATATCCAATTCCAATGGATAATCCACTTTCTGAAATATTCAAGCACGCAGATAATCAACAAAAAATGATTTTGGAGAAATAATACACACAAAAGTGATTTCATGGTGTTTTAAGCAAATGCAATTTTTAATATGTAAATTTGACACGATTAATTTATTACCCTCAAAATCTTTGCTTTCTGATTAGACTCCCTTTTCCAGAAAAATCGGACAAACTGAATAGTCAAGTACCTTGCATATAAAGAGAATAGTATTTACATAATAATTAGCTAAAATAATACTTGTGTACTATAATCAAACATGTTAGACTTTGGGAGAAAAATAAAAAAAAATAAAAAATTAATATAAAGAAAGATAGTAGATTTATTACTTTGGCAATCCATTAATATGTGAATCCTTCAAGTAAACTGCACTGCGTCCCAAAGAAGGAGAAGCCTTTTCAAGCTCTGATTTCAGCCCCTGCAAGATATAAGTTAGTCACTAGACTAATTGAATAAGTTATACATACATATATACATACATACAATATATATGTATGTATATATTCAGTTGTAGAATATAACTTACATGCTTTAGGCCCTCATGCAAATGATTCACCTCATGTGATATATGGCATTTAAGAGCATAAATGGATTCTGTCTCCAAACTTTCTTCGCCACTTTCCGCACAATGCACCCTAAATACCATAAAAAAAACCAAACCAACATTATTTATTTTCAACCTTAACCGTACAATAACCAAATAATTTTTAACTATTTTAAATGGGACATAGAATATAGACTATTGTATTTTTAATATGTTATTGTGACGCGTTTTAATACCTGCTGACAAGGTCAATGCCGAAAAGGTTCTTCACTGTATCAAGATTAACACTGCACATTAGATAAGGATAATTGTCATCAATTTGGTATCATTTTTGACAGCTCATTAATCTATGGTGTAACTGAAGGAAAAAGCTGTTATACTTCTAACTATTTAAGGTTAGGCTAAATAAAATAAAAATACCTGGAATTTGGTGATCTGAGGGCCTGAGAAAGAGTATATAAAATCTGTGTCCAGCATTCTTCAGCATCCTGACAATTATTAAAAGGTATTGCTAAAATATAAAAAAATACGACAATTTAAGCAATAAACTTTATATAGTGAGAGAATGAAACCTGTTGCATAAATGATCCATTATGCAGCTGCCCAAATTGAGGATGCTTCTTCCGCAATACCTACCACCATTAATAATTGCAATACATAAATATACTTTTGAAAAACAGATTGAGAGAAAAAGAAAATTATATTTAACAGAACTTAGGTTGTGTACAATTGCTAAACATTTAACACTATTTCATAACGCAATTGTGGGCACCATTAAAATTAAGGGGAAAATGTACCATCCAAAACTGCATTGGTGCAACTGGTTTCACACTCTTATCAAGCTCATTAAATAAGTCTCGTGTTGCAACAGTCAACAAATGAGAAGACTGATCCAAATCATTGCTTCTACCAGACGGTGGATACCTGGAAAACAAAAATTGTGTGAAAAAATTACCATTTTAATTACAGAAAACAGATTAATTTCATTGAAAATGAGAATCAGAACCATATTCAATACGGAAACAAACGAATTGCAGTACATGCAAACAGTATAACTCACTCAATTAATGCAGATTTGAGCTCTGGAACAGAATGCAGACACTGCATAGTGGAATTCATGTAGCAGGTATTTCCCAGATTAAATAATCCAGCAGAATGACCCTACAAAAAAAAAACATGAATTATATATCAAAAACTCAGAAGCTTTTATATACATGAATGCAACCTTTCTTTATTAAATTAATTGCTTTTAAGTCAAAAACTTACCACAGCGACTACTTGTTCTTCTTCTGGAAGATCTTCCATAAAAACAGGACCCTTTTCTGGAGCCTTCACGATCTCATCAGCAGTTCCCATCATCATTAATTTTTGACGCTATAAAAAATAAAAAAAAATTATTTAATACCAATTACTATAATGCAATTCAAGACAATCAACTGTCAAATGTAAGAGAATAAGAGATAGGCCGTTCACCTCTTTCACCTTGAACTTTGACCAGTCAGAGTCTTCCTGGTTAACAGAAAAAAAGTAGGAAGATTATGGGACCCTGAATGTTCGTTTGCTTAATAGTTTATACTACTTGAACAAAAAAAGATAAAGTATTTTACCTTTAATAATACACCTCCAATTGATATCCTTTGCCTTTCAGGTGGTACTCCTGTGAGGTCATACAGCTGGCATTTGAAAACATGTGGGGGTTGGGTTGTATCTATCTCCACTGCTGGGTATAGCTCTTTTTGCCATTTTACACTTACTGTCATAACATGTGAATCACAGTGTCAAAAACTTATCTCCTTAAATCTACAGAAAAAATAATAATTGAAACGATGTGCCCAATTTACCAGCTCCCACACACTTGCATAAAAGTATAAAGTTAGTACACTCAGAAGTGAGGTAATAAATAGATGAAAAGTTTGTACAGAGATACTTGAGATATAAGGTTATATATCTGAGGCCATAAAAAAAAGGAAACAGAAGCAACAATACCTCAGTTAAAAAACACATGCAAGTTTCACAATGCAACGTTTCCATTCAGAAGATTTATATCTAGTGATTCTATTAAAGTCCAAGCATTCCTAAAATGAAGTTACAGAGATGCAAAGCTGACAGCTAGTAGTATAAATGTTTTAGCTTCAATGTAGACCCCCTTTTGGCTTTCCTAAGCTAAAAATACAATCATACCACAGAAGGAGATAGGTATACACACAAACACACACACACACACACACACACACACACACACACACACACGCACGCACATACATATATATATATAGAGAGAGAGCTTGTAATCAAGCTCAGTTCAAAGCAGGTATGCAGTATTGTTAATTTCTGAACACGTAAGCTTCAATCACCTGCTACACTATTGGTGTCTGTTGCAAAAGTTTAAAATAATTAAGAAACCCATGTCAATCCATCACAAACTATATCGTACAAAATCTAACTCCCTATGTTGAGCCCTAGATACGAAAATGAAACACAACAACAGCTACAACACATACTAAGTCAATAATCGCAAGTCGCTAGCATTTTTAGAAACCAGTAATCGACAGCAATGAAATGTGTTTAATTCCAAAAAATGAGAAGTAACAGTGTGCGCAAACTGTTGATTGATTCGTGAATCAATGTTTTTAATTAGCTGTAAATTTCAACCAGAAAAACGTTAATCGAACCTGTCGGCATGATTACTGGGAGCTTCTGATTGTTGGCGCGATCGAGCGGGAGCGTAAGAATCTGGTGTTTGCTTGAAGGAAAGGGCAACTATAACCGAGAGACAAATTTAGAAAAATCTATCACAATCGAGAGAATGTACAAATTATTTGGGTGTGGGAAATCATAGTATGTACCGTACATCAGCATTTGTGATCTGTGATTTGTTATTTGGGCCTGTTTGAGGACTGAAAGGCTGAAAGCTAGATGAATGGGCCCGTAGCAGTACTTGAGTTCACAATTGAATGTTAAAGTGTTTGTATCATTTTTTATAGGTTTGGGAAGTTGTTGAAATTCGTTTAGAAAATAAATTCTTTATTTTGTGTATTGTTACAATAGATGTTTTGTGTATTTAATTTCTTTTTTCTTTCATTTAAGTACTTTTTACATAATTAATATACCATAAATTCTTAATAGATTATAATCCAGTTCAACCGGTTAGATCATTTTTAAAGCATTGGGCGATTAAATTAAAAGACTATATTTAGGGGTATGCATGAGGCGGTTTGAAACGGTTTTAAGCTTAAACTGAACTCAATCCTCTAATTTAGCTTTTAGGATTTTCAAACTCAATGGTTTCGATTTTATCGGTGGTTTTAGTGACATCTGGCCATTAATGGTTCAGTTTCGGTTTTAAAACTAAACTCACCTTGTTTACAACATTAATATAAAATTATCTATATTTACCTTCATTTTCCAACATTACATGCGAATAACTTTAACAATAATTTTATTTTCGATCTAAAATTTAAAATATAAACATATTTTATATCATATAATTATAATATAAACCATAATTAGGGGGTCAATATCTTAATGAGGCTTATACCGATAAAACCCAAACCAAACTAAACTCATCGATTTTTTATAGAATTTAAAACCGAACCATCTGTTTTAAAATGATTTCGATTTTATCGGTTTTTATGTCCACCTTGAGCCATAGTGAACTAATAACTTGTTTTTTGCAATATTTTTTCAAGAGTTTGATAATGACTGCCCTAAGGGCTTTCTATAATACATAACTAATTGTACACTAATCTATGAAACTAGGTAATTTCTAAAATTAAAGAGTTTGTTATATTAAATATATATATAAATTTTTAATGCGTGTCTTACGACAACTCTTATTATTAAAACCCTATTTTCAATTTCAACGGGTAAAAAGTAAATAAATATCGAAACAAAAAAATAAATTGAAGAATTCCCAAATTCCTTCGCATCTTTTCCGTGTGACGGTATCCAGGTTTGCAACTGCGGAATTCCCTCTGGTTCCCACCGTGCCCAGATTGATTACTTCGCCGCAACAAATTGACGTCCGGTAATGTACGGTGGTTCCGGTAAAATTGGCCGTGGCCGAGGCGGTGGTCCTGTTAAGCGGAATATCCACTCCACCTTCCAACCTCCTTCTGTTCAACGCCCATCCGCAACCCCTGGCGGTGGTCGTGTATCCGCCGGTGGTGGTCGCCGTAACAGTATCAATACGCCCGTCGCCCCCGCTGCGGTCCCTACGGCTGATGAAACCTTCAGTCTAGTTCGTAACAATCCTCTCAACTTTGGTATGATTGTTAAGTTAACACCTGGCCTTGTTGAAGAAATCAAGCGCCTAGAGTCGGAGGGCGGTGCCGCCAGGATCAAGTTTGATTCAAGTGCTAAAAATTCTACCGGAAATGTAGGTTTATTTGTGTGAATATTGCATATAATCACGGTTTTATGTGTTATCCGAAGTTGTGTTTGGTACGTAATAAACCTAGATTAGTGAAAATTGGCTGTCCAACCTTGCACTGGTTTATCACCATTGGTGATACTGCAGCATAAAGTTCTTGTGGTGATAGGTCATTCAATTAATCTAATGCTTACTGATTTACGATCAAGGGATTTAAGCTGCTCTATAAATTCCCTTACTAGGTTAAATTAACAATTTATCTCCCAAATCTTCGTTGGAGCTTGAGTTACTTAATATAATTGAAATTGTCATGAAAAGTTGTGCACCTAGCAGGAGATGATCATGTAGTGTAACAATAATTTTACACCATCGGTTATTTGAGTAACGGCTTTAATAGGACACTATTGACAGTATACATCCTATAAGTTTAGTGATCTATAAGCAACTGCAGAAATTGCATACCTTGATTAGAACTCGATATGTTTATATGTGTCTATTATTAGATCACTTAAAGTTCATTGATAAGGTTTTTAACCTGTTTTAGGTCATTAATGTTGGAGGGAAGGAGTTTGGATTCACATGGTCCCAAGAAACAGGAGACTTATGTGACATTTATGAAGAACAACGAGGTGGTGATAATGGAGATGGATTGCTTGTTGAATCTGGAGGTGCTTGGAGAAAATTAAACATGCAACGTGAATTAGATGACAAATTCCAAAACCATGTTAAAATGCGCACAGTGCAAGCAGAACGTGAACACAAATCACGAAAGTATGTGTTTCATGTTTCATCTGAGCAATATTATATCGGTTTTCACATATGTTCTTGCAACTTAGCGTTTTGCTATCTTTTTTTTTTAATCAACAGAGCCATTATCTTAGACCATGGAAATCCATCTATGAAGAATCAAATGAAGGCCATGGCTGCTGCTGAAGGTATTTTAATTAATTTTTATTATTTCTTGTTATTTTTTTTACTGTTTACATAAGCAAATTTTTAATTAAAATTTCTTCTTTACTTGTTGGTTTCAGTGAATAATTTATGGAAATCATTCAACAAAAAGAAAGAGCCCCCGTTCAAAAAGCAGAAAGCTGAAACTTCAGGTATGGGATCTTATGATGGTAATAGACTTATAGTTATAATGATAAAAGTATATCTACAAAATACAAATATAAATATTAATCATGTATCTTTTTACTTTTACAGCTGTAATTCCTCATAAATCTGGTGTAAAACTGTCGTCATCAACTCCTTCCAAAATCAGGCCTTCAGCTTCACCATTATTATTTACATCTGAGCAATCTGGTGCTCAATTATCACCATTTAAAAATAACAACTTTACTAAAGTACAAAATGCAAACAGAGAAGAAGCTAATTTCATTCAATTTAGTAAAGAAAATGCTACTAGTTCTGAGAATAGAGTCCCAGCTGGCAATTTACAGAATAAACCAGCGAGTAATGAAAGATTTGGAAACAAACCTATTGATCTGCAGAGTTTGCTAATTTCTATTTTAATGGAAAAGCCACAAGGAATGAACATCAAGGTAAATAGGTCGATTTGGTTTATCTTAAACGGGTCAAACGGGTTGAAAGTCAACCAAAGTCTATTTTTAATGCGTACAACCTCCTAAATCGCTTTTACTTGAAAGGTTAAATTACTCCTGTAATATTAATGTTTCATAATCATAACCAACACGTTCTCAACACATTACTTCTAAGCAATTCTAATTTCTAGTGTCTTATTTATGCGGGTTTTCTTTTATCTATTTCCCTTAAATATTTTCGTTTTGATTTTAGGCTCTGGAGAAAGCAGTAGGAGAAACCATTCCCACATCTGTGAAGCAAATTGAGCCCATCTTGAAAAGAGTAAGTAGTAATAATTATTATTTAAATTTTAATACTGTGTTATTCATGGCATGTTGAACAACGTTTTTATTTCATTCAGATTGCTGTTTTAAAAGCTCCAGGAAGATATAATTTGAAACCTGACTTCGAGTTAGACAGTTTCAAGAAATCTTTATCTGAAAGTGGAAGGTAAACATGTTTTTACTGACTGTTAATGGTAAAAGAATATTATAATTAATCATTTAAACTGGAAAACTATATATATGTTGTTTATGTTGCATGCCGAAATTGTAAAAATCTTGCACGATTTCCCTTTTTACAGTTCTCCAGAAAACAATAACGACAGAGAACCAACTGCTCCTGAATCTAGTTTCCCCTTGAAAACTGATGATGTGAAAGAATTCGAGCAACCAGTTGACCTAATTTCTGAACCTTATGAAGATTTAAATATTGATATCGATCATATTTCTCCAGATGTATTAAGTGATAGAAAAGATTCTCAAAATAATGAAGATCTTGCAGTTAACCGTAGTTTGAGCAGAAGTGAAAGTGACAGTGACAGTGACAGCAGTGACAGTGAAAGTAGCAGTGACAGTGAAAGTGATGCTTCTTCTAACAGCAAACAAGGGTCTGATGAAGATGTAGATATAATGAGTGATGATGATAGTAAACCCAAGATGAAATCACAACCGTTAGATCATGAAGTAACAGGATATGCTCATAATTTGTTTGATGATAAAGATGATCATCACAGATCTGACTTAATTGAAATCGAAAAAGATTTATTCGAAGATAATCAGGAAACCGATTTGAATGTAACAACCGATGGAGATAATTATGCTTCTAATAACACAAATCATTTTAATAATCATGTTGATTATCAAGAAACTGATGGCCATGGTAGAAATGTTAACAGTTCGTCCAAACGGGGTTCTGATGATAACCATTTTGATGAGAATGAAAATGCAAAAAGATTAAAATCGGGTAAACGGGCTCAAACTAAGGGGAGAAACTCTTTCTCAGAGAGCCCGTTTAGTGATGGGCCCACTGAAGGCCCACACAAAGGCCCAAATAATCAAATGATGGGTAGAAATGTGTCTGATTATGACTATGAAAAAGTCAACAATGTTGACTTTTTTGGAAACCCTAGTTTAGATTCCCCAAGATTGATTGATCTTAATGCACGTGCAAAAGCTCCTGCTGACCTGGATGCACAAAAGGATAATAAAACAAACAAAGAATTACAAAATGAAGATAATCATCCTAAGGGTAGAAAACCTCCCAAGAATTCAGGAAGCAAACATTCAAACTCTCATCATAAGAAACATGGAACTCAGTTTGGAAAGATTAAGGAACCAGGATTAATAAATAATGATTCTCCTAATGACAAGAAAACAGGGCCCACACTTCGAAGAGAGCTCTCAGACTTAGAAATGGGCGAATTTCGGGAGAATTTGCACGAAGAACAAGGTAAAAACCGTTTTGCGAAAAATAATTCATTTAAGCAATCAGAAAACAACAAATCAAGTTCAGATTACTGGAATCTTGATGAAAGTAAAGAAAAGCCAGCTGGACGAACAACTTTAGATCCTAGGAAAGTTATTCCTAATGATCATGTTGATGATTTCACAAAATTTAATGATAAACCAATTTCAAGATTAGATCTTGCAAAAGGTGGGTCCCAGCAAAATAAAGGTAGGCATAACGAGGCTGGAGCAAGTCAGGGAATTGGTTCAGAACAGCACACAGATGGTCAAAGTCAAAGTCAAAGGAAAGTGCCACATAAGCATGAGAAACAAGTAATTCCTGTTACTACGAAAGATAAGAAACGAAATAAGTCTAAAGATTTAGGAGAAAAAAAGAAGGATTTCTGGATGATAGATAATAATAATAATAACAATAATAATAATAATAATAATAATAATAATAATAATAATAATAATAATGATAATAATAATAATAATAATGGACAAAAGAGGAGAGATATGGTGTCCTGTTCTGATGAGAGTATCACTTCATATATCAAGTATGAAAAGGATGTACCAGAGATGAAAGGACCAATAAGAGATCTTTCACAGTAAGTACATATTTAATGTTTTAAATTATTTATTAGACAATATATATTTGTTGCATAAAACCTAATTTGTGCAATTTTCTGATACTTATATGTTTAGGTACAATGAATATGTACAAGAGTATCGTGAGAAGTATGATTGTTACCACACTTTGAACAAGACTTTAGAGACTTACAGGTGTTGGGAAATATTATATATATATATATATATATATATATATATATATATATATATATATATATATATATATATATATATATATATTAACTATCAATTTATTGTGTTTCAAATTTAATTATCTGAACTGAGTCCAGCTTGGATATTGTTATCTAATTAAATTAATTTTTTTAAATGTTTAGGAACGAGTTTCAAACGTTTGGAAAGGACCTTGAGCTTGCTAAAGGAAGGGATAATGATAGATATAACAGAATATTGGAGCAGTTAATGGAATCCTATCGCCAGTGTGGAACGGTATGCCCAATGCATGTTTTCTGATATTTTTATTAGAAATTTGGCCTTCAAAAAAATAAATAATATTTATGGAAGTTTTTTAATATGCAGAAGCATAAACGGCTGAAGAAGATATTTGTTGTGCTTCATCACGAACTGCAGGTTTCTATCAAATTAGTCAATCTATGTTGTTTGTCCGATAACTGTATTAAATTTTGTTATAGGGTCAAAACAGTCCTTTTTCATAATTTAATGAGTGAAACGAATTAAAACAATTGAATTTGTAGAGGTGGCAATTTCGACAAATTTATATTTGGGTTTCTAAATATGTCAAAAAAAAATGAACTGTAGTGAAATCAGTATTTATATGAATTTATTATTTAATTACAAAAAATTACTTTGTATCCAGCATTTGAAGGAGATGATTAAAGACTTTGCTGACAAACAAACGAAAGGATAACTGCTCAAAATCGCGCTGACAGTTGATTCCAAGCAGCATAAAGAAAAAAACCAAACATAAAGATGCTTTTGTTTTCTCTTTTTAATTATGATTTTTTCGTTTGAGCCCTTTTTTAAGCATCGATTAATCAAGTTTGAGCCCTTTTTTAAGCATCGATTAATCAAGTTTGAGCCCTTTTTTAAGCATCGATTAATCAAGTTTGAGCCCTTTTTTAAGCATCGATTAATCAAGTTATCGAGCGGTTGACTGTGAATAAAGGTGATGGTGGTTAATGAAGTTAAATTACACATGGTTGAGGTTTCGGCAGGCATATTGGAGAAGTAAAAGTTTTGGATTAGTTATGGCGGCGTTCATGTTGGTATATAAATATTGTACATGTACTTTTTTTATACTTTTTTTTTTGTTTGTTTTTGTATTTTTGTCAGAAATGGTTTTGGTTTGGGTGTAATATTTGTAGTGCAGAGTAATGTAGAAAAGGTTATTATTTAGCCATCTAGTTTGATTAAATTTTTTGATCCAAAACTGGATCTCGTAACCCTTTTCGTTTGTACAAAGTAGTCCTTTTGGAACAGAATTAGGAGTAGAAGATGTACAATTATGGGCATATGGGTTGTGATTATTTCTTTAATTTCGCCAAAAGTTGAGTATGAGAAAGGTCGGATGTATTGAGTTTGTAAAAAGGTGTTAATTTTGCTAATCAAATGTTATTTAAGCACTATCGCCATGGTGATCGAGTAGACGTACTCAAAAGATCAATTTATATACCGTCAATAATATAATAAAAGTAACTAGATAAACACATTGATCAAGTTTTGAGGGCATATTTAAATGTGATTTTAAAAAAATATTTATTGACTTATTGATTTTTTTGAGGAGTAAAGGTCCTTTACTTATTAAAATTAAAATATTTTTTCTCAGTGTTCGTCGGTTCAGTCAAAACATCTTATTAACTTTTTAAAAGGTCAATAAATTAATAAATTACTTTTTGTAACTTTACTAAACACTTTCTAAATACACTAGCAGATTACCCGCGCAATACGACGGCGTGTACCCTATGACTAAATTTGACGGCAATCAAGTAGTGGGTGGTGACGACGGTAGTGATTAGGGGTGCCCAACGGGTCAACCCGACCTGACTCTTATCGGGTCGGGTTTGAGGTTAAAAAATTCTAACCCGAAACCCAACCCAATAAGGGTTCGGGTTGGTCGGGTTCCGGGTTTGTCGAATTGACCCGATCGGGTTGGTTGGGTTACACTTGAGTAAGAATTTTTTGGTAAAAAATTAAAGAAATTAATTAATATATTAAATTTTATAACTTTTTATTTAACACTTGATTGAATACTTTATCATATAATTTGCTAATTAATTGATTTAGTAGTAAAAATATTAAATTTCATAGAAAATAAAATACTTAAACTTTAATTGGGTCTAATCGGGTCAACCCGAACCCACACAAAGGTAAGAAATTCTAACCCGAAACCCGACCCGATAACGAATCGGGTTGGTCGGTCGGGTTTTAAAAACCCGATAATAACATGGAACCCGAATAGACCCGACCCGATTAGAATAATCGGGTTCGGGTTTGAATCGGGTCGGGTCAACCCTTTGGGCACCCCTAGTAGTGATAGTGGCTGTTGGTTGTGATCGTGCGGATAGTGGCTGTTGGTTGACTGGACGTTTTAAATTTATGCGTTATGTTGGATGTTTTTCTGGGATAAAGCAAAGTATTAAGTAGTTCAATTGGTTAACACACATTTCGAGACGAACATTTTCATTGTTCACTGATTTGATTATTAGCTAATACTTGTGGTATGCGTGAGGAGAATTAAACTTGTGACCTATTCGGTAATGGTTATCAGTTATCACTCAAGTAAACCTAAAAGAAGAATCTAGGAAGGGTGGTTAATTTTTTTCATTATTTTTCTGTGAAACCTTATTACGAGCAAAATAATAGCTAACGGGTCTTCATTAAGCTTTCAAGTCAGAGGGTTTGTGATCGTCCATGGAGATTAATGTTTTGAGCTTCAAGTTTCCGTTATCATTCAGATCAGTTCAAGGAGTTGATACTATGGGGATGCACACTCCGATCTGTGTTCCGGCGAGGGCAACCCGATGCCGGAGGACTTCAGTTATTGTGGACGGAATCGGAGGAGGCTCAGCAAAATACAAAGGAACGCAGATGAGAGAGAAGAAGCTAACAGAGTTGATAGGGGCGAAAGTCGCTGAAGCGACGAAAGTTTGCGAGGGAGATCGTGATTCCGACGAGTGCAAGGTGGCGTGGGACGAGGTGGAAGAGGTTAGTCAGGCGAAAGCCGATCTCCGGCGAAAGCTGGATGAGAATAAGGATCCTTTGCAGTCGTTTTGTGAGGAGAATCCTGAAACGGACGAGTGTCGTATCTACGAAGATTGAAACCTACCGACAATTGATCGGCCGTATCCTCCGGCAATGTATGTTCCGATTAGGCGATTATCGTGTAATTATATGATAATGTGTGATTATCCTATGTGTTTACTACTTTTAAATTATATGCTTTCCGCTTAACTTTGTGTGATTCTGAAAATAGTTAAACTACAAATTGGATCAACATATATTGTTAAAACCTAAATTAAGCTAAAAAGTTTCCTGTGAACTGAATCAGGGGAGTTTGGTATTGCAAACTTATTTCAAATAAATTGATATAAAATCCTTGCTAAAACTAGCTTTATCCAAGCACTCAAAATTAGTTGCATTAAAACTTAGTAAATTGATGCCCAAAAACACAACTAGTATTCCAGTAGTTTAATTATTATGTCAATCGTCATCATGTTGATGGTTCCAACAGGAACAATCAAAATGGAATTCGAATCAGGATTTAGGTAATCCGCCTTTGTGAACAAGTGGAGGACCCCCCATTTACAAGCTATTCTGGATAAGCTGGAGTGGATCGCCGTGTAGGTGGGGTCGGAACCCGGATGTAGGGACTGGGCCAAGTACCAAATGGTGTTAGTTTATTTACCACTATTATTAAAAGGATTAAACTCTATCCTTTTCTAAAAGAGAAATAAATTTTGAGTCTTAATCATGTGTTTATTAATTTCATAATAGATGTTATCATAATTTTTTTCTTTTTAACTACAAATCCTTTTCACAACACTGTCTACTCATATTCTTATCTATTTTACCTAGTCACACACTTTTATAGTTACTGTATATGCAACTAGTAGGGTATCAATCAAGTTATTAGATCGGGTTATACGGCTTATCAGGTTAGGTTTATCGAGTCTTGAAGGAGAGAAACTAACGTGGTTTATCGAGTCTTGAAGGAGAGAAACTAATGTGCATCTTGAGTCTGTAAAAAATATATTTGGTCAGGTTCAAGTTGATCGAGTTATAGGGTTGTGTGGTTTAATTAAACATATATAATTAATATATTTAAACTTAACAAGTACCTTTTGAAAATCTAACTTAGATATATGAGTAATATTTGCTTTGTAATTATCAAGTCAACAAACGTATTAATACAATTATTTAAAAATTTAAAAGTTATAACTTTTTGAATAATTTATTATACCAATATCCAACTATGACTTGTTTAAGCATGCAGTGAAGACAAGAAGATTAATGATTTAGGTAATGCATCAAATAATTATAAAAACTATTTGACAGAAAGAGCATCTCAATTATTGCAACATATTAACAGTAGATATGTACATCCAAATTATACAAGAGAAATCGTAGCTCTTAGTCGGTCATGTACATTATGGTTATACTTTCACAAGAATACAAATAAATAGTAATGTTCATAATTTTTTTGTTACTCACTTTTAGAAATACATAGGAGATCATCACGAACGTTAGCTTATGTATAAAAAAAGATTAAATACTTTAATCTATTCCAATTCCAAATACATGCCGAAAACTATACAATTCTATTCTACTTATTATACAATATTCATATGATATTGTTCATCAAAACACAAATACGAAACGGATTTTCACAAACTTAGTTTAACAAAAGGGTTTTTTATTCTCACAAATACACCATCTAAATATTAAATTATATTTTTCAAACCCTATAGATTTATTAACTACAAATAAATTATAGTTATTAACATAATCAACTTTTAGTTAGACGAAATATACCTTACATATTAATATATTTAAATTGTAACAATTATAAAAGTTACAATTATTAGTTATTAGTAAGAATATTTTTAATGATAAAATAATTCTTTTGACACTAATAAATTTTATAGATAAATTTTACACAATGCTAATTTAGTAATTTATATACTCTTCATCATAATTTATATACTCTTTATGATAATTTATCTATAATGCACAAAAATATTTAACGAGTAAAGCTATATGTTCTTTTATCGGTGTATATAAATAAGATAAATTATATAAGCTATACCGAAAAACATTTGAGAAAAAGTGCGGCACCACTTTACTCGTTGAATAAATAAACCTAACCTTAACATATTAAAATCATATAAACAAATATATTAGTAAGAAATATCAGTTTTAACATTTTAAACAACTTTTATTAAAATAAAGATTTACTTAAATGTAAATGTGATATTTAACATTTATATTAGTATTTGTATCCTAACAAGTATTATACTTCTTCGCGCGTTGCTGTGGGTTTTAAACATTCACTTTTTATATTACGATTTAGATTCGGTCTATACGATTTATTATTTTGTATTCGTGAATATATAACTAATGTTTGTTCATATTAATTCTAATTGGTGGTTTCTAAAAAATTTAAAAATTTAATGTAAAATATGTTAAAATATATATGTTATAAAGAATATATAAATTAGTATTTTGTAAAATTTATTTGTACCAATTATTTAATGTCTAAGATTTATTTTATCACTAAAAAATTATCACTACAAATAAATAATAAATATAACTTTTAAAAATGTTACAATATATATCAATATGTAAAATATGCGTATTATTTAGTATAATATATGAATAATAATCATAAGAATTAAAAACAAAAGAAATGTTGGGCAATCACACATAGCATAGAGAGGATACAAAAATGACAATGACCGATGTATCATAACTCTAAAAACTCAATATGAGACAGTTTATGAGACGGTATTGTTAAGTTTTTTTCATTTATTTTAATTTCTTCAAAAAAAAAATTATAGTTATTAAATTATTTTGATTAGACTTATTATCATTATATCACATTATCGCTATATCTGTGAAATTTTAAACACAATTATAAATATGTTAATTTTTTCATAATGAAATTTGAGTTTTGATAATGACAGCCCTAAGAGCTGTTATAAGATATGCATAAAGTATTTGTACAATCATCTATAACTGATTCCAAAATTTTAGGTATTATTAATCTGTACCATTTTTATTGCACTTAGAGACAACCCTTAAAGCTGTCATTATCAAAACCCATAAAATTTAATCGAGATATCCAAAAAGAAGATTAACTCTAACTTACAAATACATATATTTGAATATGTGTTTTTATAAGGATCATAAGTATTATAAAAAATATGTTAATAGCCATAACTCTTTTGTAATTAATAGAAACTACAGGGTGAAAGTTAAAATTATAATTAAACTTAATAAAATCACCCCTATTACAGGGGCATTTTTGAAAAATTATAAGAAATTCCATTTTGCTTTATGAAAACTTCCGTATCTTGCTAAAAACTTATCTCACGTAGTATATTTAACACCGTAATTATCAATGTATAGTAACTCATTAACGGAGTCAGTTTTTTATGAACAGTGAATAGACAGAAAATTGAATCATTATTGTGCGGCACCACTTTAGTCGTTGAATAAATAAACCTAACCTTAACATATTAAAATCATATAAACAAATATATTAGTAAGAAATATCAGTTTTAACATTTTAAACAACTTTTATTAAAATAAAGATTTACTTAAATGTAAATGTGATATTTAACATTTATATTAGTATTTGTATCCTAATTTCACTTTGTTATTCTATAACATATAGAATCGGATATAGGCACATGGATACTTTATATAATTTACTCAAGTAAATTAGATGTTCATAAAATAATCCTGTAAAGCTTGTAATAAACAGAATTACATTAAAAGAAAGCTTTTTGATGAAAATAAATTATAAACCCTTTTATGAGTTTATCTCCTCATTCATATTCTATTTTTCACTTACCCCAATTCCTTCTATAATTATCTTCTTCTTACAGTACAATTTATTACTCCGTATCAATTTATTATTCTGCTGCTTCATACCCCCTTTCAACTCTGTTTCCATAAAAAAAAATCCCCAATTTCTCCCCAAGAATCATTATCTATACATTATCTAGGGTTCATGTATCTTTTAGTTCTTACATATACTTAAATCTCTTAATTTCTCATGATCGAGCCCCAAAAGGAATGTATAATCACGGTTCAGCACGCAGTTGACTATAATCGTTAAGTACACACAACACTCGAGAAGTCAAAGCACAGTCCAGTAAGTTTCCAATTTCGGTTTAACTCATCTAGGTTAATCTCGTAACAATACTGGTTTGTTTAATTGAATGAAGTTACAATCTTTTGGTGAGAATCAATTGGGGTATGAATTTGTCAAGTGGGCGAATTTTGAAATTCTACTGAAAGCTGTAATTAGGGTTTTATGTTGCGCGATGAATCTCCGAATTTATCTTTTTTTGAATTGTTTTGTTTTTTATAGAAGAATATTGAACCAACCCATTGTCCCATTGCAACTACTTTTTTTTAGCTAAAACATTCTTCCTTTGCGTTTATGCAGAGCAAAAACGGGCCGACCCGATTGTGGATTACACTTGTGATGCTGAATGTTGCTTCCAGTTGTGGGGTTAGGGATGAATTCTGCAATGGATGACATCAGCATAATTCAACAAAGACATCACTTAGTTGTCAGAGAACTCGGTGGAGAAATCGATTTAGAAATCGGGCCCGGTGACGACGACCCATCATTTTCTCACAATCCATTAATTACGGTTCCGCCCCAAGAATCTTCAGCTGATGATCATGATGAAAACAAAAACATGTCAATTGTTTCACAACTTCAAAGTGATGATCAAGAATTACTGAAATCGTTACCCGTTAAACGAAAGAAAAAAGTTGTGAAAAGATGGAGAGAAGAATGGGCCGATACATACAAATGGGCGTATGTAGATATTAAAGAAGGAACAACGAGAATATTCTGTTCGGTTTGTAGTAAATATGGCAGAAAACATAGAAGAAATCCTTACGGGAATGAAGGCAGCAGAAATATGCAAATGAGTGCATTAGAAGAACATAATAACAGTTTGCTTCATAAAGAAGCACTTCGGCTTCAAATAGCCTCTAAAGACAAGATTATTGCCGATAAACCCGTATACGTAAAAGGTTTATGGTGATTTAAATTTAATCATAATTTTATAATTTTATTTTGTTTAAACTTATTTTTTTTGATAGCTCTGATGTCAAAATCGGCTGGATCGATTGTTGAAGCTGCATTAAAAAGGGATCCTAATGAGCTTGAGTTTATACAGTCTGTGCAAGAAGTTATTCATGCACTCGAAAGAGTTATTTCAAAAAACTCGGGGTGAGTTCTCAACCCGTTTACCCTAACGGTCAAATCATTAAAATCAAAAAAATCAACTTAGGAAGGAAAAAGGGTCAAATGGGTCTAATGGGTCATACTGGTTACAACCTCTTATTAGCTTTATTCAGTATGAGAAGATTATGATATTAGGGCTATGTTTAGTAGTTAACTTCCATAACTTTAAACTACTTACCACCTTATGCTTAAAAAATTTTACTTTAACCACCAAAACCATGTTAACCATTTTTGTTATTTTAATGACACAACTTTTCGTATAAATAATAAAAAAGAAAAAGTAAAATTGGCGTGTTAACCCAACCAGAATCGACCCCGTTCACCCAAACTAGGGTTTGCTAATTTTGACCCGAGCCGACCCATGATTTTAATGTTTTTTATTTTATTTTATAGTTATGTGAACACCATGGAGAGATTATTAGAGCCGGAACGAACAATTATGTTTCGGGTTCCATGGGTTGATGATAGAGGTGAAATGCATGTGAATCGAGGGTTTAGGGTTCAATTCAACCAAACTTTGGGCCCGTGTAGGGGAGGCCTTCGTTTCCACCCTTTTATGAATTTAAGTATTGCGAAATTTCTTGCTTTTCAGCAGGTATCATTCCATCTTTCACTTTCTTGTAAAACTTATATTTTGTTTTTATCTTTTATCCGATAATCTGACAAATTTTTATTTATTTTATGTTTAACTGCACAGACATTAAGAACTGCATTATCTCCTTATCGACTTGGAGGAGCATCAGGTGGTAGTGATTTTGATCCAAAAGGGAAAAGTGACAATGAGGTATTTTTTTTTCTTTATATCAAATTAATATGGTTTTAATTCTTGAGTAAATTACATACTCATCCCTCTGGTTTGTATGAAGTTACGGATTTCGTCCCTTGACTTTTCTTATTATATGATAGTCCCTAATTTTGAAACATGTAATACCAATGGTCCCTAAAGCAAAAAAAGCCATCAAATTTTTAGGGACCATTGATGTTATAGGTTTCTAAAAAAGTAAAATAGGGACCATTAATGTTACAAATTTCAAAATTAGGGACTGTCCGTGTAATAAAAAAATTCGAGGGACGAAATTACAATTTCATACAAACCACAGGGACATGTTATATAGTTTACTCTTAATTTATTATGTTGTGCCCTTACATAATGTTATGGTATTATGTTTTTGTAGATTATGCACTTCTGTCAGAGCTATATGGACGAACTGTATCGTTACATCAGCCCCGATAAGGTATTTAAAATTAATTTCGTTACGTCTATATTTATAAATTTTGAAAAATGTGTAATGTTTTTTTATTTATTAAAATATTAGGATCTTCCTTCAGAGGAGATGGGTGTTGGCACTCGTGAAATGGGTTTTCTCTATGGTCAATATAGACGTTTGGCTGGACATTCTCAGGTGAGGTTGTGTTATTTGCTTTAAAGGTGGCAAAATGGGCCGGTTTGGCAACGGGTCAAAACGGGCCAATATTATAAATTTTACCAATTTGGGTTTGTTAGAGGCAAAATATAACCCAAGTCGACCCGTTTATTTATGAACAAGTTAACGATGTTTTACGTTAATTAGAATTGGTTCGAGTTTTGTATAAATATGTTTATTTATGCAGGGAAGTTTTACAGGCCCGAGACTTAATTGGTCGGGTTCCAGCTTGCGTACGGAAGCTACTGGTTATGGACTGGTAATCCTTATCTGACCTTTTTTCTACTTTATAAAAAAATAAAAAAAACAAAAAAAAACGATTGTAACGTTTACAGGTTTTCTTTGCACAACTTATGCTCGCTGACATGAATAAAGAACTCAAAGGATTAAGGTTTAACACCGAACTAACTATATTTAAGTTTTCATTTTTTAGTAACGGTTTTTTTCAGACGTTTTGAACATAACTTTTTAATATTTAATGGTTATTTTGTGTTTGTAGATGTGTGGTTAGTGGGTCTGGAAAGATAGCAATGCATGTCTTAGAGAAGCTTATTGCTTATGGTGCTCTTCCAATCACGGTTTCAGGTACCATCAACATTTCATTTAATAAATTAATTATTTACAAAACAAAAAAAAAATTGACAAAAAAGTGTTGCTAAATGAATGTAAATAGTTGAATTAAAATAATGATTTGTGAAAACAGACTCAAAAGGTTATTTACTGGATGATGATGGATTTGATTTCATGAAACTATCTTTCCTTAGAGACATCAAAGCACAACACAGAACTTTAAGGTTTGTGTTTGTTCCCTTTTATAATGTTGTCATTATTAATATTTATTAATTATTATTATTATTATTGTAATAATGTGCAGAGATTATTCCAAGACTTATGCTCGTGCAAAATACTTTGATGAAGCAAAACCTTGGAATGAAAGATGTGACGTGGCATTCCCATGTGCTTCACAAAATGAAATTGATCATTCTGATGCCATTAATTTGGTTAATTCCGGATGCCGTATACTTGTTGAAGGTGGTTGCTTATTTCTGGTTTTTTAAACCAATTTTTGTATTAATATATATTATTTTTTTGTTAAAATTATGTTTTTTTGTAGGTTCCAATATGCCATGTACCCCTGAAGCAATGGATGTTTTAAAAGGGGCCAATGTTCTAATTGCTCCTTCCATAGCTGCTGGTACTGGAGGGGTATGCAAATACATTATTTTAATTTCTTAAATATCATTACAAAAACTGTAATTATTATGTATTAATAATAATTTCCACCTTTAATCTTATCTGATTTTTTTTGTTTTATCATCGAATGAATATATTATTATATTTATTATATGATATTTGGTCAGGTTGTTGCTGGTGAGCTTGAACTAAAAGAGTACAATCTGAATTGGGCACCTGAGGACTTTGAGACTAAACTACAGGCAAGGAACTAATTTCACATTCTATACAAATTAACCCATTTCTGTGGGTTATATTTTACTGATTACGGGCTAAATATAGCTAAAACAGTTTGGGTCAAACGGGTTAAAAATCGCCCAAAATATACTCCTGAATTGATTTAGTTATAAACTTTTGCTGATAGTTTTGTAATTATATGTCATATATTAATTGTATATTTCATAAAGTTTTTATGTTTATTTTTGAGGAATATAATATTCCTTTTTAATGGCAGGAAGCAATGAAACAAACGTACCAACGAGCTCTCAAAGCAGCAGTCGAATTTGGTTATCAAAAAGAGAGTCCGGAGTAAGAGACCATCATTCCCCTTGGGTCTTTAATATAACTTTAATTGTATTAAATTTAATTAATTGATGCTAATTTTGTTCTTGTATTCAGGGCTTTGATACATGGGGCAGTTATTTCTGCATTTCTGACAATTGCTAGCAGTATGTCAGAACAAGGATGTGTGTAGATACATACATGTTTGTGCAAGTCGTAATGCGTTGGGAAAATTGAATCCCCGTGTATATATAATATAGTTGTCTGTAAGAAGACCGATTATTAGGATCATTCATGTGTTTGTGTGTTTTATTATATACTTAGGGGTGTGTGAAGTTATTGAATAGCGAAAACTAATAAGTTATTATTTGAGTGACCGAAAAATATTGCATATTTGAGTATTTTAACTTGTGATGATGATCGTGATAAATGTGTGCATGTAATTTCGGTTTTAGTAGACTAGAAAGTCAGTTACCTTTGTAGATTACGGTTGATAAGCTTATCAAGTAGTCGAATGATCAAAAAATACCATCTTTTAATCAAGTAATTATATACTTAAAAAGTAAAAATGGACGAACTCAAAATTATTTTGTTATTTAGGGACAGGAAAAACTTCAGAAATGTGAGGTCTTAGTGGTAGAGGTCTTTAAAAACTTTATAGAGGTCATGTTTTTATTAGTAAATATTTATCATGTTCAGAAATTTTTTTTGGAAATAACCACACTAATAGATAGATCGTGTATAAGTTTGAGCACCCTGAGAAGCCTGACATGTAAAAAATCTTTTTTATAAAGAAAACTTTAGAAAACTTAGGCCCACGTTACAAAACCTTAATATATCTCTTATTATGTTGGTGACCAACCACATCGAAATTTTACCACATCAAATATTACCTAAGTAATCATACCACTGATCATCCCACCTTACAGAAAATACTCACCGCATCACCACATATATCCACACGTGGAAGAGGGCCCACCATATCAGACTATCATCATTAGGAACCCAACACAACCCAACCTTTTCATTAAAAAATAATATCTTTTTCTTCCACCTACACAACCCAACCCAACCCAATCTTATTTTTTACACACATCAACAACCCAACCCAACCTAAATTTTTATTACTTATTAAAACAAAAGCAACCAATCATAAAATTCCACCTCACATAAAAAAACAAAAAGAAATAATAAAATAATTGGTGACCCTCATGTGACTTTGGTATCCTTCATCAACCTAGGTCACCTCTTTTAGTGACCCTCTCTCTCTTTTTATTAATATTTTATTGAGAGACCTAACCCCAATCAATAACAATGAGAGTAGTCTCAGACACAAAGTATCCAACCCCAAAAAATACTGCTTAAAATGTATCCAACCCCAAAAGCCCAAACTCAACTGGGCCATGTTAAGCAAATTGAGTAGCCTATGTATATAGTCAACATATGACCAGGGTCTGAACGAAAATCGGGCTAGGGTTTTGATAGCAGCAAATATATAGACAAAGTTCGTCTTTTTCCTCTGCAAGCCGGAACAAAGCCCTAACGGTATGTGATCTAAACTTTAACTCCGACGAGCTGTTTACATTTTTCTCCGTGCATTCATTCGTATGCTGATGTGATTAAATCTGATTTGCAGTGAAGTAGGAGTAATGGCGTCAGTACCAGGGCAGCTGATTTGGGAGATCGTAAAAAGGAACAACTCTTTCCTCGTTAAGGAGTTCGGTAATGGTAATCAGAGCGTTCAATTCAGCAAAGAGCCCAATAATCTCTACAATCTCAATTCATACAAACACTCTGGTAATCATCAATCATTTCTTTTCTGCCATGATTTTATTCTGCATTTTTCCTTACAATTTCCGTCTTAGCGTTCATATAGTGTTAGCCAGCGAGAGGAGATTTCAAATTACGAATTCAATTTTTATTTGTAATTGCATATAGGTTTAGCCAACAAGAAAACTGTCACCATCCAGCCAGCTGGTAAGGATCAATCTGTGTTGCTTGCTACATCTAAGACTAAGAAACAAGGAAAGCCTGCAAGTCTGCTTCACAAATCTGTTATGAAGAAAGAGTTCTACCGTATGGCAAAAGCAGTTTCAAACCAGGTACCTTCTTCACAAATACAGTTTCTGTTGTGGTTCATTGCTAAATGCCTAATTGTGTTTGAATATGAGCTTCCTTTTATAACAATAAATTTTAGGGTCTAATAAGTTGATGAAATGTTTATATCAGGTGGCTGATAACTATTACAGGCCAGATTTGAAAAAGGCTGCTCTTGCTAGGTTGAGTGCAGTGAACAGAAGCCTTAAAGTTTCAAAGTCTGGAGTGAAGAAGAAGAACAGACAGGCCTACAAGGTCCCTGGTAGGAAATGAAACCGCTTTATGAGCTCGGCCTGAAATGATATTTTATCATAATTATCTTTTAATTTCCATCTCATGTTTGTCACTCTTCGATTTTGCTTGTGGATGTTTAAGTCGTGATCAACTCAATTTGGTTAGATTTATTTTTTCTCGAAATACAATTTTGATGGTGTTTCTCAACTATGATATTATGCACATGCTTTGACTCTTCATATGATTTTATTTTTTATTACTTTCTGGTTTTGGTTATTTAAATAACTTGTGTTTTTTTGTTAAAGTTTTTCAACACGTATTAAAGGAAAAGCAATTATCTCGTAATGAACCTATGGTATTTGCTTGAAGGTGTCAAAAGTACGAGTTATAAGATCAGTTATGGTATAGTATATCTTTTTAGTGTTAAAAAGATAGATATTTAAATTTGTATAAGTTGACCTAGGCATGTGCATGATTTAATAACTGAATTGATTTGAACTCAACCAAGAATAAAGAAATGATTTTGGCCAAACCAAACTAATGATGCCTTGGACTAAACCAAACTGGATTGAGAACTGCAGTTTTCTAACTTTTGTTTGGTTTTGAATGGAACCGCCTTGAGAATTGATGTTGTATATTTTATGTTTTTTTGCTGGTTCTTAGTTCAATTTACACGTCTAATTTGACCTACATAAATCATCAGTCTACCATCAAGTACTGTTTCGTTTAAAGGAATATAATGCTTTTTCATTCGAGTGTCACGTAAATACATCGGATCAAATAATTGGAATTAAGACGCAATCTTCTGTCATGGTGCCTTTTAGCAATAATATCTTGGAATAATGTGATTGCTACAGTAGCTTCTATCAACTGCGGACGAAAAGTTGTCATTTGCATGTTGGACCAAAATTACATACTATTGGCCTAGAGAATCCGTGTTCCTCCAAGACTTTTGTGGGTTAAAACCTAAACAGTAAAAACACGCATAAACTTCTTCAAATCCATGAGCTGGTTTGAGGATTAGCTAGTATTTATCGTTGACCTCAATTAGAACATTCAAAGCCGACTATACATCGTTTACTATTCTAACCAAGTTATAATAAACTATCAATGGATTATGATTTCAACCCATCTAAGCATCTATGAGTCAATCGGGTGAAATGAAAAAGTTAAATAAACAACCAAATGAGTCGAAGTGTCAGACATGTCACAACTATACAAATATACCGCCAAACTTCGGTACGTATTATCTCTCAAATTATTTTACCTAAGATGATGATATTTTATTTAAGACAATCCAAAATCTAGCAATAATAGTGGGAAGAGCCCTTGAATGACTTATTAGAGGTCACATATTCAATTATTTTATGGATAAACACTACTAGATGGCTAATAAAAAATTTGGAAATATAAACAGTTAGGTTACGTACGTCATGTGTAAAGTCACATTGGACGAGCAACTATAATGAGAATACCCTTTAAATAAAAAAATAAACAATATATTATAAGCCACCTTAACATAATTCCAGACTAGAAATATACCGCCAAACTTGGTTATAACTAATATTGTTTTACTATAATACGTCACTATCTCATTGATATCATCAGTCATTTTAATGTTATATTTTTAAGGGTTGTTACCAGTCATCAATCAGAAAACTTGAATTCTTTACGGACCGACCTCAACAACTGTTGATGTCCTTTCCTTTTCATCGATTTTTTTAAGTGTTTACACCGAAAGATGTTCCATCCACGTCCACAACATTCTAAAAAAGATTTGAGACGCATAATATTATTATAAAGTTACAAGGGAAACACAACTTCTGCAGTTGGGGCAGTTACATACAAAAAAAGTACTTGTTTCTGCGTCACACCTCACTTACAAGTATTAAAAAAAAACATAGATAACAACTTGCACACTCGCTTATAATAACCTACAACTTGTTCTTTTATCCTTTATTTACATTTTACATGGTTAAAGGGACATCCTATTTCAGCTGAACACATATTTTGACGGTATCCACAAATTTTACTTCGTTTCGACACCTAATTGTTTGGTCAAGTCACATAAACTACCTAACCCTCAAGTAATTAATTAAAACCAGGGGTTATATATGCTAATAGAATATCTGAAAAGTCAATGAGGTCCTAACCCACACGTTTCAAGAACTCCATATTTCATGTGTAACGATTGTTCTCCAAGGAAAATCAACTCTTTATAACCATTGATAGGTACCTCATTAAATTCAACACCACCAACCATCTCCTAATGGAATCAATCACCACCGTGCCGCCTGCCGGAATCCCACCACCTCCAACCGCCACTGTCACCTTGCACCCACAAAATACAGAGAGACAGCGGTCCGACCGATGCTTCTCATTCATGGAAACATCGATTGATCCAAGAATCAAATCACTAACAAGACTCGATTCAAGAAAATTCAAGTTCGAAATCCAGAAATGGGCCAAAGCGGTTGTTCGATATGCCCGCCAGGTCAGCGACCGTTTTGGCTCCCGCCACGTCAGCGAAGGGAGTTCCCGTGGCTAAATCTGATCATCTGTTTTCTGACCGCCAGGTCAGCACCACAACCACAGACCGGATGCAATTGATGATGAAGACACCCGATGCAAAGCACGTGAAGCTCAAACAGTGAGTGTGTGTGCCGTGCGTGTGTGTGTGTGTGTTCAAATTCAAATACATGCTTGTAAATAAATACTTCGATCGGTTAGTTATTGAATGTAATCAAGATTTTTGTTAATCATTAGGTTTAGGTTAATGCACTCTATATTTTAACTGAACAAAGTTTGTAACAAACAATATGACTCTTACCGACGACATTTTTTTTAGCTACAAAAATTACAACTCTAAACAGGGGACTTAATCTAAGATTAATATGTGCTTAGTTACTGGTTCTAATATTAAACAACATACAAAACTAATCATTTTTGTCTGTACCTGGGATGAACATTCCTCCACCACAAGAAATGTTTCTCAAAAGTTGTTTTGAACACATGTTTTGTGCTTGTGTTGCATTCTTCATCCGGTTTGCTTTTACCCAATCAGGTTCCTATCACAACCGTAAAAATATTTTATTACGAGCCCAAATTACATTTAAGTGGGAAGATATGCAGGCCGGGTTACGGGTCATATTTAGGGTTTGCAATATATAGCGGTTTTAGAAGGACGACTTTAAACACCTTTTGGCTAATTTACATGATTCGACCCGTTTGAGATAAAAACAGAACCCGACCCGACCCGTTGAATAAGTAAATACCTCAGGTACAATCCTTGAGAAGCCGAATTTGATGAGTAGGAGGAGATGTTCCATAATGAGGATGGCTGCAAGACCAGGAGATATATTCCAATTTCCGTCTCTATCGTATAAACATACTAGAAGCACACAGTTGGTGCATATTGACACAACTATCAAAAACTGAAACAAAAAAAAAAATCAAAATTATGTAATATATACATACGTGCATATATATGTATATATGTGTGTGTGTGTGGAATGACTTGAGAACCTGAAATATGTTGAGCCAGGCCCCAATTGTTGCAGAAAGTCGAGGAACTGGTCTTCTATACATTGCAAGAATCTTTAGGGCATCTGCTCTTATTTCTGTAACATTAATCTGCATGCAACAATCATGTATAACTTACAACCACCATCTTGACCCGTCAAACTTAAAAAAAAAAAAAATGAGTGTTGAAAATGAAAAGAAGGATTAATGTTTGTGAATATACCAATAGAGCAAAAGCAAATGCAGGAGGGAATGCACAAGCAAACATCATAATCATCCCAAATTGCAAAGCCAATTCTAGAAATTCTGCAAAACATTCTTATCAGAAGAAGAAAACCATAAATGTTAACAAGTCGTGATTTTATGAAATTTTATCTCTAAAACGGGTATAATTTTATAAATGTAGCTTAAAACCACTTTATTAAAAGAAGTTAGATTATTAACTTTGTAGTTTTTTATAACTTTATTCAATATATGATCTTTTTTTTTGTTACAATTCCAAAATAAAATGGAAATTTTTACTGGCCTCCCCGACCTGACCCGGACCCGCCCATTCTGCCACCTCATATTTGAATATATATTACCATCAAAGAGTCCATCTTCGAGTTCATCACCAACACTTGCAGAATATACAGGCTTAAAGTACTCCTTTTCTACCCTAGAACTGAAATATGATTTTCTACTTGCAATACTCCTGTCTCGTTTTCTCTTATTACTTTATAAATAACATCCCACAAAAAATTAGGTACAAAATATATTATCAGGTCAAAATCAAGACTAAAGTCAACGAGACATACCGTACAGCTCTATATTTTCTATAACTGTATTTGATATAGGGTAGTGAGTTTTCCAGCAAATTTTCCAGCAACTGGAAACATTTTCAGAAAAATCATAATCACACAAAACCTAATTTTGAAAAAAAAGAGATAAATTTCACTACCTCTGATATGATTAATCTCTGAATTATCATTTGACGAAGAGTCATAATATTGCGATGCAGAATTGCATGATAAAGTATTCCAATGTAAGATTGCATAAAGTACAGCCCAAACACCTGAACACGAAGAGATTGAATTTTATAATTTATTTTTAAATTAGTTTTGTTTATTTTAAAGAAATAACATGAATATAAAATCTACTTCTAACCTTAAAAATCAAACTGTTAGCTCTGTATTCAGTGTTCTCATTTTTTTCATCCTTTATTAGCTTCACCGACACTTTCCCTCCGATTTGTGTGAAATACAGAATTAAAAATAGGTACACTGCTGTCAACACAAACCTGAAATTTTTTAAAGAAGATTATATCTAATTAAAAGATTTATTTCTAATTTTATGAAATAAGTTTGCTTACTTGATGTAATCAGATTCAATGCTTTCATACAAATGTGCGTAGGCTAATTCAAATGGAAGTTGAAGGCATATAATACCCAAAACGATAAACGCATCGTTTCTAAATCGCATCATATGACCAAACCATTCTTCTCTTTGAAACTTTTCTTTTTCCTTAGTTTTAATTGGCCCAAATATTTTAACTAATCCCGCGGATGAATGGAAAGAACTCCATTCTGTGTCCATATATTTATATGCAGATTCTGCTCCCACTGAATAACAAATTTGCCACCTATAAATCATAGATTGAAAATCAAGATTCAGAATAAAAAGGGAATTTTTTTTGTCTAGAATAACAAATGTACTTTTAAATTTGTCAGTGTTTACCAATTGGGTCGTAAAAAGATGGTTTTGTCACTTTGTGTCCCAATTGGATCATTAAAAAGATATTTTTTACAAAAGAAACATTATTTCAAAATTGATAATTTTTATACTAAAATTATTATTTATTACGAGTATATAATTGATAGATTTATATATACCGTTAATATTAAATTAATTAATTTAAAATGTTTTAATGGTCCAGTTGGGACATAAAAGTATAAAACCATATTTTGATGACCCAATTGGACAAAAACGCATGCAACGACTAAATACGGACAAATGTAAAAGTACGTTATAATTTTAGACAAAAAAGAAAAATTAACATAAGTACAAAGGGCATGTTTGGCTAAGCTTTTTAGAGTGACTTTTTGAAAAGACAAAATCAAGAAGTAAGGAGCCCCTTACTTCTTGATTTTAGCTTTTCAAAAAGCTAAAAAGTCAATAAGTCATTTTAAAAAGCTTAGCCAAACATGCCCAAAATGTGCAGAGATCATATAAGTTACCTAGCCAAAAGGGTAGAGTTTTTCCGTTTCCAGAACTGGAAAAAGAAAACTGCCCATGAAATTACACATATAAAGAAAAAGGGAAGAACCAACAACTGCAAAGATCTGGAAAATTAAAAAAGTAAAATAAGCAAATAAAAAATAATTAAAATAAATGAAGACATATTAAGACAATGACATACCCAAAATCAACCAATTGCAGTAGAAGCCCAAAAGCAGCCGGGAAAAACAGCCACCTTGTATACATTCCAAGGAAAGCAAAATACGTTGCAATCTACATTTTATTACATATGACTAAAAAGTTAAAAAAAATATAAAAATAAACAAAATTATTAAAAAACAATCACTCATTTACCTTTGCTCCATAGTAAGCATATATCTCATCAAGAGGTTGATTTGTAAAATCCCAAAAGTTGAGAGCCCAACTATTTATAAGCTGTTTTCTCTTTATATCATCTATCAACAAAATTCATGTCACTCATAAAGGTAGATGATATAATTCAAATAAAATTTATAAAAAAGAATAAAATATTGTCAGCGTACCATGTATAGGAAAGACTTCTTTAATAATGGCTTCTTTTTCCAACTTCCACACAAGAGGTTCCCCAGGCTCCCATTTAACATCTCTACAGTTGAAATTTAATATAACAGCAGACTCACTCTTGTTAACCTGTGCATTTCAGTGTTATAATTTTAAAAATATTAACTGATAAAATACACAATATGTTACAAAAGATTGATTTCATTAGATATATTAACTTACGATCCCATATATCATGTGATTGTAGCAACGAAAACGCTCACACCAACTGAATAATGAACCATCAGATTGTTTGATAAAAGCCTCAGACTCATCCCATTCAAATTGTAAATCAACCCCTGCAACAATATTACATGTTCATAAATAAAAAAAAAACATTTAATGCACGATTTAGGTATAGTATTGTAATTTCACCTATTTGAGTTCTTTTCTTCAGCTGTAACTCAGCAGCGGCTTTCCCTAAAATTTCCACAGGTGCTGCTAACTGGATAAATTAAGGGAATGTTAGGGTTTTGAAATTCTTCAAATTTACAAGGTAATGAATTATCAATTTCTATCCTAGATCGTAAGAAAATAATAATATACATTCAGCGAACTATGCATGTTCTTAACAGTTACATTAAGGAGTAGAAGAATGAACCTTAAGGAATTCATCGTGAAGGCCAGCAACTCTGTCAACAATTAGACCAACCTTATGAAATTCTTTCACAAGAACTTGAACACAATCATATCCATAATCTTCCCCAATTTGGTCTGGTATGCTCTTAGGAACAACCACCCCCATTTCAAAAGGTGCTTGCTCCTCGTTGAATTCCTCCATTTCCAAATCTACAATAAACCCCTGGAAATAGAGGAGGAGAAAAATCTTACTGGAAATTTGTTATTTCTTGAGTCAAAATTCGAATTCTAAGAAGCATCTAACTTGTGCAAAAACAAAATCATCAGAGTTTTAATCATACCAGCTAGGGTTTTACAGGAATGGGACTTGAAATGGGAGGGCGTGTTTCGGCTGTAAAGGAATCCAATAGGAGAAGATAAAACTAGTGACAGGTGTCTGAGAATTAGGGTGTGATGGAGAGTGATGAATGAGTTCGCCACGTGGCAGCGTGTTATTTCACCCAATCGGTGAAATTGATGGAGATGAACTCAACGACGAATTCAGGTGGAAGACAAATTCCGCGCGAACATCAATGTGCATTAATCAGTGCAACATGCAGCAGGGAAATGGATGGTCCCCTGGAAACATTCGTTTTGATTTTATTCTTTGGCGGAACGAACACGCAGTCTCTGGAATAAAAATGAGTGGTGGCCGGAAACTAATAACGGCGAGTGCTGAGTGGGGTTTCCCGGTTGATTTCGATATTTTCGAAATTTCCGCTTTGACAGATCACAAGGTACAATCATCTACACCAATTCATGTACTGTGATTTGGACGTCTACTTTAAAAATAAACAAATTCAAATTACTTTTACTTTTTAGTATTTGTGCGATCTACTATTATTTGAGATTTAAATTCTTACCTTTTTAAATAAGTAAAAAGTTTGTATAATTCGTGTGATTAAATAATGTAAATTTATTATTCATATTAAAAAATATATTTATTATACATTCATTGTATTATATTTTTATATTTATTAAACTAGCTTATAACCTAAAATACGTGCGACTTACAAAATTTTCATAATTTTTAATTAATATTATTATACAAACTCTTCGAGATTAATGATATGTCTATATTCATTAATACTTTTTCTAGCCTTTTTATGACTCATACAAGTTAAACAGTCCTTTTAAAGAAAACATTGAATGGCAATCCCTTAAATAAATAATCGTCAAGATGGCCATTTGATAAAAAACAATACTTACAAGTAAAATATTCTTTTTTGTTTGAGACTTAATTTGATCTCGAAAATCGGAATGTTTCCACAAATGGTAATAGGTTCGGAAAAATAAGCTAATTCGATTTGATATTTAATATGATATTTATATTTCGATATTTTATTAGTATATTATTTTATGTAATATATTACTACAAAATAATTACTTACTTGAGAGGTTTCCCTCTTTTTTTAATAAAAAAATCCAACCCAGATGGAGACATGGAGTCAGGCAAAAACAAATAGGCAAGGACATACTTCCTCCGATTCAAAATAAGTGATACACTTTCCTTTTTGGGGTGATTCAAAATAAGTGATACACTTTGAAAAGTTTCCTTATTTGGCAAATAAAATGGGACCCACACCCACTAACTATCTACTTTAACAAAGTGAAATGACCCCTTTACCCTTACTTTTTACTTTTAAACATCATTAACCTTACTTTATTCAAAAGGTGTGGGACCCATTCCCCACTAACCATCCAATTAATCTAATTTAACCATCATTATAATCTTTTGCCTTAAAAACCGTGAAACCCCAAGTGTATCACTTATTTTGAATCGGAGGAAGTATATAATATGTCGATAATAATGTTATTTAATTATTGAAATCCAGTAAATAAAGTTGCAAATTTATATGAATTCAAATAAAAAGGAATGATAATCATTAGGGTTGTCATTATAATATTAAGACGTTATCGTAAACTTGTAGATTAATTTATAACCAATTTTTGAATTTTAGAAATTATTCTTCTATAAATTAATGTGCATTTTTTTGTACATCTAGACAATCTTTAAAGTTGTCGTTAACAAAACTCAAATATAAATATGTGAGTATCTAACATCTGAATATGGTGAGAACTCTTGTTTTTGTGAAAAAAATGACAATATTTTTATATACTGTGAAAGACAGAAAGTTACGTTTTAATGTAACAATGATGAAACAATTACATCGTTTTTATTTGTTTGATTGTGTGACGTGAAAATTACATTATATCGTGTGAATGTTTGTAGTCTTCGTATAAGTTCGTGTTATTTTCCCATTTTTCACGAAAAATTTAACATAGAGTATACAATAAAATCTTTTTAAATTAATAAAACCGGGACTTAAAGATTTATTAATTTAGAGAGTTATTAATTTATCGATAAATTAATAATTCTTAATTTAAAGAGTCGAACGTGTTTAATGTATTCTTAAACAAGTTTGACATGTGACTTTTGAACGATTTTAAATTAATTATGCATTGGAAAGCATTAATGACTTTTGAAGTATAATAGTAAATGCAAACAATTATAGTAAACGCAAACAATTATTTTTGATGTATTCTTAAGCAAGTTTAACATATATAAATTATATGGATGTGTTAAAGTATTCAAACCATATCACATGTAAGATGACTTCTCATCTAAAAGGTGTCGCAAAATCAACTATGTCAAGTTATGACCATTTTATAATTAAGTTTACTCGCAATAATCATACCAAAGGTAATAGGTCCAAAGTATACAAGGGTATTCTGTAAAGGGAATAGTTAGATAACTATGCACAATCTACTAAATAATATCCATTTTCAAATATATATGTTCTTCGAATATCTGTAATATATTGGATTATAAATATGTCAATTTTGAATAAGTTTAAGTAATTAATCAGTTTGATGGATCGACACAATTTAATTTTGTCAACAGAAAACTAACTCGTTTAGTAAAATTGATTGATAATTGAGTCGACCCAAAAATCACTTTGAAATTTATTTGCTCAAATCTTAACTTTAATTGTTTATTTTTATGTCGATCTTAATAATTTTCAGTTCGAGTCAGATTTAGCCGCTCTCTAATTGTAGCATACAGGATTACTCACATGTCGCTATACCAAGACCGTGCGGTATCCGAACGCACCCGTATTAAATACGCGATTAAGGGCATGTTTGGGAAAGTCATAAAAAATAACTTATTAACTTATTGACTTTTCAAGAAGTAAATAAGTTAATAAGTTGTTTGGGTAAATGACTCAAAAAGGAGTTTTCAAGAAGTAAGAAACCCTTACTTTTCAAAACTCTTTTTTAAAAAATCAATAAGCCAAGAAGTCTTTTTCAAAAAATCATCCAAACATGCCCTTTAGACTTTAGAGTTCTAACAAAAAGCAAAGCCCCCCTAGGAAATTCCGGTAACCCTAGATTAAAAGAGGGCTTTGCCAGCAATCAAGTTGAAGATACTTCTTCGATTCGTCCACAGATTAACAAAAAGCCATGGGTCAAGCCGAGAAATTGATGAACCAGATCATGGAGCTCAAGTTCACCGCCAAGAGCCTGCAACGACAAGCACGGAAGTGCGAGAAGGACGAGAAATCGGAGAAACTCAAAGTGAAGAAAGCGATCGAGAAAGGAAACATGGACGGAGCAAGGATCTACGCTGAAAACGCGATCCGTAAACGTAGCGAACAGATGAATTACCTTCGTTTATCCTCACGACTTGATGCTGTAGTCGCAAGGCTGGACACTCAAGCGAAGATGACGACGATCAGTAAATCTATGGGATCGATCGTGAAATCTCTTGAGTCAACCCTAGCCACAGGTAATTTACAGAAGATGTCTGAAACTATGGACCAATTTGAGCGTCAATTTGTGAATATGGAGGTACAAGCTGAGTTCATGGAGAGCTCGATGGCTGGAAGCACGTCTCTTTCAACTCCTGAGGGAGAGGTTAACAGTTTGATGCAGCAAGTGGCCGATGATTATGGTCTTGAGGTGTCTGTTGGATTGCCACAACCTGCTGGTCACGCAGTGCCAACGAAGAACACTGAGAAAGTTGAAGAAGATGACCTCACAAGGCGCCTTGCAGAGCTTAAAGCTCGTGGGTAACTGTATCTTTTCATGGATTCTAATTTTTGCTTTTATCTATCCACTACACTATCTGCAATTACGGCTTGAATTTGTAAATTTGACTGAATTTGTTTGTGCTATGTCCTACGCTTGAAACTAGTTCTTTTGCATATATATTACTACACTATCTGCAATTACGGCTTAAACATGTAAATTTGACTGAATTTATATGTGTTACTATGTCCTATTTTATGCCTGCTTAAAACTAGTTCTTGCTATATGGAGTTGAGGTCATGCTACACGCTGCTGTTTGAAATTCAACTGGTAATGTCTTTTATAACCGTTGTAGCATGCTTTTACTCAATTACTTGTGATATTTGATTCATTTAAAGTTGATCAGCTTGTAAATTGCTGACATATAAAGAGAGCAAACAGAGTGCTACAATGTTAAGCATTTGATCCTGATTTTGATTCCATTTTAACAATGCTCTGGTTTCCATTCCGACACAGGTTTATGTTACATAAAACATGCACCAATTCAGATTCCGTTCCAACACAAGTTTTTGTTACTTAAAACATAGTGGTGTGTTGGATAACGAGTCATAATGGGTGAGTTTTTGTATGGTACATCAAGTTGGGTTGGCCTGAAACATTTTGTGTTCAAGAGTTTTGATATTTTTTTATAAGTAACTGGTGTGTTTAATGTGATTACAGAAATCGTATTAGTTTAGTTTATATCATATGTTCTTTTATTATTTAGCATTTTATATGCTTCTAGAGACATTGCAATACCATACTGAGAAAACATCAACCAATTCAACTATATATGCTTTTATATGCCCCAGTTATTAACTTTCGAGCCTTTAGGTTTCCGATTTTCACCATCTTTGAAAGCAATTCCTTTAAACATCATCCCGATTCTTTGGAAGATGCTTGATTTAGGGGTCGATAACCAGAACCCGATCGAATCCAGAAACCACCCGTTCCTCCCATAAAAACCAACAATGTGGGCTCCGTGTGTCAAGAAATTAAAGGGTGTGCCTTCTTCAACCCCAAATGGTCCAAATGTCCTTTTGTTGCTCTTGAAAGTCAGTGACCGAATCACCGGGCCACCGCCATAGACCACAGGGCAATAGTGCCCACTAACACTAACCAAAATCTCATCCGGAAATTGTAGCTCAATCTGAAATTAATCCACAAGTAATTACATTAACCCATATTTAACTTGAGTTTAAATTAAGTAGGTTGTTAGTTTAGGAAAAAAATGTTACCTGAGCACTTTTGGTTCCGCCCATGCCACCATGTTTTTGAGCCTGAAATGGTTTACCATTGTTATCATATGTTACACGTATCGAGTCGATGCAACTACCGTATACAAGAGTTATTTCTCTAATTCCACTGTGGACTCCATCATCCCAATTATTTCCACCATTTCCTCCCCATGGTCCTAATTGCATGCTCTTATCCTGTTGTATTTGAATATCAATGAGACAGTTTTCGAGATTTATAAAAAAATATATATAATTAAGTACACAGTAAGGAGTTTTGTACCATGGTGAGTAATAGAAACTGTTAGAAAGTTAAGACTCCAAAGAAAAAGATGTAATTGTAATTGGGTATAATTTTTTGGCAGACAAATTGCTGATATATAAAGAGCAAACAGAGCACTAGAGTGTTCAGCATCCGATTCCGATTCTGATTCCAGTCCAACGAAGGTCTTTGTTTTATATATATTGCGGACACATAAAATTTAAAACATGCACCAATTCCATTCCAACACGGGGTCATGTTACATAAATATGCACCAATTCTGATTCCATTACAACACAGGTTTTTATTACTTTATGAATGAACCGTAGTTGGTGGTTAATAAATAATAAAATATGGTACCTTTGAGAATTCTCTGCCCATGGATCTTACTTTCAGATTTTGCATTATAGGTTGTAAAATAGGCATGTCAAACGAGTTGAACTTGGACAATTAGTGAGTTAAATGCACAACAAGATATAACATGTGAAATGTAGATAATTATACATTTACCCAAGAGTAGAGAAACTGCATCCTGAAAGACCTCCAATAATTAGCGAGTTCAATGCGTTTGTACAAATTATACTATTTCAATATTTATCGAAATTCTGAATTTCATTATTGACGCTTTATGCACAAAAAAAAAAAAAATGAAATGTTTTCTTTTTAGATGACTTCTATTCATTTTTCAATGTTAGAGATAAAATATTATGTGATTTGACTAATTTCCAAGTAAAACTGTCACATCTAAAAACAGGTAAACAGAGAGAGTACCA
Source organism: Calendula officinalis (assembly GCA_963853835.1). Lineage (NCBI taxonomy): Eukaryota > Viridiplantae > Streptophyta > Magnoliopsida > Asterales > Asteraceae > Calendula > Calendula officinalis. The sequence continues at coordinate 82,730,792 of OY970821.1, forward strand.
TGTTCTACCTACCTGTGGAAAATTGAGTTTTTACTTTGGTGTACGCGGCCTAACCGGTATTAAACCATTTTCTCTGGTCATCCTAATATGTTCCTATTGAGGTTTGAACTCCAATCTCTTGTGAGGCAAATGAGCTCTTTTTCCACCGGGACATCTTAAGATGGTTCACATCTGTGTTGCATATATCAAGATATGATTATCAAATTTCAAGAGTCATATCTTCTCCTTTACAGTCAAATATTAGATAATGCAGTCAAACCAAGGCAAAAAAACAAAAAACAAAAAACAAACGTTGAAGTAGTGCAAACATGGGATTTTTTTATGACTAGCTTGTAATTTTGACTCATTTATCTAAGGATTGCATGTAATATTATGTTTTATCTCTGACGGATTGCATGTCATATTATGTTTTATCTCTCACTCCTCAAAGAGACGAAAAATGATTGATGCACATAAGTACGTACAACATCCATGGTGTACAAGTGAGTGATGCAAGCACGTACTTTATCACCTCCCTAAAAAAAACATGTCAAATGAGGCGAAGATATTGCAAAAAAATGTACTGTTAATGCATAAAACTTACCCAATCATTAGCAAAACATAGGTTAATTATTAATACTGATTAGTTAGTATCTACTACTATTAGTAATTGGTAACTTGTATAGTTATTGGTTCAGAAGACGTAGCATCGAATGTAATCAAAATACGGTGTAATGTTCAAGATTATGTATCTGGTTGTTTGGATGTTGTTCCATTACAAACTTGTTACTTCTAGGTAATTGTTAGTTTGTATGTCATTGGTATATTAGATGATATATAGTTATATACAAAAAGAAATTCAGTTTGCTATCTTCATTAAAAATTAGGTGCTACACTAGTCCTTTGTAGATTGCTATATTGAAACAATGCATCTCAAGTGCTACATAAATCGTTAAATAACTTAACCACACAAAAACGAAAAATGTCAAAGAAAACATGCTCCATAATCAGAACCCAAGCGAGTCGAGAAACCACCCACTTCTTCCATAAAACCCCACAATGCGTCCTCCGTTTGGCGAGAAATCAAAAGGTGTTCCTTCTTCAACACCAAATGGCCCGAATGTCCTTTTGTTGGTCTTAAAAGTGAGTGATCGAATCACAGGGCCGCTTACATTGACCACAGGGCAATATTGCCCGCTGACACTAACCAAAATCTCCTCTGGAAATCGCAGCTTAATCTGAAATTAATCCACAACATTAATCCATATTCAACTTATAATTAAGTACACCGAGATTATGTGAAATGTACCTGAGCAGACTTTGTTCCACCCATGCCACCGTGTTTTTGAGCCACAAACGGTTTACCATTATCATCATACGTTACGCGTATTGAATCAATGCAATTACCATATACAAGAGTTATTTCTCTAATTCCTTTGTGAGCTCCGTCATCCCAAAAATTTCCCGCATTTCCTCCCATCGGTCCCAATTGTATCTTCTTTTCCTGTCGTATTCAAATATCAATGAAACCATTTATAAAATTCAAGTTAGGTCTAAAAAAGACAGATTTCAATTCCTACCATTGTTAGTCCAAGAAAATGGTAGAAAACTGAAGCTATAAATTAAGACAGATGTTATGTTGATAGTATAATTTTCTTGCATACAAATTTGTGATATATATAGAGTAAACAAAGTATTACTTGTGTTAAGCATTCGATTTGGATTTGATTCCATTCCAACATATAAGGTCTGTGTTTTATATTGCGGACACTGGATACATAAAAGATGCACCGAATTGGGTTGCAATACTACGTATTTGTTACATAAAACATGCACCAATTTTGATTCCATCCCAACACATGTTTTTGTTACATAAAAATGTGCACCATGGCTAGCATAAAAAAAGGTAGTACACCCTGACAGTAGATCTTGTTTCCCCTTACACAAGTTGGCAAAATTGACCCATTGGGTAATGGTTTAAAACTAGTGATTTTTAGTATGGGTCAAGTCGGGTCAATTTGACCCGAAACACATCTGTCGACACCCTTCCCCGTCCATGTAAAATGACGGGAAAAGTTACACCCAAAACTTTCATAAATATTTTGTACAAGTAGAATTACTTTCTACACATAGTCTTATGTCGCTTTATAATATAAACAAGCACACTATTTTGCGAAAATATTATAAATACAAATGGGTTATGCCATTTTTTTTGTAAATTGCCATTTCCTGAAATCAAGGTGTGTCACAGTTAGAAATTTTAAAAGTTACTATCAATTCCATAGTAATTTAACTTTTTTAAATAAAATGATTTATAAGGTTTTATGTATTAAATTAAGTGACTTTTGACATGTTCAGACAATATACTAGCTCATGATAATATGAATAACTCCATTAGTATAATTGGCAAGATTGAATGTATCAAACATGTTGCAGATTCGCCACCAAAACCCAACTTTGGATTGGTCAAACACATTTACCCAAAGATTTCGTATGGTAATCAAACGTGTAAAATAGGTCAAATAAAAATTATTTTAAAAGGAAAGGAATGTCAAAAGTGCCCCCAAAATGTATTTTTTATGCATAACCCCTTTTAAGAAGTTAGATTATTATTGGAATAACTGGAAATTTTGGAATATGGAAGACGACCATAATAGTTATCATGGATTGTAGTAATTCTTGATGTCCACCACGCATTACCTGCAGTTTTGGATCGTAATATTTTTCTGCTACTTAAATCTAGTCCTTTAACATATAATATACTAAAGGGTTTGTAGCCTTAACACTTTGCAAGTTTCCATCAACCAATAGATTGTGGGTTAAAAATCTCGTTGGAGACATTGTGTGGTGTGTAGTAGTGTGAAAAAAATGTAAGAATATTACTACTCCCTCCGTCCCTAAATAAAGTTACCATTTCACCTTCAAGTTTTGTCCCTAAATAAAGTTCCCATTTCTCAAACTTAAGGGACCCACTTAATATAATAATATTATTATCAATACTTTCACCACTAACTATCTCTTAAAACACTTTCTCTCTCCAATCAAACCTTATATTTTAATCAAAAGTAATACCAATACCCCACCACTAACTATCTCCTAAAATGTTGTGCCCAACACAAATGAGAACTTTATTTAGGGACGGAGGGAGTATAATATAACAATGCATCTGGCACTATTTTGTTATTTATGATAGGGTGGTAACGCAATCCTACATCGGTTGCAGATAATCGGCAATCTTGACTGGCCCATCAAACCCAACCCTAAGAGTTGTCATTAACAAAACTCATAATTAATTGATTTTTAAAATGGAATAAATCTTGAAGCCAACAGTTAAAATGGATTATTCGTTCTATTGATCTAATTAAAATGGACTGACTATTCTATTAATTCAAATTGGTTTCGAAATGGAATCGAGTTGCTCTTACAGTAATGCCATTCATTTAATTTAGATTAGTATAATTCATTTTATTTAAATTAGTTCTAGTTTGTTTTAAATTTTAATGCCACATTGCTACTTTGCCGTTAACCGGAGTTGCTCTAACCAATCACTTCGAGTTACACGTTTTTTGGATTTTTCTGGTTAGGTAATAAAGTTTAGAGATTAATTATACGAGTGGGTAATAGTGTTTAATATTAATAATTTTCATTTCTTTTTTATGTTGAATTTAGGTTTTATACATGGAAATTTGATTTAAATTAACTTGCATGCATTTTTAGCAATATACTCCGTATTGTTAATGGAAGATGTTTTAGCGAGGGTAATTATGTAATTTCACAATACTTAGAAATTAAGAGATTAAAATCTTGAGCCAAATGGATTTTTAGTGTTATATTTTATTTATTACCGACCACGTCTCTTGTAAATAAACGTGAAGAGATTATATTATTTAGCATCTTTATGATTTTAGAAATCGTTACAATACACCATACGGAAATAAATCGCTACAATCCCGAATCAACTAACACATGCTACACATATAATAAAGAAGACAGTGCTCATATAATCATATGCCCCAATTATAGCCTCTAGAGCCCTTGGGTTTGTGATGTTCGCCATCTTTGATAGGAAGAAGGTTTAATCCTCTAAACATCATATGGAATTTTTGGAAAATGTTTGTTTTATGGGTCGATAAGCAGAAACCAAGTGAATCGAGAAACCACCCGCATCTTCCATAAAAACCTACAATGTGGCATCCGTTTGTCAAGAAATTGAACGGTGTTCCTTCTTCGACCCCAAATGGCCCAAAAGTTCTTTGGTTGCTCTTCAAAGTGAGTGATCGAATCACCGGGCTGCCTCCATAGACCACAGGACAATAGTGACCACTAACACTAACCAAAAACTCGTCCGGAAATTGCAACTTGATCTGAAATTAATCGGTGCAAATTACATAAATCCATAAACTTAAGATAATTTTGAGCATATGTCGTAAAATAGCACAATAGTATTGTAAAAATTTACCTGAGCACTTTTGGGTCCGCCCGTGCCACCTCGTTTTTTAGCCTGAAATGGTTTACCATTGTCATCGTATGTCACACGTATTGAATCGATGCAACTACCGTATACAAGAGTTATTTCTCTAATCCCGGTGTGTACTCCATCATCCCAATGGTTCCCTCCATTTCCTCCCCATGGGCCCAATACTATGTTGCTGTTATCCTGTTTTATTCAAATATCAGTCGACGAAATTCAAATACAAGTTTACTAAAAATTAAAAGTACATAATAAAGGATACCATTAATGATGATTGTGTATAATTTTCTTGGACACAAATTGCTGATATATAAAGAGCAAACACGGTGTTACCGCATTAAGCATATGATTCTGATTTTGACGGCGTTACAACAAAAGGTGTTTTTATTTATATTCTGCATACAGAAAACATGCATCAATTCTTATTCTACACTAAAATAGTTTTTGTTACATAAAACATGGACTGTTTTTAGTGGGATAAAAAGGATAATGCCATGCAAAATACCCTGTCCGTTAAATTTGCTTTCTCATTGCATCAGATGAATTTCAAGGGGAATTTGAATTTTTGTACCGATCATATTGGTTTTGATTGGCTCGTAACACTTTTATCTAAGTATTTTAAATTTTATAGTAATTACAAACTTTTTGAATAAAATTATATAGTACGAAGTATAAGGTTTTATGCATTTATATATTTTTTTAGCTATACGTGACTTGCTAACTGATTAAAAAATATTGTGAGGTTTCTTTTCTCTGTTGATTTTATGTTTCCTCTTCTTATGTTTGACGCTTCCATCGGTTTATAATCGAAGAAAAAGTTCTAAAGAGGTTTTTCAAATATAAAAAAGTATTATTCTTCATTTTTTTTATTTAGTATTTTAAACTTCAAAATTTCTCAGTTGCCATATACATCATCAACGGTGAATTGTTACAAGATAACATGAATTGCCTCATTTCTAACTATCACATTTACTTTGCATATATACATTGGCTGTAGACAGAACTTGAAGGTAAAAAAAAAGATACTAATTTTAAGATACACGATTAAAGCATTTTTTTTAATAAAAATAACAAATCTTTTTTGCAAAAAAAAAATACACTTTACAAAACTGTAATTTACAGATAAAATAACAAATTCTAAACTAAACTGTAGTCTATGAATTATGATAACTGATTGCACTTATGTCTATACAGATATTTATTTCAATATATCTACAAATAGGGGTGAGCATTTGGGAAAAAAACCCCGAACCAAACCGAAAACCGATCGAAATCGAACCAAACCGAAACCGATAACATGTTATTGACTCGGTTTCGGTTTTGAAAATTCATCGTTTTCAGTTTCGGTTCTATCGGTTTGGATCCGGTTCGGTTCATTCTTCGGATAAGGATGAGCAACCGGATCGAAACCGAACCGAACAAAAACCGATAACATGTTATTGGTTCGGTTTCGATTTTGAAAATTCATCGTGTTCGGTTTCGGTTCTATCGGAACCGGTTCGGTTCGAGTTTGATTTTTGGAGTGCGCTCCACTCGGTTCTACAAATATAACTATAAGTAGGCATGTGAAAAGTGGACCAAGAATTGGTCTGATCACCGAATCGAGCTATACCAGTCCAATTCTTAGTTTTAATTTTCATGCTAAATCAGTATTTGGTTCGGCCTTGTCCAAAATTGAAAAAAGTCGAAATGTTTTTCTCAATATACAAGCTGCAACCAATACCGGCCCTGGGGAAAGAAAGTGTAGGCCCACGCCTATAGCCCATTTTCAAAATGGGGCCCATATTTTTTTAAAATGGGAAAATTAAAATTAGATAATTTTTCACTCCACTGCTGCTGTACGGATGTGCATAATGTGAAGATTATTTAATGAGATATTTTCATGTTTTGAGTTGTTTCTAACGGAAGAGTAATCGTTTGAATTTTGAACCCTTATTAATTTTGTATATTTAGGGTTTAATTTAGTGAGTTCAATAATAAAATAGAAAAGAAAATTTGAAGAAAGATGATATATATGCAAAAAAAACTTAATTTGATTCTATTAGTAAGTATTTTCATAGCCACGTCATTTAAATGAGTAATTTATTTGAAAAATATTTTTATACCTTTTGCATTGATATTTATTTTAATGGGTACGACGGCCCGACGGGGGCCCAAAATCAGTATTCGCCTAGGGCCCCGATAAACTCAGGGCCGGCCCTGGCTGCAACTTACAACTAGTTTGTCAAATATATTTGTACATATATATATTTCCTTCGTATTATAATAAGTGTATATTATTTTAAAGATCATTAACATCGTTTTAATATATTAAAATTATATTTTTATTTTTATTTTTGTATAACGTATTATGATTATGAAGATAGTATCTAATGTTAGGAAAGAAAAGATACATTTTCATTATTGGAATATTTGTGTACTTGACAAACTCTTTATTTAGTACTATTAAAATAAAACAAAATGATCCTCGATTTATATTGATTTTTGTATATCACTCAGCCAGAAATTATTAAAAAAAATACTAACAAAACAAAAAAATTTACATCTCTATTCACTATTTTTCCTTTCCTCTTGTATGAACTGGAATATACGAGCAGCTGATTGAGATGCCAATTTGGGATTATGTGGTACAACTTTAATCACTTTAATCTTTTCATTTGTACATTGATCTGAATCTTGAACCATCGGTGTAGTTGGAAACAGAGGAAGTTCATCTTTTTTTCTTTCATAAGAATTACTTCCCTGCAATTTGCTTTCTTTATTCTCTTGAGTTAATGATAAATTACAACCAATTTTAACATTTTTGCTATAATTAATGTCGTTATTTTCGATCGTAGGAGAACAAGAACGGTTTGTAATTGTCGATAATCCGTACGATGTAAAAAGTGGAGTATGTTGGTAAGTTGTTGGAATAGTATAAGCATTTGTGGTTAAAAAGTCGTTGTTAGGGGGTGCTAGGCTCATACTGTAGACAGGTGTCATGAGACCGACAGGTGGCGGTGAAGGCCCGGTGTAGGGCTTGTAAACTAGTCCCTCAGAAGGTGATCTCACCGGTACTAACCATTGGTTTCCCGGTGGTGGAGGTGGTGGTGGTGGAAGGAAGCACCAGGGTGGTTGTTTGGTGGTGGATGGCGGCGGCGGTGGTGCCAGTGGGAGGTCTATTAAAGTTGGGTTGTATCGTTTATCGGCTTCAATGTTGTCTACAGGGAAATTAATGTAACTTTCTTTTTTTCGATGGTCGACATGCGCGAAAATGTCTTCGGGAGGCGTTTTCTTTAGCTTGTAAAAGTTATCTTCGAGCAAGAGATCGGGTGATTCTGCTAACAATTTCTGTACCTGTTCAAGTTTTTCAAGTGTTAGTTGTACAAACATTATTCAAAGCTTAAACTATGACAAAATGATTCGATTAAAGTACGTGTAATGTTTACGTTCATTACATGAAACGTACCTTGATCAATCGATGCAGCTCGAAGAGTTGTGACTGGAAAATTCTTTGTTGTCTGAAAGATCATGGCAAATGAAAACATCTATTAACACTAATGACTTGAAAAAAAAACTATAATAGACACAGGGGTGTTCACTAGGTGCCTTTGAACATAGCTCATCATCTAGTAGGCCCAAATCTTTGATTTGGTTTATACTCATGTAACTCATTAAATACAAATTAAAATTTTATTGCTCATAATTTTTGAATTTATAAGTTTTAATTAGGACTTTTTTGGTAAATTGATCCGGGCTTCTAAATTCTCAGGGTCGGCCCTGAATAGAGACATGAGTTAGAGATACTTACAAAACAATTGTTTTTCGTGCTCGGCAATATTGTTCATGACCGATCAATTGCGAAACTTCCTCCGGGGTTATATTATAACCCGATGTAACGTTTGTCTCTAATACATCTCCGATCTTTCCCACATCTTCGAGATGTAAAGAGCCATGACCTTCTTTGCTTTTGTTATTTGGAGCAATAGCTTCATGATTGCTTCTTTCACTTTTACCATTATCTTCTAATAAAGGCCATATAGAATTACTAGCTCCTTTTGCACCATTTTTGCAAGCCATATTTTCTTGAAAACTAAAACTTTTTCTTTTAAGTGGCAACCTAATGTTTGGATCTTGTGAACTTTCTGAAAATTGAACTCTTTCGTAATAACATGACATGGGTTCCTTAGTAATGTCCTTAATTATTGGAGTGTTCAATTTGTTCTCTCGGCTTGTATCAGTGTCGGTCGGTTTTACTTGTTTTTGACAAAGGGTTAGATGTTCGACATGCGAGTTTGTGTTCAATGTCGGAAACTTCCCATTCCCGAATGACAAATTTGGAACCAAGTATTCGTCCTCATCCTCAACCTTATTGAGTGAAGTGTTCCTTGCATTTCCGAATTCTTGAGGTTTATATATATTGTAATCACCGCGTTTTAAATGTCCAACATTGCATAAAGTTTGACAATTAGTCGTTTCTATGGTTTGTTTGACGGTTGTTAACGAGATATTCAAATTAATACCACTCGAGTGATAAGAATCGAGTCGTGTAGACAACCTTGTCGATCCGCATGAACGACCAAAAGACGAAAACACACTTCTTTTGCAACTTGCATCCTACACGGACATTGAATAATGAGATGTACACGAAATGGGGTATAATGTAGTATACATTTACTTTTAGGAGTAATACGACACCACAAAAACGTTTGTACAAATTTTAAAACAGGCTATACAAATATATTAAAACATAGATTGTGGTGTAAATATGATGTTTAGTAATATAGAAGCGATGATATTGACCATCCTAGTATAGAACTTAATCTTGTAATTCGAAAAAAAGAGTTGTTAAAACTTACATGATACGAGGATGTCGCGGGAACCAAACTACCGCCATTGTTAGTGGAAAAAGGTAATACGGGTGATACAGATCGAGTATTACACATTTGTGCGGTTTGTGATGGTACATTAAACTGTTGAGAAACCGACATTTTGTTTCTGGGAGGTGTTCTTGGACCTCCTTTATCCGCTTCACTTATATGAAGCCTCGGAAACAGAGGATCCATCTTCTTACCTTCGTCTTTCACATGATTCCCCATTATCTACCAATTTGTCCCTATTTTCTCGATTATTATAAGTGATTTATGTAACTGATCGTAAATAGAACAACAATTCACCAAACAATTTCGCAAACTCGTGAAATCAAAGTAATGTTACTTGATCGATTAAATAGAGGAGTGAAAAATTTGGTAATAGCAACGAACACGAGACAGATTGAGAAATTAACGATCCGGGGAGAGTTAGAAATGGAGAAATTGGTGGATTCAGAGATCACATCACAATCGTAGCAATTGTGTTCAAAGTATTTAGAGTTTTTTGTGGGTAATTTGATGGTTATATACGGGAAGGGGATCGAGTGCGTGTGACTGAGTCTTTATCTCTCTAAAAATGGACAGACATCTGCTGCTGAATTCGGTACGGTAGTCATAGCCACATATTCTTACAATTACAATCGTACATTCGTCGGGAAATTAGGAACACAGAGAGCCAATCTTTTTGCGAAAAATCTGTATCGGATCGGAGATATTATCGAGCATATGTTGTATGTAATAACATACACGTTTAACTTTATTTTACATTACTAGTCCTTCAACTAAGTTCCAACTTACAGAAAAGATCTTCTATGATTTTTAATTTTTTTTTAACAACTTATAGCTATTTTCCCCATATTTAAACTTTTTTTTTTCAACTTAATCCGTCCAAATATGTTATGTACGTAATACATCGTTACACTCTCTTTTCAGAAAAGTTAGTCTCGGCCTAGCAACGCAACTTATTATTCATTTGGCTTCCTTCATCCTCTATGTAAAAAAAAAATTTAATTTAAAAAATAATAAAAGTCAAGTTATCAATACTCGAAACAAAGTCAGAACCAAAATAACCTAGCCTAACCAAATATATTGTGCATAATAGAATATATTGTGCATATCTTGTTAAGTTCTGTATTTATCTTGTAGATCATTTATTTTCGGTTATTATCTCTACACTTGTATTATAAATATATTGTTATTAATGAGAACAAATCATTCACTTGAAAACCTTATATGGTATCAACCTAAAATATCGTTCCTTCTCCCAACCCTAATTCCGGCCGTCGTCTTCCTCTCCATCTTCGATGGCTGGTGATTCTTCAGCATCCTCGTCCGACAACAAGGATGCTCCTCTTTCTCTTTCAACAATCTTACACATGCTAAACCTTAAACTCACCTCCACAAACTATCTCCTATGGCACAAACAAATGATTCCCCTTCTCACCTATCAACAACTCCTTGGCTACATTGATGGCTCCCTACCCGCACCTCCTGCTACTATCACCACCGAACAAACCACCATCGCAAACCCGGAGTTCGTCTCCTGGACAGCCGATGATCAAAGAGCCCTCATTATCATTCAATCTTCCTTGTCAGAGGAAGCCATGGCCGAAACCCTTGGCCACTCTACTTCCCATGCAGTATGGAAGGCCCTGGAATCATCTTATCGTCACGATTCTGTAGAACGGGTTCACACTCTTCGTTACGCTCTTCGAACCGTAAAGAAAGGTTCGTCAACTGTATCTGAATATGCCCGCAAGTTTAAGCATATTTCCGATCAACTTAATGCCATAGGTCATCCTCTCAACGATGATGATAAAAGCCATTGGTTTTTATGCGGTCTTGGTTCCGCTTTTGAGACGTTTTCCACCACCCAACGTCTTATATCCCCAAAACCATTGTTCCGCAACTTAGTTTCTCAAGCCGAAAGTCATGAGATGTTCCTTCAATCCATCAATGACTCCTCGGTAACACCGGTTGCTTTTAATGCCTCCTCATCTCGCGATGGAAACTACACCTCAAACCGTGGCCGTTCATCCTCACGAGGTAACTATTCTCGTGGTAGGGGGCGTGGCAATTCTAATCGCTGCCCTCCCCATTGTCAACTATGTAGGAAAGACGGACATTATGCCACTCAATGCCCGAGTCTACCTACCTTTGCACGCCAAGCTCCTAATATTGACGCTAACCTTGCGGAGGCCTTTCATGCTCAATGCAACACTTCAAATCCCGATTGGTTTGTTGACACCGGTGCCACTTCACACATGACCAACTCCACTGCTCATCTCGACGACACCAAACCATACAACGGTAATGATTTTGTTTACTTTGGCAATGGTCAGTATTCTCCTATTTCTCACATTGGCAAAAGTAAAATCTCTCCACATATCTCTTTACTTGATGTACTTGTCGTGCCACAATTAACTAAAAATCTTCTTTCTGTTAGTCGATTAACACAAGATAATCCCGTTGATGTTTTGTTTTCTAATCCCTTGTTTTCTATTCAGAACCGCCAAACCAAGGAAACTCTCGCTCGAGGCAAGCGTAAAAATGGTCTCTATGTTCTAGAGCAAGGTCAAAGAGCTTTTTTAGCTAAACTTTCCTCTCGCCGTTTACAAGCCTCTTTTGAATTGTGGCATTCTCGTTTAGGTCATGTGTCGTATGAAATTATTTCTTGTTTGAATAAGTTAGGTCATGTTTCCGTTAATTCGGTATTACCTAGCCCTCGTTTATGTCAATCTTGTCAATTATCAAAAAGCAAACATTTACCTTTTGATATTAATCCAAAGCGTTCTTTGCATGTGTTAGATTTAATCCATTGTGATTTATGGGGACCTTCTCCTATTACATCTCTAGATGGTTTTCGATATTATGTTATTTTCATTGATGATTATTCCCGTTTCACTTGGTTTTATCCCTTAAAAGCAAAATCGGAATTTTATAATGTGTTTAATGCTTTTATTACTTTTGTGCAAACACAATTTTCTTGCAAGGTAAAGGAGTTTCAATCCGATGGTGGTACCGAGTTCACAAACAATCAAGTCCGTTCGCTCCTATCGCAAAATGGTACTCATCACCGGATCTCATGTCCATATACACCGCAACAAAATGGACGTGCCGAACGCAAACATCGTCATATTACGGAAACCGGATTGGCCATGATGTTCAACGCCCATGTTCCATCTCATTTATGGACTCATGCCTTTAGTTCCGCAACCTACATCATAAACCGGTTACCCACGAAGCTTTTAGACGGGAAATCTCCGTTTGAATTATTATTTAACTCCACACCAAATTATGGAAATTTTCGAGTGTTTGGATGCCGCGTTTTTCCATATCTTCGTGACTACTCTTCTCACAAGCTAGCTCCACGAAGTGCACCTTGCATTTTTATCGGATATAGTACTCAATACAAGGGGTATCGGTGCCTTGATTTGTCAACCATGCGTATCTATACAACTAGGCATGCACAATTTAATGAAGAATTGTTCCCCTACTCGGGTAACTCATCTTCCACGGCATCACCAACACTCTTTTTATCTACATTTAGTGATGATTATCCCATCCCACAACAACCACCTACCCCACAAACACCTACTGCCGACATCACCCCAGATCCACCAACTATTATCCCTTGTGACTTATGTCCAGAAGTTACACCCACTCAAGCAAACCTACTGCCTACACCTCAACCGGACCCACCCACTCCAAATTTACCTACGGTTCCACCACCACCCCAACCTCAACCACCACCTCCACCCCAAAACACCCAACCCTCACACCCTATGACTACTCGATCCAAAGTAGGCACTTTCAAACCTCGGAATATTGCCGACCTCACCCACATTTCCTCATCACCCTTACATCAAGCCCTTTTTGCCGCCAAAGAGCCCAAAGGTTTTAAAACCGCAGCTCGTGACCCAAAGTGGTTCTCGGCTATGCGTGATGAAATGGATGCCTTGAATCGCAACGCCACTTGGGATCTTGTTCCACGGCCTACATCTTCCAATGTTGTGGGATCTAAATGGGTGTTTCGTACCAAATTTCATGCCGATGGTACTATTGACAAATATAAGGCCCGCCTTGTTGCTAAAGGTTTTACTCAAGTCCCGGGACTTGACTATTCGGATACCTTTAGCCCGGTTGTTAAAGCCTCTACGGTTCGTATTATACTCTCCATTGCTATGTTAAACAAGTGGCCTTTACATCAACTCGATGTTAAAAATGCTTTCTTGAATGGTCATCTATCCGATATCGTTTACATGGAGCAACCGCCCGGATTTATTGACTCTCGCCAACCTAATCATGTTTGTCGACTCAAGAAAGCTCTTTATGGACTCAAACAAGCACCACGTGCTTGGTTTCAACGGCTTAGTTCCTTTCTTACTAGCATTGGCTTTTATTGTAGTAGAGCCGACACTTCCTTGTTCGTCTACAAAAACGGATCCAACATTCTTTATTTGTTAGTTTATGTTGACGACATCATCCTAACGGGAAACAATCCGTCCATTATTCGTGACTTTATCTCACGACTAAACAAAGAATTTCTTATTACGGATCTTGGAAAGTTGAATTACTTCCTTGGCCTTGAAGTGTCTTATCATGGTTCGGGTATTTTTCTAAGTCAAGCAAAATATGCCCATGACATTCTTGCTCGAGCTCAACTATTGGATGCCAAACCGTTTGCCACTCCCTTATCTACGTCCACCTATTTCACTAGTGACGGTGCACCATTCTCGGATCCTACTCTCTATCGGTCTCTTGTTGGAGCACTTCAATATCTCATCGTCACTCGGCCCGACTTGTCTTATGCCTTTAACCAAGTGAGCCAATTTCTTCATGCTCCAACTCAAGATCACTTTCAAGGCGTAAAAAGGATCTTACGGTACGTAAAAGGCACCATGTCTTATGGATTATCATTCCTTCATGCTCCATCACCAACAATTCTTGGATACTCCGATGCCGATTGGGCCCGTTGTATTGAAACTCGACGATCAACTTATGGTTACTCTATATTTCTTGGTGGAAACTTAGTCTCATGGAGTGCTAAGAAGCAACCTACGGTCTCACGCTCAAGTTGCGAATCGGAATATCGAGCGTTAGCAAACACCGCATCCGAGATAGTTTGGATCACTCATTTGCTACGAGAACTACACATTTTACCTTTCGGCCGCCCCACATTGTTATGTGATAATCGAAGTGCATTGTTTTTAAGCCAAAATCCTATATCTCACAAACGTGCCAAACACATTGATATCGATTATTATTTTGTTCGTGAATTAGTTCTCTCCGGCAAATTGTCAACCAAATATGTTTCAACTCACTTGCAAGTTGCCGATATCTTCACAAAAAGTCTTCCAAGACCTCTCTTCGAAGACTTTCGATCCAAGCTTCGCGTTGGTCCTCCCCCGTCTACGCTTGCGGGGGGGTAACCGAATATATTGTGCATAATAGAATATATTGTGCATATCTTGTTAAGTTCTGTATTTATCTTGTAGATCATTTATTTTCGGTTATTATCTCTACACTTGTATTATAAATATATTGTTATCAATGAGAACAAATCATTCACTTGAAAACCTTATAACCTAGCCTAACCAAAAATTTTAGTTTCAGTTTAAACGATTTTAGTTTTTCGTTAGACTGATTAGGCACACACTTAAATGGTTCCGTTCTTGATTTAGATAGTAAGGTTTCGGTAAAGTGGCAGCAAGCTTCGAGTTGGATGTTCGTGACTAATTCCCCGATAAACAAAGTACCAAAGTGGTTATTGGATCTATACACTATCCTGTCCTAAACGAGAACTCGAATTCAAACAATTGGCTTTACTTTAATAACATTTTTCTTTATATTTTGAAGAGTATACATATAACTACATTGTCTCAAGTTTAAAAGGGAAAAGAAAAAATTCTGACCCAAGCAATAAACGATTAAAAAAACAGTAACGGTATTAAACAGAATGTAATCGCCTAAACAGTTTCGTTGTCGTTTGTATTCGGTTCAACTAAATGGCCCGATTTTTACCCTCTTCTATTGATGTTTTCGTGGGTTATAGCCTTATAGGTGATTGAGTTAGTGTTGGATCACTGGGCTTTATTGTCATAAACCGGGCTATCTAATTTGGGTAATCAGGGCCGATTTCAGCTCAAGGCTCTTGGCAAACCTATATATTTCTTTTTACCTTTTTTTAATCCCATGCTATAATATAGCTTACTAAGGCAGTATTTTCTTTTAATTATTTGTTAGCATTAAAGGTTTAGTAACATATTAATATATAACATGTTAAAAAGTGTTATTATGTCTAAGTTTTTTTTTAAAAAAAAATCAAGTTCCACACACATAGTATTATATAATTTACATTATTACATATATCTAAATTAAGAGTTAAATTCACAACATTTTGGTTGATTCATTCAAATACCTAATATATCTAAATTTAGTAACACTTTTCAAAAAAATTAAGTAAATGGTTATGCTTCCGGATTTACTGATACTTTTGATAAAATAATCGTGTCATCCGAAAACGTATTCCTATACATTATTTGCGTCATTATATAAATGCTTTTACCGATGCGACATCTAATCATACATTTTTTATGTGTATATAAAACACATGAACACTTTTGAAACTGTTTTATTTACTTTTAATGGCATTTTTTATGTGTAAATAAAGTAATTTATTTTCTACTTTTAATGGCATTTTTTACTTTAGTGACATTTTTTATGTCACTGATTAAAAGTTTCATGTAGTAATATAGCAATCTTGGTCCAAAACATTGTAACCCGAAAATCGAACTGATACCAGATTGGACTAGGTCCGACATGTTATGAACACTGTGATTTTTTATCCATGATATGAAGAAATGTTTGCTTCTTCTGGTCTTGTTCAATCCAAAACCTTATTTTCCCTTATACTTCAAAGTTTGAATTCGATTCACATACCAGTTTGGGACCGAACCCATTTTAAAAAACGCCAAACTGACATAAAAACAATAGTACTACGATCTAAACCTCAGGTCAGATATTTCCAACTTGTCAAATTCACCATCCCTAATTCTTTCAATTTATTGTCCCGCTTCATTTAATGTACATGAATTATTCGTGTAGTCTTTTTGTCCGATATATTTTATTCTATCCCCGTGTGGCAAGAGGATCAGGTCCCGAGGTCCCCATCATGCGGGTCTGTATTGATTTTGACCGATCGTTACATGATGAAGGCAAATTTATGGTTGTAGATTCATGGAACTTGTATGTATATATTACTCGTTTGCTTTATTATTCAAACGTCGTTGACATTGTCGTAAATACCTTAGATGGTTCCGGATGATGGTGACTATTGCGTTATCTTTGATCGAAAATTTCATCTTGATAATATGCCGACAATATTCCCCAGAGACAACTCCATGGAAGTTGGGGACTTTCCTACTTGCTCATGGCCCCCTACGATTAAGAGATACATGTACTCATTGAAGTAAGTGACAAAATTTATAAATTTACCATGGACAATATCTTAATAAAAACTTGTCATTCAATATATTAATCATTATATCTAATTTGGAAGTTTGATAAATGATCAAAGCCATTAAACTTTTATAGTATAGATGTTTAGTTTTAACAGTCTGAAATCCATTTGATCGGTTGCAAAATCACAGACATTTTGATGTAGAGTAAAAAATAAGAATATGGATTCGTCACGTTAATTCTTAAAATATCAGTACAATTTGTTTCAAGATCACGTTGATTAATAGAATACCTTAAACCAATCTTCAAATTAGTTCAACTTAATAACATAAAATTGGGAGATAAAATAAAGTTTCATAAAATCAAAAACCGAAACTTCAATGTGTCAAATAAAGTAACAAACCGTAAATAAAGCCTATATTTTTTAATCAGTCAAAAGAGACAAAAAGGCCGAAAACTGACCCACAAACAAAGTCCTCCAGTTAAACAAAAACTTTAAGATGCAAATAGTTCAAAAAATACAACATTCTTGGGCATGTAGGTTCCTTAAACCACATGCAATTGTTTACGTCTTTACGAGGATGTAGTCTTGTCGCAAGCTTCAATTTGGATGATCATATATCTGAAACGGAGAGTCATGGCAAAAATTATGCATTTTTGAATGTATCAATGGATGCATACACACATGGATATGCTTAACTAGCTAGTTAAATACACGGATCTGTAAAATATTTGCAAAATCTTTTTAAGAGTAATGGTATTTAGGCCTACCATTTAGACCTACTCATAGGCCTACTCACTAGATGAAGACACGTGTCAAAATCAAGGGATAATATTAGGAGAGAGAATTAGTGGAATACACATGTCATCCTATCAAGTGGGTAGGCCTATGAGTAGGTCTAAATGGTAGGCCTAAATATCATTTCTCTCTTTTTAATCATATATCATAGGCTATTTATTCGGCTTATGTTTGTATGGAAATGGTGCAGAGGATGTTTGGTCTCCAGCCTCAGCGCAAATAACGGTAATGTCGAATATAAAAAGGGGGGGAAAAGAATGATATGCCACATAGACCTTGGGGGTGGAGATTGAACCAATAATATAAAGCCATGTGCAAAAAAACACATGCGGGTCACGTGTGAAGCGGGCCACTCCATATGGTCGTACACAACTCCATCGTGAGGGATTTTGTACAACCAAGCAAACACACGGGTTAAAAAAAACAGCAATGCATCACATTTATTTTCAGATTTTGATATCCTGATAACGAGGGTAGGAATATTAGTGGACCATCGTCTTTGTATTTAAGTAAACGGTAATTAATTATACGAATTTTATAATGAAAATGTGAAGAAAAAAGTGGGTTTTCATAAACTTCATTATAGTATTGACAATGAGATGATAAAATTATACTTAAGCGTAAATAACCTGTAAATTGTTTTATTTCAAACAAATTGAACCATTAAATCATATTAATTCTTATTATTTATACAACAAAATATAGACTAAGATATGTTGACAGAATTATATGACACATCAATTCATCTCATTTTGACTCGCTCTAAACACTTTTCTTTTTCTTTTGAACATTATACCATGTATGTAAGTATTTAGTTTAGGGATTTGCAAACTCTACCGAGAATCGGCAGTAACTATCGAAACAAATCGAACCGAGCTATACATATCCGGAATTTATTTATTTTTCATGTAAAATCAACTCTCGTTCTGGCCCAAAAACCAAAAAAGTGGAAAAAAACCGGAGAACCCTGATTTTTGGGCCCAGTCTGGTCTGGTCCAAGACGTCATTGGTTTAGTTCTTTTTTCATTTGGTTCCGTGCAGTCCGATTTGTTTCGGTTATTACATAGTGCACATGCCTAATTTAGTTTGTGTTTTTTTTTTTTTTTACAATAAGGAGTTTTATTTTGGTAGAGTTTGTATTTAACTTTACTTAGTACCATACCAAAAGAAATGCCCAAATGAGCAATAAACTTGTAGAATATATCCTTTTGACCTAAAAGATATGGTTCTTTATATGGAAGTCTACAAATGTTTATTAATATATTTTTATTGTATTGGGACAATAATAAGTTTGATGAAAAATAAGGAGGGTTGACAACGAAAGAAAGCGAAATTTGCAACAAACGTAGAAAATGTCAAATGGGAACCCATTCATTGTCTGATTGAGCTGTCGTGATGGGCTGCATCCGGGTTTCAGAACCCAAACAACTATGCACCCAAACCTTTATTTATTTTGGGCATGCTAAACCAACATGCTTAGATTTTATGAATCACTGTTATTGCAGTTTGTCAAATTTGATCAATCATTATAATATCAAGTCTCATTTACAATATATATAAATATAAATGTTGGGATATAAAAGATCTATTACTGATGCTGCAGTTGGTACTGACAGAGACTTGGTGCTGCTACAAGACTTAGTACTGATGGGGCAGAAATACAAAAACACTACTGATGCTCGATATACTACTGACGATGCTGTTTACTACTGATGTCGATAAAAGGAACAGATCGTACCCGAGATTCTAGTATAGTTAGTTATAGAATTTATATCTTTTGTAATTCGATTGTAATCTAGTCCTAGAATAACTAGGGTAAAAGTTTAGGCTTCAAGGACTATTATATATAGTTCCTTATGAATTATAAACATACGTGTATTGATCAATTATTGATAACATTGAAGCTTTTTGTGATAAACTGTGTTCTTGTTAAGTTCTTATTCGATTTACAGTTTGCATAGTTCTTAATCAATAACAAGAGTGTTAATCCGCTGTAACCCCTCTTTGTTAAATAGATCTGTGATTTAATAACGTGTTGAGTTATTTAATCCTGACAATAAATATAATAAATGTGTGAATCTTTATTTTTTATATAAAGGTGTTAAGTTTATTTGTAAAAGCCAAAAGTAGAAAACGTAGATTGTATTGACATGTATTTTCTTTTTTTATTGGTATTATTATGAAAAAACTACATAAGTTACTCATTGGTAAATTTCACGAAGTTAATTGTTTTTATTTTATACAACCGAAGAGTCTATAGATGTTTGATAAATATTTTTGGCTCAAAGTGATTGTAAATTAAGTAATAAAAAATCATCCCGTTAAATTTTATTAACCACTTTAAGTAATTATACTTCTTAAATTATACATAAAACATTTTAATCATTTTTAATTATTGTCCTAATGACAATAATCAGCAAATCCCTTAATATATTAATGCCAAAATCAAAATAAAAAACAACTGATAATTATTGATTAACCAACTAAAAACATAATGTTTGAAGAAATATAACCAATGTTCTCGTAAGCAATATTTTAACAACCCAGGTCGCACCGTAAAACATAAAGTATGTCGGATCGATTCAATCAGGTTAAAAGATTCTTTATGAACTGCTTTAAACTTGACGGTTTAATTGTTAAGAGGGTTAAACCGGGACGATGGAACCGCCTGTGAACCGGATTTTTTCTTCTAATCTCAAACTTTTTAAGTGAATATTTTGTATATTTTTTTACAATTTAGAGCTTTATTTTATTTTATACGTTTTGAAGTTTGAACACTAATATATAGTTGAACGTTAAGTGCATGACATATTTTTGATAGACTGTTAAATTTTGTTGGAAAATAGTTTTTTGGAATATCTTGATCTATCATAATTTTTTGTTTTGTATTTTATTAGATTTTTATTTGTGGCATTTATGTACATTTTACATAATTACTTTATCATATACACTTAATAATATTGTAATCCGTTTCAACTGGCCAGTTTAACGGAGCTAATCGGCTAGATTGATATTAAGTAATCGACCGATTTAATTCAAAATCCAGGTTTTAAAACATTATTATTGCGCATAAACATTATTTTTAGAACATGCATTGTATATATTTCTCCCTCAAATTTTAAACTCTAGAATAAGTATCAAGTGTTAGGAGTTACTTGGGAGCAAGTTGCTTGCGAAAATTGTGGAAACCTCCCCAACCACCACATCATATCAAACCTTACCAGAATATCTCCTCAATATCTGTTTTGTGTGTGTGTAATAATTCATTATTTTTAGACTTTTTGTGTCATACTACACCTTTTTCATAACCATTGTAATCTATAATTTAATTTGAAATGATGTTTGAATATGCAAGCATCTATCTATGAATTAAACAAAACTATTTTCTTTAACTGAAAATGAATAACAAAAGAGCATGTGGTGCAATCCACGACAATACTCGCACCATCCTCCTTATCACCTCTTTTGATGCCGCTAACCTCGTGCCACAACAACACCCCAACTGCGCCATTTCACACGCCAGTTTCTTGGCGCAACGTTAATTCGAGATTTTGGTATGTGGTGTTAGTATGAGATATTATGGTGGGTCTAAAAAGAGATGTAATAGCTTGAGTGAAGAGTGGAGGGGTATTTTGATGTGTGAATCTAGAAAGAGGAATGATAAGATGATGTTGGGATGGTGAAATGACTCAAGCAATTGTACCTAATTACCTATAATAACATTTTAATGGAGAAATATTACTATTTATCAAGTGTTCATGAATAATGATTTTTCCTTTTTGTGTGTTTTTAATGATTTTTCTTATGAATATGACGTGTATTATTGCAAACTTGTCGCGAAACACTAGCACATGCTCTTTGTATTCACTACTAGAAAAAGGGCCCTGTTCCTAGGAGGTAATCCCTCGGAAATCCCTCGGAAACGACTGTTTCCGAGAGATTTCCGAGGGATTTTCATTCCTCGGAAAAGTATTCGTCGGAAAAACTTTCCGAGGGAATTCCGAGAAAGTTTCCGAGGAAATTCCGAGGAGATGACTTGTGTAGGAAATACCGAGAATTTTGCGAGAAAACCACCCCGCGTAACATTTCCGAGGGATTTCCGAGGGTAATAGTTTGCGAGGGATTTCCCTATGAAAAGTTACAGCTATTTTAATTTAAAACTTCCTACACATTTCCTAGGGATATAAAAGTTACCTAGGAAATCCCTCGGAACTTCATAACTTAGAATTTAGAAATCTCTAGTTTTGTTAATAAGCACGATTATAACTAGTTCTTTTTCTTTTTCTTTTTGTTGAAAATGCCATATTTTAATAAATGGTAGTACTATATAACCTCTATTTAACAAAATATACTAGTCACGTCCTAATATATTTTTCCTCTAACATAAAAAATTTATGTAACTTTTAATAGTTAATGTGCCTAGGCCTCGTAACATAACTTGATATATATATGTGTCTATATGTTTATTCCCTAGGAATTCCCTCGAAACTTCCTACACATTTCCTAGGGATTTAGAAATTCCCTAGGAAATCCCTCGGAAATTCCTACACATTTCCTACGAATTAGCAACAAAAAAAATTAGTTTTTCGTTTTTAAGGATTCGCACATCGTTTTTTTATTTCATACTTTTCAAAACATCACTATACATGAAGGATATTCATTTTATCATGTAACAAATTATGTCTTATGTGCATACGTATCCATAGTTGAACCTAAACTCTGAACGTGTTTATCTCGTTTTAATATAACTTGATGTGTATGTGTATGCTTATGTATATGTATATGTATGTACATATATATAAGTTGGTGTTGTAAAATAATTTAGTATGTCACCAAGTTTCACAAAAATATGGAACGAAAAATGAAATGTGAACCTTAAAAAAGGAAAAATTATTTTATTCCCTTGGAAATCCCTAGGAACTTCCTACACATTTTCTAGGGATATAGAAATTCCCTAGGAAATCCCTAGGAAATTCCTACACATTTCCTACGAATTTTCAACAAATATAATTACTTTTCCGTTTTTAGGGGTTTATACATCATTTTATTGTTCCATATTTTTCACAACATCATTATACATGAAGGAGATTCGTTTTCTCATGTTACAAATAATATATACTTACGTGCATACATATCCATTGTTGAACCTAAACTCTAAACGTGTTTATCTTGTTCTAATATAACTAGATGTATATGTGTGAATATGTTTATGTATATGTATGTACATATGTATAACTTGGTGACATAAAACAATATAGTGTGTCACCAAGTTTAACAAAATATTGAACGAAAAATGACATTTGAACCTTAAAAAAGTTAAAAAAATATTTTATCCCCTAAGAAATCCCTCGGAACTTCCTACACATTTCATAGGGATTCGAGATTCCCTAGGAAATCCCTCGGAATTTCCTACACATTTTCTACGAATTTCTAATAAATAGAATTAGTTTTTCGTTTTTTAAGGGTTTATAAATCATTTTCTAGTTTCATACTTTTCACAATATCATTATTCACGAAGGACATTTATTTTATACAAAGTATAAAATGAAGTATGTAAAGTGAAAAAAAAAAATCCTTGAACATTTCCGAGGGGATTTCCGAGGAATCTTTTTTCAAACAGTCTTTTTTGAATTCCCTCGGAAATCCCTCCAAGAGTTTCCGAGGGATTTCCGAGGAATCTTTTTTTAAACCCAATCTTTTGATATCCCTCGGAAATCCCTCGGAAACTTCCGAGGGATTTTCGAGGAAACTTGTTTCAAATGTTTTTTTTAATTCCCTCGGAAATCCCTCGGAAACTTCTGAGGGACTTCCGAGGAATCTTTTTTCAAATGGGTTTTTTGGAATTCCCTCGAAAATCCCTCGGAATTTCCGAGGGGTTTCCGAGGAAGTTTATTTATTCGAATTTCCTAGGATATTCCTCGGAAATGTGTAGAAATTTCCGAGGGAAATTACCCCTAGAAAAAATCGGTAGGAACAGGGACCTTTTTCTAGTAGTGATTTATGCATAACTAAACTCGCAACATATTACTTGGTAGATTTGGTAGATGACATGCAACTGATCCAACCCAACCGTGCATGCGTATACATCTTACCCCGTTTTCGAGGTAGCTATAATTAGTTCGTTACATTAGTCATTTATCTCCAAATCATTATCTAGTTTCTTATTCAACGTCACACAACTTTGATTTTCTATCCTTTTTTCTGGAAGTTCCTTTCATCATAAACTATACCTATGTTAAAAATTGGACGGCAAAGAACATGTTTAGTACATGATTAAAACTAAATTACAAATTAAAGTTAATAGACTAAATTGGCAACATATTATTTCATAAAAAAACATTATGAGCTATATAAGTGGTACCCTAGTGGTTATATTTGGCCTACATAAGGTTGAAATTTCCCAATGATCTCATATTCAATCTTTAGGAGTAAATAAAAAAATTTCACTTTTTGACTATGGAGGTTTACCTGTGCGATTCCGCTTACCGGCAAAGCAGATGGTCGAAGTAATAAATGAAAGCAAAAAAGCAGTTATAATTCGTAAATAATAAGCAGATCGAAGTGGATTTTGATGGATAGTGCTCAATTCTAACTGCACTTCCCTCAACTTTACAGAGCGCATGAAACATACCATGAGCATCCCCAAAAGAACTCCACTACATAATTAAATATGATACTTTTATTCCAAAATACTTTAGATATCTAATTATTTTAATTGCAGCATATTTTTTTTAATTTCTTTGAGCGACATTAATTAAAAAAATATATTAAATCGAAAATTAGCAAAAAGCTGAGGAACAAAAAACAATACGACATCAAAACTGCACCAGACCCACATGGATCTAAACAACAAGCAGAATCAAAACTATCATTTTTTAATATCACATTAAAAGTTATCAGAATTACCATTTAACTTTCAATTTTTATTGATGATAGTAATTATATTTAGACTTTATTGTTATTATTATCATTGATAAAAAATTAAAAGACTATTTTATTCAGCTCTTTACTATTTAATTAACCGTTTTCTTTTACTATTTCAAAATAACAAGGGATAAAAAAATGTCAAATTTACAAATTTGGTGGTGCACAACTAGAAGAGAAAATAGACTATATATATATATATATATATATATATATATATATACCTAGAACTCTAGAAGACTAAACGTCTAAAACAACATTCACCTAGAATAATATATTCTTAGAAAAATATTAAAGTAGAGATTAAAATAGATTAAAGTACATAGTTAGTGGGGAATGAGTCACACTTTTCTTGAATAAAGTGATATTAATGAGTTTTAAAAGTAAAAGTAAGGGTATAAGGGTAATTGCATTTTATTAAAGTGGATAGTTAGTGGGTATGAGTCCCACTATTTTTACCAAATAAGGAAAGTTTTCAAAGTGTGTCACTTATTTTGATACACCTCAAAATGGAAAGTGTATCACTTATTTTGATACGGAGGAAGTATATTCATTTACAGTTGATAATGTTTTTTAATTGTGTTTTTCTTTCTTTCTGTGTTTTTTATTTTATTTTTTAAATGATGTATTTTTTTATACCGTACAACTTTATCGTGTTTTTTTTTTTTGCGTTTTATATTTCTCTTTGTAAATTCTATCTTTTATTTATTTTATACTTCCTCCGATTTAAAATAAGTGACACACTTTTCATATTTGGGTGTATCAAAATAAGTGATACACTTTGAAAACTTACCTTATTTGGTAAAAAGTAGTGGAACCCACATTCACTAACTATCTACTTTAATAAAGTGAAATGACATCTTTGCCCTTACTTTTACTTTTAAACTTCATTAACCTCACTTTATTCAAAATTTGTGGGACCTATTCCCCACTAACTATCCAATTAATATAATTTAATTATCATTATCATATTTTGCCTCAAAAACCGTGAAACCAACAATGTATCACTTATTTTAAATCGGAGGAAGTACAATACATGAATATTTATTTATTTATTTATTAAATTGTGTTTTTAAAAATATATAATTTTAAGAATATATTAATATGTAAATATAGAGAAACATTCAAGGAGATCCATCATTTTTACGAAGTCCGGGGAACAAATCTCAACCATTAATCAATAAGATCTAATGATCAAGATTAATTACATATTTTATACATGAAGGGTATTTTGGTCATTTGGCATTTAAATTTTTTTTTGGTTTTTTTATTTTTTATTTTTTATTCTAAAATTTTATTTTATTTTTATTTTTTATTATTATATTTTTCATTAAAAAATAATATTTATTTGATAATTACGTGTAATACCTAATCACATGTGATTTTAGTGTAAAATCACATGTGATTGATTGTATATTTAATCACATTTGATGTATTAGTTCAATCAAATGTGATTCAGTACGCAATCACATGTTGTTAGTCCCGTGATAAGTGAATTAATACACTTATACGCTTTCACTGACTAAATAAAAATTAAGGCAACACTTTTTAAACTTTTTCTTTATTAATCAATAATGATATAACAAAGCAGCAAGTAGTTTGCGAAATAGCTAAGAACAAATTCTAACTAAACTACTTGCAGGAAATAGACAATACCATATACGTAGTACTATCTAAGACAAGTTCTGATCAATAAATGATCAGGCACAAGACCAGATACCTTCGTTACAGAGATTCAATTCTCAAATCAAGTAACTAAGGTATTACTGGTTTCTTACATACTGCTCAAAGAATACGGGTCTGGAGTAATTTTAGCAACGTGTAGACTTGTTGGGTGCACATCGAAATCGATCGCTAAGTCCTCAATTTATAGCATTGGGAAACGTGGTGCCAAAGGAATGATCAATCGAATCCATGTGTGAGAATTATGTTGGTGCAGAGGATATTTAATGCGACGAGCACAACTAACGGAATTGTGACAGTACTTTATGTCGTCTTGTGATCGCCAATATCTTCTAGAAGATTTACAAGATATTCCCTTTATCAGGGATACACTAACTTGTGCTTTACTTGTGTATTTCTGTGACACTGAAACTTCAGGCCTTTGTACGCTTCAGATCGTCATGAGTCTTCAGATACTTATGCTTCTTCAGATGGCATTCAACTTCAGTGACCTTCAATAAGAGTTTTGCTTACAGAGGTATCTGTTCAATGGTTCAGCGTTATTGTCAGGTGTGCGCTGAACCTACTACAACTATCTGATCTGTTGATGGTTGATCAGACAGTGTAGCTGGGTAACTGAAATCTGAACTGATCAGATTAAGTTACCCACAATCTGAGGAACTGATCCTCAGATTGTCTTCTAACTATTTGTCTTTTTGTCTTCATTAAATCCCTTCAGTAGGGGATGCTTTTCAGCGACCCAACACATGTTATTCAGTATGCAATCACATGTGATTCAGTATGCAATCACATTATGTGTTATTAATAAATAAAAAATAATTTAAAAAATAATAATAAAAAAAATGAAAATAAAATAATAAAAAAATTTTATTTTTTAAAAAATGACTAAACTACCCCTCAATGTATAAAATATGTGATTAATTTTAACCATTATATCTTATTGATCAATGGTTGAGATTTGTTACTCAGGACTTCGTAAAAATGATGAATTTCCTTGAACGCAACTCTGTAAATATAATGTGTATTTTTATAAGTTTACCGCAAAACATAGACACATGCTATGTGTGTAACAACAAAATAGAATTAGTACCCATCTTGTTATAAATGCATAATCATGAAGGCCTCAACCACAAGATTGTGAAGTATACAATGACAAAATTAAATCCATGGACATGTACCCCTCGATCACATGAAGAGGCGATGAACAAAAATTTATCTACTGTATTACTTATTAAACACGTGTGGTCGTGTTAATTTCAATTTGTATATTTCCCAACGAAATCAATCCTTGTGATGCATCGATCATGGCAAAAAAAAATATTAGAAATAGTTTTGTAATTCAAATGTCTATCACGATAGACTCAAATTTTACACTTGTTGGATCAAAAGGTATATATATAACAATGTCTGCGGGTCATGCATGTCTTGAATCATATTGGGTCTGAAAGGAGATGGTTTTTAACAGAGCTATATGTTGGGAAATAAATCAGATATAATATTCTATTACTGATGCTGCAGTTAGTACTGATTCATACATACTGAAGAATAGTACTGATGGGGCAGAATTGCAATTACTACTGATGCTACTGATCTCAAGTTTACTACTGATGATGGCAAACACTACTGACGTCTATTTTTAGTGCTGATCGTATTCGAGATTCTAGCATAGTTAGTCAAGGAATGTATATCTTTATGTAATTCAATTGTAATCGAATCCTAGAATAACTAGGTTAATATTTTAGGCTTCAAGGACTAGTATATATAGTTCCTTATGAATTGTAAACATACGTGTGTATTGATCGATAACATTAATATACATTGAATCTTTTTGTGATTACTGTGTTCTTATTCGCATTCGCATTCATTAACAGTATTCATTGTTCTTAATCAATTAAACTATAGTGTTGATCCGCTGCAACTTCTCATAGTTTGTAGATCTGTGATTAATTAATCTGTCTGGGTTAATCGATCCTGACAAGTGGTATCAGAGCTTTACGGTTCTAGATCTACGAATTAAAAACAGCAAAAAGTTTCATACTTTCGATCTCAAAATTGTTAATCATGTCTGATAACAATGAAAGTACTCAGGCTAACAAAATTCTAATTCTCACTCCCAACAACTTTGGGATGTGGAAAAACAAAATCAAGCAATACATGCTGGTTACTGATTATTCCATGTGGGAAGTAGTTCTTGAAGGAAACAAAACTATTAAAACTCAAATAGCCACCACCTCAACTGAAGTTGACAAACTCAAGTGTGAGAAAGAAAAGAAGGACAGAGGAATCGAACTCAAAGCCTTAAGCACTCTTTTGCTTGCCATTCCCAATGATTATCAACATCTCTTTGTTGAATATGATGATGCTAAAAAGCTATGGCAGGCTCTGGAAAAGAGGTTTGTTGGTACAAAGAGCACAAAAAGAAACATGAAGTCGGTTCTGAAGCAAGACTTTGAAAACTTCAAAGGACAGAAGAATGAATCATTGTCTCAAGTATTTGATAGGTTCAACAAACTCATTGGTGAACTGAATCAAGTTGGTTACAAACCAGACAATGGTGATGTCAACAGGAAGTTCCTCAGGTCTCTAGGTGAAGAATGGTCTATGTATACTGTGATATATAGACAAGGAGATGCACTGGAAGAAAAAGAGCTTGATGAACTCTACAATGAACTAAGAGTGTTTGAATCAGAGGTAAGTAATAAATCTCCTAATTTACCTTCAAACAATGCTTCTTTTGAGTCTAGTACATGAATAGGGCAGGACAATGCAAAGATCGCAGGCATTGAAGATATAGCAAGAGAATCTTTCTTCACTAGTCATGTGCATACTGCATTGATTAGTGAGGATTTAGAACAACTCAATCCTGATGATTTGGAAGTGATGGACATCAAGTGGCAGATGGCCATGCTGAGCTTAAGAACAAAAAGGTTTCTTAAAAGAACTGGAAGGCAAAATTTGTCTTACAACAAAGGTGATCGTGCTGGATTTGACAAGACCAAAGTCTAATGCTACAACTGTAGCAATCTGGGTCACTTTGCCAGAGAATGTCCAAACAAAGATCAAAGATCAAGCTACAACAAAAATAGCACTACCAATTCAACTGCTTTAGTATCTCAAGAAGGACAAGGATATGACTGGAGCTTTCAAGCAGAAGAACATGCACATAACCAAGCTCTCATGGCTTTTACTACTGATCCTTCTACTACTGAGGTACATTCTAAATCGTGTACTCCTGAATGCATTAAGGCATATAAAGAATTAGAAAAACTTAATAAAGAAACACTTGAAGAGATGATATTAAACAGAAATAGAAGAATTGAATACAATGGTTGTATAGCTGATTTAGAAAATCAAATTAAAATCTATAAAATAACTGATCAAAAAATAAAAGATGAATTGCTACAAACCACTTATGAAAAAGAACATATTGAATTAAAATTAAAAGAAACTTTGATCAAATTAGAAGAATGTGTAATGGAATTAGAACAAAATAAATTAACTATTAAAAAATTTGAAAGAAGTTCTAAAATTGTAAATGAATTAACAAGCAATCAAACCACTGAAAAAGTTGTGCATGGAGTGGGATATCATGCTGTTTCACCTCCAACAAATTTTATCCCTCCTCTTAAATCAAGCACAGAAAGAATTTTAAATGATTTAAAAATTGAAAGTCAAACTGAAACTGAAACCAGTAATGAATCAAATGAGTCTTCTGATGATGATCAAACAACTGAATCAAATGATACAAGTTTTCACACAACACAAAGTCAAACTGAATCCCCAAAATACAACTCAGAAAATATACCTACAATTCTAAGAAGGGAAAATCAAAGAAACTTGAATCAGTTAAAAGAACAAAGAAAACCTGAAAGTGCTAAGTCAACAAAATTATCATGTTTAATTTGTAACAAGGTTAACCACATAGCAAAAAATTGTCACTTCAATCCTATTAACAGTCAAGAATTTAAAGAATTTAAAATCAACAAAGAAAAGAAAAAAGCTTTAAAACTAAAACAAATTGAAGAATCAAAAGAAAAGGAATTTAAAAAACCATGTGTTGAAATCCCTAAATTTGGAAGAACTGCACAAAGATTTATGCAAAATATCAGGTATAAAAGTCCAAACAGAAGTAATTATTTCAAAAACAATGGAAAACAAACTCACTTTCCTCAATATTCAAAGTTTTCAAACATCAGTAGAAACTATTTCAGGTTTACTACTGGCAAAAACCCTAATTACAATGCTGTCTGGTATAATTACAAAAACACTACTGACTATGCTCAAAACTCATATTACTCAAACACTACTGGTCCATCAGTAGTGAAATTTTCAAAAGCCAAAAACTACGAGTATAAACCTAGATCAGTAGTAGCTAAGAACACCGGTACTAATCAATCAACTAAGCACAAAACTGCATACAAGGCTCATTCAGTTAGAAAGACTTACTCTTCAAAGGATGAACCCAAGACAAAACAAGCTTGGGTTCCCAAAATTAACTAATCCTTTTACTTTATGTGCAGAGTATCCAGATCCATGAAGAAGGTAGAACATGGCATATTGATAGTGAATGCTCTAGACACATGACTGGAAATCTTCAAATACTTAGAGATTTCAAGTCTTTTGAAGGAGGATATGTTGCTTTTGGAGAAAATCCAAGAGGTGGTAAGATTACAGGTAAAGGTACAGTATCAAATGGTAAGATCACTTTTGATGATGTATTTTATGTTGCTGAGCTTAAATATAATCTGGTTAGTGTCTCACAAGTCTGTGATAAGAAGAATAAAATTCTTTTTACAGATGTTGAGTGCATCATTCTTTCTCCTGATTTTATTTTAGATGAAAAATTTGTTGTTTTAAGAACACCAAGGAGAAACAATGTGTATTGCCTGGATATAGGGGGAGAACTCATTTCTTCAAATGAGATCAATTGTTTTATATTCAAGGCAAACACAAATGAATCAGAACTTTGGCATAGAAGGATGTGTCACACAAACTTTAAAAATATGAACAATTTAGTCAAAAAGAATCTAGTAGTTGGTTTACCACAAAAAGAATTCATGTGTGGTCATCATTGTGTTGCCTGCCTAAAAGGTAAACAACACAAGACTTCTCATAAGACCAAAGCAATCAACTCTATTTCAAAACCTTTGCAGCTCTTACATATGGACCTTTTTGGACCTACAAATGTAATGAGTATTGGAAAGAAACAATACTGCCTTGTTATTACTGATGATTTTTCCAGATATACTTGGGTCTTCTTTCTTAGGACCAAAGATGAAACAAGTGAAATAATCAAGAATCTGATTGTAAAGCTGGAAAATACAAGAGATCTCAAAGTGAAAGCAATTAGATGTGATAATGAAATTGAATTTAAAAATACTAACCTAATTGATTTTTGTGATCTTAAGGGCATTGACAGGCAGTACAGCGCACCAAGAACTCCACAACAAAATGGTGTAGCTGAAAGAAGAAATAGAACCATCATTGAAGCAGCCAGAACCATGCTTGCAGATTCAAAATTACCAATAACCTTTTGGGCTGAAGCTGTTAATACTGCCTGTTATGTTCAGAACATAGTATTAATAGTTAAGCCTCACTTTAAAAAACCTTATGAACTTTTCAATAAAAGAAAACCGTCAATAAGTTTCTTAAAATCATTTGGTTGTCCTTGTACTATTTTAATTACAAGAGAACAAATTGGTAAATTTGACTGCAAAGCAGATGATGGAATATTTGTAGGATACTCAACTCAAAGCAAATCTTACAGAGTATTCAACAAAAGGCTAAGGATCATTGAAGAAAGTGTAAATGTATCCTTTAATGAAAATCTGATTAATGAACAAGGAAATGGTCCAGATTGGTTGTTTAACATTGATAATCTAACCAAATCTTTTGATGTTAATTATGAGCTTAATACAGGAAATTCAAACAATCAAAGCCAACAAGCAGGACCGTCATCAAGTGGAAGACAAGAAATCATGAAATATATCTTAGTTGATACTGATCCCACAGTTGATACTGAGGACAGTAGTAACTCTGATAACCCTAATTTCATTGATACCAGTAACAACACCAATTCTGAAGATACTACTGATTCCAGCAGTAACTCTGAACCTCAGAATTGTGATGATGATCTACACAATACTGATGTCAGTAACAACAATGACCCTCCTGAGGTCAATGAAGAAAATATTACTACTGACACCAGTAGCAATGATGAAACTCCACAAAATGCAAACGATCAAGAAGAAACATGGACAGATGCACAAATTCCTGAATCCAATGAGTCAAATCTAGATTCTCAAATCACTATTGACAAAGTTCCACCCCCCAGAACCAGAACTGAAAAGAATCATCCATTGGACCTAGTCCTAAGTGATGTCAATTCAAACATGCAGACAAGAAACAAATTTAATTCTTCATTAAATTCAAATGTTTGTAACATAAGTTTAATATCTAATGAATGCATGTATGAATATTTTCTGTCACAGGAAGAACCTAAGAAGACTCAACAAGCTATGAAAGATTCAAACTGGATCATAGCAATGCAAGAAGAACTTCTTCAATTCAAACTGCAAGCTGTATGGACTCTTGTACCTCTACCAAAAGGAAAAAGAGTCATTGGGATAAGATGGATCTTCAGAAATAAGAAAGATGAAAGAGGTATTGTAATAAAAAACAAAGCAAGACTTGTAGCCCAAGGATACACACAAGAAGAAGGCATTGATTATGATGAAGTATATGCACCTGTTGCCAGAATTGAAGCAATAAGAATATTTCTGGCATATACTTCATTCAAGAAATTTAAAGTCTACCAAATGGATGTGAAAAGTGCCTTCCTTTATGGGAAAATTGAAGAAGAAGTGTATGTATGTCAACCTCCAGGCTTTGAAGATCCAGAACATGATGACTATGTGTACAAGCTAGACATAGCTCTATATGGACTTCATCAGGCACCAAGAGCTTGGTATGACACATTGTCCTCATACTTACTGAAGAACAATTTCAAGAGAGGTGCCATAGACAAAACATTGTTCACAAGAAGGGTCAAAGATTATATACTACTGGTCGAAATATATGTAGATGATATCATCTTTAGATCAACAAATGACCAACTGTGCAAAGAATTTGAAGAATTGATGTAAATCAAGTTCAAAATGAGCTCAATGGGTCCAATGAACTTCTTTCTTGGACTCCAAATCAATCAAAGATCAGATGGTATCTTGATCAATCAATCGAAATATGTCAAAGACATTTTAGAGAAATTTGCAATGAAAGACAACAAAAGTGCAAGCACTCCAATGGAAACTCACAAACACCTACATCCTGATGTTGAGGGGGGGGGGGATGTAGATGAACACCTTTACAGATGTATGATAGGTTCCTTAATGTATTTAACTGCATCAAGACCTGACATTATGTATAGTGTTTGTGTATGTGCCAGGTATCAAGCAAGACCTAAGGAATTACACTTGCAAGCTGTCAAAAGAATTTTTAGATACTTGAAGGGAAAACCCTCACTTGGTCTTTGGTATCCACATGCATCACCATTTGAACTAATAGCCTACACAGACAGTGATTATGGTGGTGAATGTCAAGACAGGAAATCTACTACTGGTGGATGTCAATTCTTTGTATCAAGATTAGTGTCATGGCAATGCAAGAAACAAACCAATGTTTCAACATCAACTGCTGAAGCAGAGTATGTAGCTGCCTCTGCATGTTGTGCTCAAGTTCTGTGGATTTAAAATCAACTTCTAGACTTTGGTATCTCTATCCTTAAAACTCCAATTTTTATAGATAATCAAAGTGCTATCAGTATTGTAAATAATCCAGTAAAATATTCTAAAACAAAACACATTAAAATAAGATTTCATTTTATAAGGGATTGCAATGAAAAGAAATTAATTAAAGTAGAGAAAATTCATACTGACAATCAATTGGCAGATCTTTTTACAAAAGCATTTGATGTAGGAAGATTCAGCTTCTTGGTTAGCAGTATTGGAATGATTTTAATAAGTTAATTCTCAAAAGAAAATCATTTGTAAAGTGCTTTGTACAATTTTATTTATTTTACTACTGGTTACTTATTACTACTGATCGTATGTTACTTCTATCATTTAGTACTGATAGGGTTTCTCAGTAGAATTAGGTTAAGTATAGAAACAATGGTTACTACTGATGTTTCTACTACTGATACTTAGTTACTATTGATAGACTGTTATCTGTCAAATACATAAATTACAATACTGACCCTCATGAAAATAGCCGTTGGGTTATTATTCGAAGGATATTTCGGTCATTTTGCAGGTAAAACCGGAAAATATAAATAGCAAATTGAGATTAATTTAGCATTATCTTTTCTTCGATTCGATAAACCCTACGCTAAACCCTAAATCCCTGCAAATTCCGATCAAAACCCTGCATCAGTAACAACTCAATTCATTCCACAAATATGAAATTCTTGAAAAAAACGACTCAACTCTCTATGAAAATTTCATCAACAAAGATCAAAATCAAGCAAAATGGCAACCCTAAAATCTCTAACAGTCAAAACCGATCTTAAATTCTCTGAATTTCATAACATGTGTGCCTTTCTAAGAAACCCTGATGGCACAAAGGACTTTCGTCCTATAGTCATGTTTCTGAAAAATTCTCCTATAAAGTTTGCTTTAACCATCAATCCCAGGGCATATGAACAACATCTCATTGTTTTATGGACAAATGCTGAAAGAACTGAAGATTCAAACATGTCCAAGATCAAATCAGTTGTAGATGGAAAGTCTATCACTATCACTGAACAAACGATCAGACATCATCTTCAACTCAATGATGAGTCAGGTATGTTTTCTTTACCAAAGGAGGATCTTGTTGATGTTTTACAAAAAAATGGGTTATGAAGGAAGACTAGACATTGTCACATTTCAAAAGGGTCTTCTTTCACCCCAATGGAAATATTTAGTTCATACTATTCAACACTGCATCTCTCCAAAACGAAATACTTGGAATGAGTTCAACAAATCAATAGCTTCTGTTGTTGTTTGTTTGAGCACAGGACAAGTCTTCAATTTTTCAAATATGATTTTTGAAGGAATGCTTGGAAATCTATCATCCTCAAAATTTTTAATGTATCCAAGATTCCTAACTTATATAATAAACTGTGAAATACAAAATCTTTCTATTCCTAAAAACATTTTTATTACACCAGAGTTAAATAAAAAGGTGTATGCAAATATGAGAAAAAAATTTAACTTTTCTGGAAAAGCTACTCCATTGTTTCAAAAAATGATCTATGATCAACCCCCTACTGGAGAAGGTTCAAGTCACCCAATTGAACCCCAACCAACTCCACCACTAAATACAGCCCAAACACCACCCATTCAGTCCACTCAAACAAATGAACCCAGAGATGTCCTGAATGTGTCCCAGGTACATGAGATTAATCCCCAGAGTGCTACTCTTCACTCTGAGGAAGACCAGACCATTGCCAAACAAATTTCCAAAACTTATAAAAGGAAGAAATCTTCCTTAAAGGACACCAGGGGACCAATTGAGTCAAACCCCAGACTCCAAGAGTTTTCCTCCAAGGAGGAGAGAGGGAATGAGGAAAGGGCTCTCACTACTGATGCCCCGAAGGTGGGTGCACAGGATAGTGAGAACATCAATAGGACCCAGACCTCGGAAACTCTAAGTGATGACTCAGAATTTGAGGAATTACTAAGAGGACCCCGGTGCCAAGAAACCACAAGGGGGGCATTACTGCTTCTTCTAGGAAGAAGAGAGTGTCCAAACAACCCAATTTATCACTAAGAAGTGATAAGGGTAGAACTGAAAACACTGAATTGACGGATAGGATGGAAAACCTTCAAACCAATGTACCAAATGAGCCCAATGATCCACCCAAATGGGCTGAGGGCAGTATTAAACAAACAAAATTGACGGATAGGAAGGAAAACCTTAAAACCACTGTACAACATTTTCTGACATTATTGAACAATCAAGGGAAAACCATGACCTACAGAATAGGTTCGAGCATAGGCTTCAAAAGCAATCAAATTTGATCAGGAAACTTCAAAGAAAAATTGCTGATAATGAGGCTCAACATGTTGAGATCACTAAGGGGGAGAAAGATCAAATTCAAGGGATGATTGATCAATCCATAGCAGCAGCAGCCCTTCTAAACTTAAAATAGGGCCATGGTGAAACAGGTCAAAGCGTTGATGAGAACTTGTATAAAGAAATGGAAAATCTGGATGAGGATGTATTTGTGTCTGCAAATCAGTCACAAACTGCAGAACAAATAAACTCACCAGTTGCTACTGAAGTCATTGAGACTACTGATCCAATGGAAATTGATGAAAATAAGGATCAAGAGGTTGTTACTACTGACCCTATTGAAGAAGAAGAAACGCCAGTAGTAAATGCACCAGAAGAAGAATTTATGGATACTACTGATGCCCTAGCAGTAGTAACTCCAATAGCAACCTCACCAGTAGTAAATGAAAATCAACAGATTGTAGTAAATGAACCAGAAAGTATACCAGTAGCAACCACCTTGGTTACTACTGAAGAAGAAGATGAAGAAATACCAGAGGTTCTTGAACGAGAACAGATCATAATTGTTACAAAACCTAAAACACCAGAACAATCACTTGTCATACCTGACATTGATGACAATGTAAATTGGTATGAAGCTGATGAGTGTGAACTTCCACCACACCCCAAAATACTTCCAGAGAATAAAATTCATCTATTCTCTCCATCAATTGTAATCACTCTTGTTCTTGATATGAAGTACACTCCACCTCCACTAGCAGTGTAACACCTCAATTTTTAATACAAAACATTTGCCCAAAATAACTCATTTTTCATAAATAGAAGAACTATTCCAAAAATATGGATTTACAAAAACCTTTGGTATGAAAATCAGAGTATAAAGTTTGGTGTTACAAAATAGATCAAAACCAAAGCTAAGCACAAATCCAATCTAAAGTTCTTCTACTCTAGGCCCCGCATCTCTATCCATGCGTACCTACATCTCCGATCCTGAACCTGAGTACATAGCAAAACAAACAAGTAGTACGTGAGACAAGAAAGTCTCGTGAGCTACATGGGTTTAGACCCCGATAAAACAACAAGTATCACATTATATATATATAAACAAATATATGTATCTCATCATCATACATTTAGCCACCCTATTGTGACTCTATCATCCTTGCCCTCCTAGCAAGTCTATCTAGTTATCCGGAACATCTCCAAATAACCCGTCATCTCACATACTTATTAATCGGGGATCCCCCGCCTTAATAAGCCTTATGGTAACGGTAAGAGGGAAACGCCCAATCTACCATTACCCGACTTCTAGCCGGATCTCGTCCGGTAGCAAGCCTCCTAACACATGATGGTCCATGGGTCGATGCCCAATCAGCCCCATCCAAAGTGACCGGGGATCCCCCGAATCACCGCCACACTATCACACGTCATAACTTCTCGAGTTATTCCATCTAAGCCCTTGGCTATCTCATAATTCATCGAACAAGTTAGTCATAATATTCATAATAATATATAACTAGCTCTACATACTAATAGTCTACACAATTAATCAAATAGACCAAATCACAAGTAAGAAAACATATTTCAATGGCTATGTACTCAGTAAAGTCCACACGTACTCACCTTAGCAATAAAGATGCTTCAACCGTATTCTTTCCGCCGGTTCCTTGTTCACAATTCGTCACTTCAACACTTCACCGAATGTCTAAAACAATTATCACAACAAGATTATCAACACAAACTGCTACCAATGTGTTCATCTACCTCTAGATAACACCCATCAATCCATTTCCCCCAAATATGGTGATTACCAAACCCTAGGTTTAACCAACCCTCAAGATTCTTACAAATCGAAATCATACACTTGTTTTCCTTGTTAATATACCATCTATTAAGTGTATACACCATTTATTTAACCATTAATCACCAACCCAAGATCTAGGGTTTCAAACCCTAGCTTCAAGATCCATAGATCTTGAGCTACAAAGATGGAGGAGTGAAGATTTACCTTTAATCTTCAACTAGGAGTGAAGAATCACGAAATTTGATGAAGAAATCGGTTCCAAATGGTGTTTTCCACTCAAAAACGTATACAAAGTCGTTGGGAGAGAAACTAGGGCTTTTGGTCTGCAATAAATGAGCATTTCCCGACTTTAATGCTGATCAGACACCAAAATCGCGTCGTGATCTATAGATCGCGTCGCTATCTTTTGCCCGCGATCCAAAATCGCGATCCAAGACTTCGCTATTTCGGGTTTCTGTGAAAACAGCCAAAAATCGCGTCGCTATCCCAAAAATCGCGTCGCTATCTTGGGCTGTGCAGCCCAGGCTGCACTTTTCGACCTTTGCTTCGACACGGTTTCGTCCATAACTTTCTCATACGGTGTCCAAATGACACGAAACCAATTCCTACGTTCTTTAAATGATTTATCCTTATTTATCATATTTTTTAAAAATTTATTTATCTACAAATTTCGGGTCGTTACAACTATCTACCCCTTAAAAGGATTCTGTCCTCGGAATCACTCAAAAATTCCAGTCCACATTCTACCGAGTATCCATTCTCATTCTCCCGCGGTTATTACCGTCAAACTTTTCTCATCCCGAATTAGTCAACAATATGTATGTAAACATTCAATTAATCCCGTTAGATCCAAACGGTCAAAAATCAATCTTAAGCCTTTAGTGCCCAACTGGGCCAAACTTGCACAATTTTGGCCACAACACTTTCAATCCTTTAACCGCTCATCTTATACTCATAGAAATGACATGACCCACGCATTATAATCAACTAATTGACCAACACCAATGTCAAAGTCTAACTTCGACCAAGTTACCACATTCCAACATCGTCTAACCCTTGACTTAAGAACAAAGTCAACTATACTTTAACAATTTCCTTTACCATCGACCTCTAATTATGATTTATCAACCATTAGATACCCAATTCCCAAATTCAACTTGAAAACTCCCAACGGGTCAAAGTCACATAATTTGACCATAACTCTTTTAATTATTTCGTTTCCCCTTTCTCATACACACAACTGATACATTATGCTCTCATCATCGCGAGTCATTCGAAACGAAAGTTAAAACCCATCTTTGACCAAGTCAACTAGTCACACGTTGGCTAATCTTGACTTTTGCCTAAAGTCAACCATACTTTTTCCAATTAACAAATTTCCTACCCACGAGATATCATTTTCGGCTTATCACTCCCCATTATACTCATTATTGTTCTCTTAACAATCGTTCATATTTCCAAAATTTCAATCTTTTCAAATTTCTCCGAGTTCTCACATTCCCTTATGGTCACATCAACCCTTTACCGTTTCTTAACTTTCATTTGGTCACCTATACCATTACTTAGTACCATTTCAACCACCTTCGCCTCACATACCATAATTTCACACAAGTTGACCATATCTTGGTTCCCAATAACAATTGCTTCCTAAAAGCATCATTTTTCTCATATTCTAGAAGTCTAGGCATCCCCTACCCATACATGACCTAATGTAATCCGAAAATTTTACCCCAAATTCTCACTTATCACAAAGTCATAACCATTCACATTACTCACATGGTTCTATATTCGTCACATATATATATATACATATAAATATATCATACGGACACAACAATCCATAATATAACTATCACATCAAGATGATTGGAAAGCCTCCAATCCATCAAGATCTAATTTGTCACAGTGATCGGAAAGCCCCCAATCCAAAGTGACTCACACCATCCAGTTACCGGAAATCCTCCGATCACGGAATGGAATCATTGGGATTCGCCCAACCGACTCTATCCCAAACATCATAGTAGCCGGGGGGTCCCCCGAGCTAAACACATCCTTTCATCCTTACCCTATCTTGCATACTTCACTAGTATACACCTTTCACATCCCATACTTTACCACTATCTTACCCATTTAATCGTCTATTTATGCACCATGTAATCTAGCACATTTTTCCCACAATATCACGTTAACATTTTTCGTTCATATCCAACACATTTCTCATTGAACATACAACTTAATACTTTTCATATAACCTTCCATTTTCATTATCATATGCCTTCAAAGGCCATCACATAATGCACATGCATTGAACCCCGCGGGTAACCAATAAAATTTTCGATTACCATTTACCGTTTCACTTACACATTAATCACCCTTAAACGGTTCATTTCCTTATTACCACTTTCCAAATCTTTTGTCGCCACCGGGGTAATCTCCAATCCATTCCATTCACCATAATTTGCCGGTCAATCCGGTCATCCTTGAGTCAACCAATCGACTCCGGTCTACTCTTGTAACCTATGCTTTAGCGCCTAATAGCTCAACACTCAATGTTCTACCTTTATACATCGCGGTACATTGAAATATTTATTTTCCATTTGTAGTATCACACTACCCCATGCCCCATACCGTCATGCCATTACCATGACATGTAACCAATAATTGTTTTCTTACCGTTGATATCGAATTCATCATTATTGTCACAAAACTTGACATAGCTATATGCCATTTTTTTATTTTTTTATTTATTTTTTTTATTTTTTTTTTACTCAATCACCTTTGACAATCAAAATTCGACGTTCCCGACACTCATTCATTTCCACATATTTCCCATTTATGAGTTCTACGACATCACTATACCTTAGTCATTCTTGTCTTTACCATTCACGTGTAACAACCATTATGTTACTTATCCGGCTTCTCGCCAACATCCAAGTTCCATTCCCCAAGGTTTCTATTTCTAGAATTCCAATTCACACTAACGTTTTTACCAACACTTAGTACTTCCTTGTACTACTATCCTTTGTTGAAACACATTTACCATTCTCGTGGTTCGTCCTTTGATACTACATAATAGTATCAACCCTTATATCCTTACATCCTGCGACACACCTGTCTAAAATCTTTTCAAATACATATTTCCTTACACATAACTAACTGGGAAGACCATTCCCAACATAAATATCCACGTCATACAACTTATCTCTAACTTCTATAAGCACCGATTCGTGCGACAACCCAACAATTAAGCTGTAATCACATAATATCTTGACTTAGTGTCTACCCAACCAATCCATACCGATAACCATATCAAAATCCTTCATTCCCAAGAGCAATAAATCGACTTTTAACTTTTCCTCATCTATTTCAAATTCACGACTTCTATAAACACATTCGACCACTGAGATTTTCCATTAGCTACCTCTATTTCATAGACCTCATCTAACAATCCCGATATCACATTCAACTTTCTACCAAACTTGTGAGACACAAACGAATAA
The DNA here is from genome assembly GCA_963853835.1 of Calendula officinalis. Taxonomy (NCBI): domain Eukaryota; kingdom Viridiplantae; phylum Streptophyta; class Magnoliopsida; order Asterales; family Asteraceae; genus Calendula; species Calendula officinalis. The sequence goes on from OY970821.1 coordinate 82,772,319, forward strand.
GTAGAACCCGAATCAAATAATACATGAGTTGACAAGGAATTAATGAATAAGGTACCTGATACCACATCGTGCACCTCTTTTGCTTCCTCCTGAATCAGATGGAAGGAACGCCCCTTCACTATAGCCGGTTCCACCTTCTTTTGAGCCGTGGACACCATCGGCTCGGTTCCCTTTTTCGGGCACACATTGCTGTAGTGTCCCATCTCGTGACACGAGTAACACTCTATCTCGGAAAATGCCTTGGTTCTACAATCTCGGGCCATATGCCCCACCTTCCCACAATGGTAACACGCCTTCGAATCCCTTCGGCATTCGCCGGCATGGTTCTTCCCGCAACCCTTGCATGTGGCAACACTTCCTTGCTTGGAGGAATTCGATGCGAACTTCCCCTTTTTGTAAGTTCCCGAGCCACTCTCGGCCTTCCTTTTCTCGCTTACATGGGCCCTCTCTGCAACCCTCGTCGCATTCACCTCTTCCACGCCCCGGGCGGCACCGATGGCCTCATCAAATGTGACCGCTCTCTTTACCTCCAATTGGTACTCCCAAGGTAGCCCACAAGCATAACGGACTACCCTCGATCTTTCCTCAAAATAAGTTCTTGCAACAAACGGGAGCAATCCCGTGAACTCCCTTGAGTACTCCTCAACCGACCTATCACCCTTCTTTAGGTTTACAAACCTCTCATGCATCTTCTCCAAATCCCTTTCGGGGCAAAACTTTCTCTTCAATCTCGTGGTAAAGTCGTCCCATGACATCTTTTTCACCACCTCCCTTCCGAGGGTTTCGTAGACGATATCCCACCATACCATCGCATCTTCTTTCAACAATTGTGACACATACGCCACCATATCGGCTTCCCTACATTTGCTACTTCCGATGACCCGTTCGGTCTCTCGAATCCACCTCATAGTCACCTTCGGGTCCGAACTACCCGTGTACACGATGGGCTTACAAGCCATAAAGGACTTAAAAGAACAACCATCTTTTTCATCGGGCCTTGCCCTAGCATCACCACCACCAGTTGAGGACTTATCCTTTCGGGTACCACTACCCTCGACTCTATCATCCGATTTAGCTTCGGATTCACGGTCACTTCCCAACTTTTCACGGTTTCTCATAATACGGTGCACTTCTTCGGCCACCATCCCTTTGACTTGCTCAATGATAGTTTGGAGGTCCGCCATAGTCACCGGGGTCTTATCAGCTCCGACCCCCGACTCCTCATGCATCGACGGTTGACTTCCTTGTTCAACCATAACCTCAACACGGGGTATTTTATCCCCTTGATCTTGTGGAGCCTTTCCACTTTTACGAGTATTTACCATTTTCTTTCGTTCAAGTCTATATGAAAGACACCAAACAATTTAGTACTCTTGGTACGATCCATTAGTCACATAAGACTCGCATTTCTTATCCACAATAACTTCCATAGTTATAACATCTTCTATAGGTCCCCTAGGTTCAACCCAAAACTTAACATAAAGTCTCAAGGTCAACCTATGATCTCAAGGAATCTTATATTCCTAATGCTACAGTCTAAGACTAGGATGGTCATCCAACCTAATTCACTTAAACTATAGCTCTGATACCAAGTTGTAACACCTCAATTTTTAATACAAAACATTTGCCCAAAATAACTCATTTTTCATAAATAGAAGAACTATTCCAAAAATATGGATTTACAAAAACCTTTGGTATGAAAATCAGAGTATAAAGTTTGGTGTTACAAAATAGATCAAAACCAAAGCTAAGCACAAATCCAATCTAAAGTTCTTCTACTCTAGGCCCCGCATCTCTATCCATGCGTACCTACATCTCCGATCCTGAACCTGAGTACATAGCAAAACAAACAAGTAGTACGTGAGACAAGAAAGTCTCGTGAGCTACATGGGTTTAGACCCCGATAAAACAACAAGTATCACATTATATATATATAAACAAATATATGTATCTCATCATCATACATTTAGCCACCCTATTGTGACTCTATCATCCTTGCCCTCCTAGCAAGTCTATCTAGTTATCCGGAACATCTCCAAATAACCCGTCATCTCACATACTTATTAATCGGGGATCCCCCGCCTTAATAAGCCTTATGGTAACGGTAAGAGGGAAACGCCCAATCTACCATTACCCGACTTCTAGCCGGATCTCGTCCGGTAGCAAGCCTCCTAACACATGATGGTCCATGGGTCGATGCCCAATCAGCCCCATCCAAAGTGACCGGGGATCCCCCGAATCACCGCCACACTATCACACGTCATAACTTCTCGAGTTATTCCATCTAAGCCCTTGGCTATCTCATAATTCATCGAACAAGTTAGTCATAATATTCATAATAATATATAACTAGCTCTACATACTAATAGTCTACACAATTAATCAAATAGACCAAATCACAAGTAAGAAAACATATTTCAATGGCTATGTACTCAGTAAAGTCCACACGTACTCACCTTAGCAATAAAGATGCTTCAACCGTATTCTTTCCGCCGGTTCCTTGTTCACAATTCGTCACTTCAACACTTCACCGAATGTCTAAAACAATTATCACAACAAGATTATCAACACAAACTGCTACCAATGTGTTCATCTACCTCTAGATAACACCCATCAATCCATTTCCCCCAAATATGGTGATTACCAAACCCTAGGTTTAACCAACCCTCAAGATTCTTACAAATCGAAATCATACACTTGTTTTCCTTGTTAATATACCATCTATTAAGTGTATACACCATTTATTTAACCATTAATCACCAACCCAAGATCTAGGGTTTCAAACCCTAGCTTCAAGATCCATAGATCTTGAGCTACAAAGATGGAGGAGTGAAGATTTACCTTTAATCTTCAACTAGGAGTGAAGAATCACGAAATTTGATGAAGAAATCGGTTCCAAATGGTGTTTTCCACTCAAAAACGTATACAAAGTCGTTGGGAGAGAAACTAGGGCTTTTGGTCTGCAATAAATGAGCATTTCCCGACTTTAATGCTGATCAGACACCAAAATCGCGTCGTGATCTATAGATCGCGTCGCTATCTTTTGCCCGCGATCCAAAATCGCGATCCAAGACTTCGCTATTTCGGGTTTCTGTGAAAACAGCCAAAAATCGCGTCGCTATCCCAAAAATCGCGTCGCTATCTTGGGCTGTGCAGCCCAGGCTGCACTTTTCGACCTTTGCTTCGACACGGTTTCGTCCATAACTTTCTCATACGGTGTCCAAATGACACGAAACCAATTCCTACGTTCTTTAAATGATTTATCCTTATTTATCATATTTTTTAAAAATTTATTTATCTACAAATTTCGGGTCGTTACAAGCAGCCTGTATTGGAAAAGGAAAAGAGAAGTTTGATGATGATTATCCAAACAGAGCCTTAGGTCACTACATGGTAAACAAAATGAACCATGTCAGACCTGCTAAACAAGATAAATGGAAGGTGAACATGATAAGGTACTTAAGAAAAGTTCCTAAAACTCAAGCTCTTGAAGACAAGAAAAAGGCTGAAAAAGAAAGATTAAACAATCCTGAAAATCAAGAAGCTGAGGTACCAATTCCACAGATAGAAGGAGTCCTGTTAGAAGGTCAAAAGGCAGAATTTGAAAGACAAAGAAAAATAGAAGAAGAACATTTAAATTGCCTTGAAGACCTAGTAGCAGAATGTAAAAGAGAAAAGGCAGATCTAACAGATGATGTATATGAACAGAAGAAGAAGATGATTGACTTCTTAAAATCAAAAGGGCATAGTGCTAAATCTTTTGGCAGGATGAAAATGATTACAATAGTAGATAAATATTGTACTGCCAAAAAAGAAAGAACTAGCAGAAATGGAAGTTGAAGCAGAAAAAGAAAAGGTGTTAGTTGAAATAGATCCCACAATAATACTCTCCAGAACACCAACAACTGGTGAACCTTCAATACATCCTAAGAAAAGGAAATGAGCTGAACCTGAAACTGAACAAAGAAAGAAAAGAAAACAAGAAATACAGGTCTTTGATATTCCTGTTGCTCCTATTGAAGATAATCCAATAATAAATTGGAGGCTAGTTGGTGATGCCATTGAAATTATAAGACAAGACAAATCAACCCAAAGATTTACTGGATGGAAACCATTAGTTATGTCTTGTAGTAGAGCTGATATCATTAAAATTCTGATCATAGGCAAACCAAGAATGACCAAGAAGTCATGGAAGAATTCAGGAGCTGGATACTTAACAAAAATGATTGACGCTGCATTTTATCCAGACAAATATCCTGAAATATTCACAAATAAGGAAAATGTACATGCTTGGAATGTACTTCCCACAGTGAACATGTACTTCTTTGAAAGATCAAGCAAAAACTGTGAATTGTACTTATATGAAAAGGAATATCCACATTCTGAAGAAACAATGTATCAGTTATACACAAACACAATGATGAAACCTTATGATGCTGTAATGTTTCATGAAAAACTTAATTATTTTATCAAAAGAAACAGCAAGTACATTATAGCTCAAAGAAAGCTGCAAAATCAAATAACTGTTGAAGGCAGACAAAGAAGAGCTAAACTGTTAGAAGAATAAGCTGAGAAGAATGAAGAACAGAAGAAACTTGATTAATTCAAAGAGAATTAATAAGTTTAGGGGGAGATTATTGGGAAATAAATCAGATATAACATTCTATTACTGATGCTGCAGTTAGTACTGATTCATGCATACTGAAGAATAGTACTGATGGGGCAGAATTGCAATTACTACTGATGCTACTGATCTCAAGTTTACTACTGATGATGGCAAACACTAATGACGTCTATTTTTAGTGCTAATCGTATTCGAGATTCTAGCATAGTTAGTTAAGGAATGTATATATTTATGTAATCAATTGTAATCGAATCCTAGAATAACTAGGTTAATATTTTAGTCTTTGATTTAAATCACAAACTGACCCAAATACTATTTCCTTCAATCCATTACTACTATATTACTCAAAAACAACCTAGATCTATTCGAAAATTTGAATTTAAAGGGTTTTTGAAGCTTTAATGGTTTTTCCTAAAACTCTTAATTCTTCATCAGTATGGATTAGATTCAATCCTAGCTTGATTCTAAGCTTAATATAACAATAAAAGGAAGCTATTCAATCCATAATAACAAGAAATAGTACCTTAAATCTGATTTTTGATCTTAAACCCCTTTTTCTTCAAAAAAACCTTCAAAAACCCACTGATTCTTCTGATTTTAACACCAATTGATGGATTTGGATCGTTTTGAAGATGAAATTATGCTCTGATACCAACTGAGGCTACAGCTGTGTTAGGAATTCCAAAAGATGATGAAAATGAGGTACTCTCTTTCTCCTTTGACTCTTTATTATCTGATTCAAACACTGATGAATCAGAGAATTCCTTGTTTAATGAAAAGCTTTTTACTAAAATTGATGAGAAATCACATTTGACAAAACAAATAACTGATTTGGAATCTGAAAAAGGTCAACTCTTAAATGATTTGAGTGAATTAAGTCAAGTTTCTCTTCAAATAACTCAAGTAAACAAGGAATTACAAAATCAGTTGTCTACATCAAAATCAGTTTTTCAATTTCAAATTACTGAGTTACAAAATGATCTACAAACACAAATAAATACAACGAATGCATCAAATACACAAATCCTAAAATTAAAAGATGAAAATTTAACCTTTCGTCGCCAACTTGAAACTCTTGTTCCTCAAGTAAATCAAATTAATAATTCAAATCAAAAAACACAAGAGTTACAACAACAGCTGTCAACATTTCATGCTGCTCACACCAGTGAAGTAAATCGTCTAAATCACATAATTAATACAAAAAATCTTGAAATATCAAACCTAAAAACGATGAAGACGGTATCAAATGACAAAGACGACTCCAAGCAGCTGATAAATGACTTAGCTATCCAACTCAGTCGAGAGCAAACATGGATGAAGTCTGCTGACATCAAGATGAAGGATTACCAAGATAAGTTGAAGGCAGCTGATAACGAAATTCAAAAACTAAATGAACAAATCACAAACATCACAAACAATTTTAACAAGGAAATCGATGAAAAATCAGCAATCATACACAGTCTCACTGTCAGAAAAGAAAATGCTGAAGAACACATTTCTAAACTAGAGCAGACGATTGTCAAAGCTGGTCATACTGAACAAACGATAAAATTAAACCAGCCTAAAGAGTTCAGATCTTTCAAGTCAAAAGTGGGTCTTGGAGCAGAAAACATCCGCCCTCTGGAAAAAGCTGCAGATGTTCTTCCCACACTATACAATTACGATTACATGAACTTGGGAATATGGCAAAGCTTTCTTCATATGCCGGACGAGGAAGCAGAAATCGAGAAGTTCAACAGAGAAAAGAAGGAACACGCTCAAATCAGCTTTAACTATTCTGAATTGAACTATACATATGAAAAGAATAAAGCAAAATTTGAAAACAATGAGTACTTCCCGATTGTCACTCCAGAAGAATTTTTCATCTCTGAAAATGAAGTTTTAAAACAAACAATTGAACCAAAGCTTTATGTTCCACCGTTGATTTTAGAAAAGAAAATTGTTCAACTTGAATCTGAAATTGTTGAAACACAAAAAGCCTTTGATAAAGAAAAGGAAAATCTTCAAATCAAAATACATAATTTAGAGGACACCATTTTAGAATTAAAAGCTAAAACGAACAATATTGTTTCTCAAAATTCGAAAGCCTCTTTATTAGGGCCAGCTCCAACAAACCCAGTTCCAATCATCTTGAGGAGAAACTCTAATTCACCTGTCCTAAATGCTTCCATTAGTACTTTAGAGCCTCGGAGCAAGGAGCCCAAGCCCAATGGAGTCAAAGGAGATGTGCAGTCTAAGAAGCCGAGTTCGTCTAAGTCTAGCACGCCTAAGAAGCCTTGCGAGCTTAAGAAGTCTAGACCATATACGTCTTCAGTTTCTTCTTCCACTGTTAAAATTAACAATAACAACTCCAAAAAATTTAAATCTCCGGCACTTGCATTTGGAACTGTGTATGATGCTTTTGTTTATCGTCCTGTAAATTACTCACCTGATTTTGGTAATGTGTGTGTCAAATCTGAAAAACTTGGTATAAAGACATTGAGAGATAAATCTACAAATAAACAAATTTCTCAGAATGATGATCGATTTTTTGTTAACCTAAATGCTCCATGTGGTTTAAAAATCAATGTTTTCCATAAATCTGGTAAAATTATAAAATCATGCAAAACATGTTTTCCACAACCATGCAAGAAATCTGTCTCTCATCCACACAAACCAAATAAAAAAGGTTCATCTTCACATGCTTCCAAAAAGGCAAAGAGTTCTTCCAAAACCCCACCAATCTCTGATAAACACTCGTCTTCTCGTCGCAAAGTTTCTCGAGGATCTTCCGCACCTAAGCCAAAGTCTTCAGGTTCCTCAAACAGCGACAACAAAACAACGACCAAATCTTCAACGTTTGTGAAATACACATGGATCAAAAATGAAAAATCTCATTGGATTATCCAATCCTCTGAAAAATCTTTAAAATGGGTAGTTAAATCCACAACCTCTGAACTGCCTCCTTGCAGTTCTCCAAAGCTCTAAATTGATCTTAAAACAATTTTACATAAAACATCTGTCACTAATCGTATAAGACCCATACATAATTGGGTACCAAACATGTTTTAATTGTTTTATGTAGAATTACCAGAAAGGTGTTTGAAGTTTGGAGAATGACTTATACACACTCAGTGTATAACTCGAACCACAACAGATTGACTTATACACACAACAGTGTATAACTCGCGCCACAACAGAATGAATTATATACACATCAGTATATGACTCGATCTTTAAAGAAATGGCTTATACATATTACAGTGTATAACCCGCGCTTCAACAGAATGGCTTTCAAGTACATCTGCTTGAAACCCGTTTTTCAATGACATCATTGGTTGAGGGGGAGAATTACTATATTCACTTGTCAAGGGGGAGAAAATTGACATTCTTATGTCAAGGGGGAGCATAACTGCTTTATGATATTTGAAAAACAACTGTCGAGGGGGAGCATTCTTTATAATCGCTAAATCCTGTTTCAATGCTCCTTTCAAATTTTTTTTGAATTATCAATATGGGGTATCCATTTTTGTAATATCCGTAAACGATCTCATTACTAATCTCACTTGGTACTGATTGCATCTGTGTATTACAAATTTTCTTATTCTATCTTGATAATAAATTTTTTTTACCTCAAACAGTTTTTCAACCTCCTACAACTTTACAATAACACAAGCTTATCAATGTTGAGTATTAGCTTTTGCAATATTCGTAAACGATCTCTTTACCAGTCTAGGTTGGTACTGATTGCATCTGTTTATACCTTTGTGTTCCTTCATTGTTAAAATTCTTTAATTGTAAATCAATTTTTCTCTTCTTACATAAAATTTACATTTTTCAAAATCAATACTCAATTACAAATTTTTTTTTACTCATATTGAGTTGTTGACATCACAATCTCATAAATTCTTTATTATTCTGTGATGCTCAACATTCCAAAATTTTTTATCTCACTTTGTGCTCACAATGATGTGTTCACAACGTAGGATACAAATTTTTGTCATATTCGTAAACGATCTCTTTACTAGTCTCGATTAGTAAAGATTGCATCTGTTTATGACAAATTTTTCGTCTCTTGCGTTGTGGCTCAATTTTTCACAACCCTGATTTTGCACAACATAAATTTTTCATTTTTAAATGACTTGTTTGTAACACTCAACACAATTTGCTGTTAAATTCGTCGATCTCTTTACTACTTTCACTCAGTACTGATTGCATCTGTTTTTAACACCATCTTGGATTGATTGTTCTTACTATTTTTAAACGATGTTCATTCTTAAACGCTCCGTGGAGAAATCATTTTTCATCTTCTCAAAACTGCTCAGATTCAATTCTGACTTTCTCCAGTTCTCACACACTCAAAATCGTTTTGAATGCACATTGTTATGTCATTGATCTTTGTATATCCGTCGATCTCTTCTCTACACACGTTCAGAGAAGATTGCATCTTTGTAAGTGGTATACTTCACTGATCTTTGATATAACCAAACAAATTGATTTCTTTTAAATTTCAAATATTTGATTAACAATGTCTCTAATCATCGTGTTTGTCATATCCGTAAACGATCTCTTTACTGAAGTTCTTCAGTAAAGATTGCATCTGTTTATGACTTCACGTGATCATTGACATTGCTATTCTTCATTTTCAAATATTTTTCTCAAAAAATTCAAAGGATTAAATCAATTTGTCGAGTACTACATGTTTCTGGTTCTCATTCCGATCTTGGCTCTTGATTTTCACCGACACACCATTCCTCTCTCCGTTTCCAAAACGCAACGATTCAGCTTTATCATGAGGACCCTTATCATGATCCTCATGAGGGGGAGAAAAAGAGCAAGAAATAGGTAAAATATCGGATGTATAACTGAACAACGTCAAAAAGAACCACAAACATCCCATCAAAGAAGAAACTTCATAACACATGTACTCAAATCAACTGCAAAATCAGAAACGCTTTAGATCGAGTGATTAAGAGAAAGAGAAAATGATAATCAGTGTACTAGATAGAAAAACAAGTGAAGAAGAACAAAACCGAATCATCAACATAATCTCTCTCCAAAACCTCAACCAACTCACATCTAAAAGCTTAACCGTTCAAATCATTCTTTCTAAAAAATCTCAACCACATCTATCCAAACCTTAACCGTTCAAATCATTCTTTACAAACCTCAAAACATCATTATCCTGTCCTCACAAAACCTCTACCACAAAAATCCAAAAACAAAATTCCCCAATAATTGAAATCTCAGACAAATCCTTCCCAACTGATATTTCATTACCAGAACTTTTACGTGAGAAAAGGGTAATTGACCAACATAATAATTGTTTGTTTGAGGGGGAGCATAACCGTTATAAACATGTTACCTCAACAACAATTATCAAGCATCATAGATCGACATAAAGCCACAAACTTTAAGAAAAGACTTCCGCTGCTAATCTCTCTATTAATGTGGGTCTTATTTTTAGTCGATCTATATGTATCTTCAAAGTAAAGTCTTCAAAATACTTCTTGTGGTTGAAAAGCTACAAGAAGTATTAGTTTTCACATGTTAACAAAGCTCAAGCTGATCCTGATACATCATCATTCAACGAAATATCTTCCAGGTACAACTCTGATACCAATTGAAAATCCGTTTTCAATTACTAATCTATGGATTAAGCAATATGAATTAAGAAAATGGAAGATTTAGATTAGGGCTTTAGAGAGAGAAAGTTAGAGAGATGGTAGAGAGAACAATTGCTGGAAATGAGAATTTGATTAATGGCAAAAGTTACAATTAGTGATTACACATGGTCCTTATATACCTATCACTAATTGTTTAGATTAGTCCTAATTGCATAACCAAACTAATATGCAATGTTACATAACTAGTCCCTAGACTATTGATTACAATTAAATATGACCCAACATTAGGCTTCAAGGACTAGTATATATAGTTCCTTATGAATTGTAAACATACATGTGTATTGATCGATAACATTAATATACATTGAAGCTTTTTGTGATTAAAGTGTTCTTATTCGCATTCGCATTCATTAACAGTATTCATTGTTATTAATCAATTAAACTATAGTGTTGATCCGCTGAAACTTCTCATAGTTTGTAGATCTGTGATTAATTAATCTGTCTGGGTTAATCGATCCTAACACTATATCATCTTCCGTACTCGGGGATGGTTAATTAACAAGGTTCAAATGTTGTCTTCGGGTGATCGTTGAGCCAAAAAGGTGTTGATTATTAGGGACGAGTTGATCGATCTTGAATCCTTGGTAGCTTGTCAATTGTGATGTAGGTACACAACGGGCCGAGCTCTTTTCTAGTTTTTTTCTTTTACTTTTTGAATGTTAAACTCACACATGCACATCTTATATCCTTTTAATAGAGTAAATTATACGGATGGTCCTTTAGATTTGTAGTAAATTTTATCAATAGTCCTTTAGTTTCAAAAATTACCCTGATAGTCTTTATTTTTTAAAGGTTTTTCCCCGATGGTCATTTATGAAGAAGACCGTTTTATTTTTCATGTTAAGTGGTACATTACATTTGATGCACATGTGGGTACTTTGGTTGGCGCCAAAGCCCATGCCACTACAAGAAAATTCCTATATAGCTACGGAAAGTTGCAACGAACTTGATTCCGTAGCAACTTTGCTATGGAATATGCTACAGAATGAGGTTCCGTAGCAATTTTGCTACGGAATATGCTACAGAATTTTAAACCATAGCGAATCCAAGATTAGCTATGGAATTTTGTTACGGAATTTTAATACGTAGCTAATTTGCTACGGAATATACTACGGAACTTGATTCCATAACTATTCTGCTACGCAATGGTGCTACGAAAATGAAATTTGTAGCTAATTTGCTACGGCAAAAATATCCGTAGCTAATTTGCAACGGAATTTTGCTATGGAGCTAGATTCCGTAACTATTCTGCTACGGAATATTGCTAGGAAAATGAAATTGTAGCTAATTTGCTACGGGCAACAAATCCATAGCTAATTTGTTACCGAAATCGTTATGGAACTTCATTCCGTAGCAATTTTGCTACAGAATGAAATTTCGTAGCTAATCTGCAACGGAATGTTGCTATGGAACTATATTCCGTAACTATTCTGCTACGAAATATTGCTAGGAAAATGAAATTGTAGCTAATTTGCTACAGGCAACAAATCCGTAGCCAATTTGTTACCTAAATTGTTATGGAACTTCATTTCGTAGCTAGTTTGCTACCAAATGAAATTTCGTAGCTAATCTGCAACGGAATTTTGCTATGGAACTAGATTCTGTAACTATTCTGCTACGGAATCTTGCTATGAAAATGAAATTGTAGCTAATTTGCTACGAAGAACAAATCCGTAGCTAATTTGTAACCGAAATCGTTATGGAACTTCATTCCGTAGCAATTTTGCTACCGAATGAAATTCCGTAGCTAATCTGCAACGTAGTTTTGCTACGGAACCAGATTCCATAACTATTATGCTACGGAATATTGCCATGAAAATGAAATTGTAGCTAATTTGCTACGGGGCAAAAATCCGTAGCTAATTTGTGATCGAAATCGCTATGGAACTTCATTCCGTAGCAATTTTTGCTACAGAGTGAAATTTCGTAGCTAATATGCAACGGAATGTTGCTATGGAACTATATTCCGTAACTATTCTGCTACGGAATCTTGCTATAAAAATGAAATTGTAGTTATTTTGCTACGGGGCAAAAATCCGTAGCTAATTTGTTACCGAAATCGTTATGGAACTTCATTCCGTAGAAATTTTGCTACAGAAAGAAATTTCATAACAAATTACGCAACGGAATTTTGCTACGAAACTAGATTCCAACTAATCTGCTATGCTATATTGCTATGAAAATGAAATTGTAGCTAATTTGCTATGGAGAAAATGAGTATTATTTGAGACGGGTCAAAAAGTTATAATGGTTCATAAAGCTCAAATGGGTCAATTTGGATATTATTTAGTTTTTGGATAGAACTATTTTCAAGTTGAATATTAATATAATCTGTTTTGCTAACACATTAAACATGTCAATTTGGTAATTGGTCAAATGGATCTTACTTATCATTTTTACATAAAAATTTGTACGTATAGGTGAGGAACAAAGAACAAAATGGTCTTCCTTTCCAAGTTTATTTATTGATATGTTATTTGTTAAATTCATGCAATAACATTTTGTTACTAATGTAAAATATGAACCAACGTTGCTCGTGTTTGAATTTGGGAGAAGTTCTTATTACCACACTTTAACATAAAAGTTATTTAATTACCTTTTGATGTGTTACACGTATTATGTTTGTATTAGGGGTGAAATGAGCCGAGCTGAGCCCGAGCTTGAATAGGTTTGAGCTCGGCTCGTTTGAGTTTTAGAGAGCTCGAGCTTGAGGTCGACTCGTTTGGAGCCTTATATATATATGTAAAGCCCGAGCTCGGCCATAGCTCGTTTATGTTTTCGCAGGCTCGTGCTCAGCTTGATTAGGCTCATTTAAGCTCCCTTATACACAAAATATATAATTTTTTTTATTTAATATAATATGTAAACATTTCATTTTTATATTATATACATATATTATATGTATAAAATGCAGACACATAATTATAAAAAGTGTATAAAATGTAAACATATACTTCCTCCACTTCAAAATAAATAATATACTTTGGGTTTCACAATTGGGTTTTTAGTAACTTATAATATCATAATTTTGTTAACTCAAAAATTTGTGTTTTTGTGGTACATAAGCTTTAACTTTGTTTTAAGATGTCATTAAGTTGGTCAACTCGATTTATTAATGATACGGATTTTGTGGTATCTCGGTGACTTATAATGAGAAACGTTCAAGGAGGTCATCATCTTTAGAAAGTCCCAAGGAACAAATCTCAACCATTGATCAATAAGATCTAATGGTCAAGATTAATCACATATGTTATATATTAAGGGGTATTTTGGTCATTTTTTAAAAAATAATTTTTTTTTATTTTTTATTTTTTATTTTAAAATTTTTATTTTTTTTATTTTTTATTTTTATTATGAAGGGGTATTTTGGTCATTTGGCACTTAAAAAAAATTTCGATTTTTTTTATTTTTTATTTTTTATTTTAAATTTTTTTTATTTTTTTATTTTTTTATTAATTTTTTTAATTAAAAAATAATATTTATTTGATAATTACGTGTATAACTTAATCACATATGATTTTAGTGTAAAATCACATGTGATTTTAGTGTAAAATCAGGTTTTAGTTAAATCACATGTGATTCAGAATGCAATCACATATGATTCACTATGGAATAACATTATGTGTCATTAATGAAAATTTAATAATTTTTTAAAAAATTAATAATAAAAAAATAATTTTTTTTAAAAAAATAATTTTTTAAAAAAAAATTAAAAATTTTAAAATAAAAAAAATAAAATAAAAATAAAATTTTCAAAATGACCAAAATACCCCTCAGTTAAAAATTAAAAAAATAAAAAAAATTTAAAATCTTAAAATAAAAAATAAAAAATAAAATAAAATATTTTTTTTAGTGCCAAATGACCAAAATACCCCTCTATGTATAAAATATGTGATTAATCTTGACCATTTGATCATATTGATCAATGGTTGAGATTTGTTCCTTGGGACTTTGTAAAAATCATGGACCTCCTTGAACGTAACCCGACTTATAATTTATATAAAATCTAATCTTGAAGTTCTATATAAATATATTATGTCCCCACATATCTTTCCAAATATATTTAAAATACTTTAGTGACTTTGAAACAAACCACCGATTGTTAATATATTTAACATAGTTTGATTTATAATAAGAATCGATACTTAATTTTAAAATGACTTTCAAACAAACCACCTATTTGAACTTTCTTCTACAGATAACTATAACTTATAGCCTAAATTTTCTCTCCACGTACTTGTGCCCATCATGGACGGTTCCTTCTTCCTCCAATTATGTCGATCACGTCTTTCTCTAATCTTTCACTCTCTGTTGTACAAAGCAATCACAATATATCGATTTTCTCCAAGTTTCACTTCGATCTCTACTATACAAAGCAATTTCAATATATCGTCACGGTTCCAGCAAGTTTGAATCATCTACTATTATTCTGTCCCAACAGGTTTTCATCATCTCTATAACGGTTATCTATGTATTGTGGTTGAGTATAATTCATCTATTTAAGTAGTCAATTGAAATGTAAATGTAAAATAGTTATCTATGCATTGTATTATGCGTATTGAATTTGTGCCTTTGTTAATGGTTAATTGGAGAAAACATATATAATATTATGGTCAGGTCAAACGTTTTTTCATAGATATTTGCGGTGACCTGATTTTAGTTTTAAACGAAATCGAAGCCAATCTATAAGTCCCTAGTAGAAAAGTGAAAACATAAATATTTGTTGTGACTTTTAAACATAATTTTCCATCGTGAACAATAACTGTGATTTGGGGATGTACTATTTGCATTTGAAGTTGTTCCTTGCTCCTCTTTATTTTGTGGTTAAATTGAGTCATATGTGCTGCTCTCATCGACTTGTCAGGTTGTAAACGGTGATTAAGCAATGATATATTAGTACAATACCGTCGTGTCGCATTTATTGTACAATTTTGCTCATTGGAATTAGTGTATTAAGTAGCGAATCATATCAATATATTAAAGGGTGAATCATATCAACCGTTTGAAATATTTGTGTTCATATCAATATTAATATGTGTTATTGTTCTACTATTAAACAGATTAATATATTTGGTTTAGTGTTGGTTTAATATTACCTCATTATCGATATTTGGTTTATTATTGTACTTACACGAATTAATATGTGTTCGCTAATTTGATTTTTTTTTTCCAGGAAAAATGTCTCAATTTAAATCAAATGAAGCATTAGTTAACAAATGTAAAGGAAACCAAAGTGGACCTTTATTGTTGAACCGTACTCCACGTACACATCCACGTTTAGTAAG
Organism: Calendula officinalis; assembly: GCA_963853835.1. NCBI lineage: Eukaryota > Viridiplantae > Streptophyta > Magnoliopsida > Asterales > Asteraceae > Calendula > Calendula officinalis. The sequence continues at coordinate 82,787,894 of OY970821.1, forward strand.
CACAAATACAAATGAAAATATGCACCCTTCAATATCAGTTGGTAGCATAACCACATCATCTAGCCCCACATTTTCCACCCCATCATCATCAGGAACATTATGTACATCTACATCTACCCCATCACCCGCACCAACGCCATCACCATCGGCACCGACACAATCTGCACCATCACATATCTTACCCACGACTGAAACTGGACATGTTGAGCAAAGTGTTGGCGTTCAACAAGGATCAACCGCACCGGATGGCAATTGTTACATTTTATTTACATTGACTTTAATCATAAACCTATATCGATAATATATGTATTTTGTAGGTTATCACCTGCTAGTCGTTGCTCCACCATCATTAGTTCATCCTTTAGTGAAAGAGTGGATCTAAATGGGTATAATTGGGCAAATCTAAGTGACGAGGCACAATTATTCTATTGGGACGAGTTTACGGTAATTATATGTTATCTCTAACTATATTGTATACTTTATATTTAAACTCATGTATTTCTTTTTTAATTTAGAAAAAGTGTTGCTGGGATGATGCAATTACCTCAAAAGTGAGGGCTGCTTGGAAAACTAAGGCGAGGGAAAGGTATAGTCAATATACCTACAATATGCGTTCATCAAAAAGAAATCCTACCGGAAAAAAGCCTGCTCATATATCATCAGAGGTGTGGGCAACTGGGCATCATGGAATGCTAAATGGATTTCCCCGGACCTCAAAAAGAAAGGAGACCAAAACAAGAAAAATAGGCGTAGAGGTGTTGTTGATGGACAAGCCTTTGCTACTCATACAGGTGGATCAGCATCTCATTTGAAGATTGCTGCTGATTTGGTAAGTAAATATATTGTTACATTTTCCTCACATTCTGATGTTTTATGTCGTATTGAATTAATTTTAATAGAAAACATAAACTTAAACACAAAATTATCATTTATGTAAAATGCATTACTATGTCCTGTTCTTAGAAAAATCATAACTAATTCTATAAAAATCGTATGACGGTGAGACCAGTGCCAAAAGTTCCGTATTTGAATTGGGTATATTTCGAAAGAAGGGACCGAAAACTGGAAATTGCGTTAACTATCGTGAAAAGTACAGTCTTTGCAGGTTGGTCCGTAATGGAATGTTTGGACATGTTAGTCTATAAATTTCATAATAAATAGTAGAAGAATCGTATGACCATGTTTAATATGTCTCTGGAAAGCTAAAAGAATGAACTTTAATTACATGAAATATTAACACGAAAAAAAATAGTGTTAGTGGGGCTAATGTGCTCGTGAACATATTGGAGTTTTTGCTAATCATTTATTTTGTGGTATTTTTGCAGAAGAAGAAGAGTTTGGGACATGCTCCATCACGAAGTCAGTTGTTCTTGTACACACACTAAGAAACATGATATGACATCTTTTACAAATGAGAAGGATAAAAATATCAATGTAAGACTCCTTTCACAAAAGTTTTAAATTATGATATTTTTAGTTCTTTATGAGTTAAATATCCTTATAACATTAAAATAAATTTGTAGGATGAGTATATAGACCGATGTGAACAATTGGAAGCAATAGGAGAGGATGTTGACGAAGACCAATTGTTTTATGATGTTGTTGGAGGACATGATCGGAAAAGAAGAGTGTATGGATTAGGAAACTATGGAAAGACAATTCCTTCAACTAAGGAATCAATTGACTCGTGTTATGTCCCGGATGAAGATCTCCATAAAAAGCTTGCCGAAACGAAAAGTGAGATTAAAGATATGAAGGATAAAATGAAGACACAAAGTGAAGAGGCCGACGCGAAGAATGCGAAACTTGAAGAGCAACTTGCACAAGCAATGACGGTTATTAATGCTTTTAAAGAACAAGTCAATACGCTTGCAAAAACCGGATAATCATTATTTGTTGAGTATTGATTTATTTTAATTTCACTTTTGTTTAATGAATTAGATTTTTTTTTATGTAACAAAGATTGTTTGTTTTAATTTGGTTTTGAAATTTTAGTAAATGCGATTTATTATAATGTTGCGACAATATTTGCTATGATAAAATGAAAACGTTTGCTACGACAAAATTATTATGGAATTTGCTACGACAATATGGCAACGGAGTTTGCTACGACAATATGGCAACAGAGTTTGCAACGGCAATATGGCAACGGAATTTGCCACGGCATTATGGCAACGGAATTTGCTACGCCAAAAGGGCTACGGATTTTGCTACGGCCATATGGCTACGGGATTTGCTACGCCAAAAGTGCTGCGGAATTTGCTACGTCAATGTGGCTACGGAATTTGCTACGCCAAAACAGCTACGAAATTTGCTACGCCAATGTGGCTATGGAATTTGCTACACCAAAAGGGCTACGGAATTTGCTACGCCAAAACAGCTACGGAATTTGCTACGCCAATATAGCTACGGAATTTGCTACGCCAAAAGGGCTACGGAATTTGCTACGCAAAAACAGCAACGGAATTTGCTACGACGAAACTGCTACGGAAATTGCTATGACAATATGGCTACGGAATTTGCTACGGCAAAATATAGCTACGGAATTTGCTACGGCAAAATATAGCTACGGAATTTGCTACGCATTAATATAGCTACGGAATTAGCTACGAAATCTCATTTGCTAGGAAGAATTTTGCTCAGCTATTCACGTTTAGCTACGGAAAATCAGGTTTTTGCTACGGAATTTGTCCGTAGCTATTTGAGTTTTTTCTTGTAGCGCCGTGTTACTCGTTTTTTTGAGGTATATTGTGAATGAAAGATTATGATGAAGGAAATTTAAGTGTCTGAATATGAAATAAAAAATGACAAGTAAACGTTGAGATGATTTGACTCAAGCCATTTTTGGTTTGTACACTTGAAGAAAATGTTACAAATACAAATACCCACCAAATATACTTATTAAAAGAATATTATCTCTTTTCTTTTAAACCTATGGCTTTTTTGTACTTTCAAGTTGTTCCGTGCTCTTACTTTGTGTATATATCTACCTATATATACAACCACATCATCAATGAGCATCCATGCTGAAACACAAATTAAGTCTCCACCTTTTTAATTCATTGACTTCGATCACCATTCTGTTTTCTTCAACTTTCTCAACTCTTTGAATATCATTGTTCCAATTGCATGCATCAATTCCAATAATCAAATGATCATCTAATTCCATCGATCTGCGATATCTTTGATCCAGGTATATGTTTGATTTCAACAGGTTCACAATTTCATAGATTTTAATTTGTTGAAAAATAATTTATTGAATTATACTTGATAAATGCAGGAAGCTATAACATACAGTTAATTATGGAAGATTTGAGTTGGGAAAGAAACATGTCATTCCCATGGAGTAACATGATCAATCATCAAGAAAGCTTCATTTTTGGTTCAGAAAATATCTTCTTCAACCCGATCCAAGACCTCCCAAAAACCGACCGGTTAACCGCCGTCACCAGCCGTCAAGTGGATTCTAATCAGTTAGCACCACCGTCCAGTTTTGGTGCTGCATATAATTGGTCTCAGCTGTCGGTTGTCAATGAATTCCATGATCAGGGCAAAAGCGTAATTCCAACCAACATCGCAGCCGCCGTGGAATCACTGGATTGCCTACTTTCCGCAACCAATAGCAATGCCGAGGCGTCATCGGATCATGACGATGGCATTCCCGTTATGTTCTCAAATTACAAAATGTTATGCAACAATATTATTAATAATAGTATTAGCGGTGTTTCATCTGGCGATTCTGTCACGAAAGATACAGATGACGGCATTCTTTCACAATGCTCATCGGAAATAAGACAGAAGAATACTCACGTCTTTTACGACGACAACCCGACAAAACCGAAGAGACACAGATCGGATCCGGGTCAACCCGCTTCTTCAAATATAAATTTCCGGCAAGCAACGGAATCCGACGAGCCAGATTCCGAGGCAATTGCCCAGATGAAGGAGATGATATACCGAGCGGCAGCTTTCCGGCCGGTGAGTTTCGCCGACGAGGAGGTGGTGGAGAAGCGCCGGAGGAAAAACGTGAAGATTTCAAGCGATCCACAGACGGTGGCGGCACGGCAGCGGAGGGAAAGAATCAGTGATAAAATTAGGGTTTTGCAGAAACTTGTTCCCGGTGGAAACAAAATGGATACAGCTTCAATGCTTGATGAAGCTGCTAATTATTTGAAGTTTTTGAGATCGCAAGTGAATGCATTGGAGCAATTGGGGCAGAAGCTTGATTATGTGAGCTGTGGTACAACTACTAATGCACAGAGTACAAGTCAGATTATTCAAAATATTAACCATAATGTTACACTAGGTGTACCATTTCCCATGCAGAATCATTTTTTACTACCTCATCAGCACATTTATCCTAATCCATCAGCAACAATATTATGAAGCAGCTAGTACTTGTACTTTATGCCTTAGGCCTTGTACTAAACCAGTTGGTAAAAGTTGTTGTGAACCTTCCCAATAAAGATTCAAGAAAACTAGCTAACCCCAAGAAGTTCTGATATTGTTATGATCACTTCATCATGGATGAATGATGAAAATTAAACCCAAAATAGAATCTAATTTTATTTGTTTAAGGGTTAATGGGATTTGATCATAATTGTGTCATCATTGTATTCCCTCTGTGTGTTATACTTTTTGCTATTTCTAACTTCGACTATTATCATAAAGCCATAATCTCATGTGTACATCAGTACATGTGCATCGTGTTGTTGTTTCTGTCTCTTTTTTTGCGTTAAGAAAAATGATATACATAATATAAAAACGTATATAAATTCTAAAACAAAATATACAATTATACCAAAATATAAGTTTGTCGTATGTAATTAAGTTTTTGTGGTGTATATATATGACATGATTTTTCATAATAGTTAATATAGTTTTTACCATCCTCATGCCATTGCTCTACTCATAAAAGGATGATTTTGATGAAATATCAATGTGTTTTTCCGTGATATATTTTACTTTAAAATATTAAACATTTTTTTTATAAATTTGTACTACAGCCTTTTTCATCATTTATTTAATTTCAATTTGTACTGCCAAGAAGCTAGAACTGAACAAATGCATAAACATGTCTACATCGAACTTGAACATCCTCTGACGAACTATTTAATTACTAGCAACATCTTTTTTTAATAAATGCATTTTCTATTATAATTAAAAAGTTATTGGTACGTTTAAGTTAGTAATTAACTACATATTTATCAGTTGTCTCTATTATATTATTTCGAAAACCTTTTATTTAGCAAAATTGCCCAAGCACATATACATTTCATCATTCTACGGTTCCACATACCAAATTGATTATAGGATATTCAGATATTAAAGGTTCTTGTTTTGTTATGGCTAATACTCTTGACAATTAACTAATAAATAAATATTCATAATTATATGTAAGTGTTTAAAATATATATTTAATTTTTGAGTAACCTTTTCAGAAGGGAAAAAAGGTTTATAATTAGTAATTATTGCATCTATGATTGTAACGAAAGGTAAGTAAAATAATTAAAGGTTATAACAAATACGTAATAGTAGAAGTGGTAGAAAGGTTTATATTTATATTATAAATTAATAGAAAGTGGTGAACTGAAGAAGGCAATGAATAAGATGCAGGGGTAAAATGTAAATATAATTCTGTGTTGAACACATATGAATGGGGCCGTGAGCCCTTAGTCAGTGCCAGTGGTCCTGTCCCACATTGACCCAACCCAAGGCTAAGCGTGCCCCTCGATTATCATCCCCGGCCCCTTCATCTATCTATTGCTTACCACATGATATATGCTTTCTTTCTATTTCACTTTTTTATTTATTAATTATAGACTTGTCACACATCTTTTTTTAACTTTTTGTCATACAGTTTCAAGTTCATTACCATATATTGATACAAGATTTGCGTTCAAGGGATCCATTATTTTTAAAAAGTCCCGAGGAACAAATCTCAACCATTGATTAATAACATCTAATGGTCAAGATTAATCACATATTTTATATATTGAGCGGTATTTTGATCATTTTTTAAAAAATAAATTTATTTTTTATTTTAGAATTTTTATTTTTTTATATTTATTTATTATTTTTATTGTGAAGGGGTATTTTGGTCATTTGACACTTAAACAAAATTTCGCTTTTATTTATTAATTTTTTTTCATTAAAAAATAATATTTATTTGATAATTTCGTGTATGACTTAATCACATGTGATTTTAGTGTACCATTTTATGTTTTAGTTCAATCACATGTGGTTCAGTATGCAATCACATTATGTTTTTATTAATGAAAATATAATATTTTTTAAAAAAAATATAATAAAAATTTTAAAATAAAAAATAAAAAATAGTGATTTTTTTAAAATGACCAAAATACCCCTCAATAAAAAATTAAAAATAATAAAAAATAATTTTTATTAAGTGCCAAATGACCAAAATACCCCTTTATGTATAAAATATATGATTAATCTTGACCATTAGATTACACTGATCAACGGTTGTGATTTGTTCCTCGGGATTGATAAAAATCATAGAACTCCTTGAATGTTTCTCATTGATACAAAAGATATAATTTCCTATAATGTTTTTATTAGGGCTGTCAAAATCTGACACGACACACCAAAAATACACGAAATGAAACGAAATTGGCACGAAACTGAAATTTGAATTCGTGTTCGTGTTGTGTAATACAAACACGAAGTCGCGTCGTGTTCGTGTTGTGTAATACAAACACGAAGACGTGTCGTGTAATACAAACACGAAGTCGTGTCTTGTCGTGTTTGTCGTGTTTGTCTTGTTTGTCGTGTTTTTAGCATGTAATAAGTAAGAAATTTGTTGTTTATTTTGTGTTGTTGTGTTTGTCGTGTTTATCGTTTTTTAATTGTGTCGTGTTCGTGTTACCAAAATAAAACACGACATCATGTCGTGTTGTTTTCGTGTTGAACGAATTCGTGTCGTGTCGTGTTATCCAGAAACACGAAACGATATCACGATTTATACAACTCATACTCTTATCGGTAATTCTACACTTTATGAATTAATATATAGTTTATAATAAACTTGCGTAAATAAAATCATTAACCTTAATGACATTTTATAAAATAAGCTGAGGCTAAACTTAAAGTGGAAAAAGTGACATAAATGATAAGACTTTGAAGATATCCATCTACTCTTTATGGATTATTTAATTATATATACGTATGAGTGTTACATATATTCCGTGAAGATCATGTATTTGATCTCATATTTCATGATTGACATTGACGATGTAATTTGACTTGTATTCCCACTCTCATGATTGGATCAAAATAGAGAGACAGTTTGCGTGGTTGGGGTTTCTTTTCTATTTTCAGAACTTCTGTTAGTGTACCTCTGGAATTATTATACCCATCCTAAAATAGATATAAGCTATAACTGTTTTTGTTTCTACAAGTTGTAAACTTTATAAATTTGAAATAAGCATCCATAACGTCCTTGTATGATTTTATTACTAAAAAAATTTGAGATTAAAAGAAATAAGAAATTAATTAAAAACTCGGTTCACATATTCAATCATCACGGTCCAATACGGTTTGCAGTTAGCTAGCCTTCCTAATTCAAAGTGGTTCATTAACAACATATTAACTCGGTTAATTTGTCCCTAACATGTTTTATGTTTCCCGGTCTATCTAGTATGATTGTTCGGTTCAATCGGGTTTTAAGACATTAAATTAAATTTATGTCTCAAGTTGGCAATATAATTTTAAAAAATCAACACCAGTAGCTGTTTTTGACTTATTGTACGTGCTCATGTAAGATTGGCGCATACTATTTGGACTTTGTGTTTAGTAGTTGTTTTCGTTTCTTTTCTTTTTCACCCCGGAAAACAGCAAAGAAACCAAACAAAACCTCTACATACAGACGCATGGGGGGAGACAACGCAAAGTCACAAACGAAACTTATAAATAGAAACAAGAACAAAAAAACAAAGCAAGGAAATAAGAAAAGAGGCCCGAAAAAAACCAGGCTAAACTAAGCCCAATAATACGAAATGCAGAACTCAGTTTAATGAGCAGCAGCCCAACACCCGATATACAGAACGCAGCACGAAGAAAAGAAGCACAGCAGCTGCGAGTATCTACGTTTAACGAGGGGGGATTGATTGAAAACGTGAGCGCGATTTTAGAAAGGAAAGTTTCAATTGGTTTCTGTTAACCTACGGGCTATAATTCTATGACGATGATAGCTATAAAAAAAATCCTTCAACGTTGAGAGAATATGTTAAGATCAGGTGGATCGTTTGATTTGGGCGCGTTTCTTCGTGTTTTTAGGTTAACAGCGTTGCTACGGAGGTACGTAACTTTTTTTTTCATGAGATTTCCTTAATGATGTATGCATTAGCAGTCAATTACCTGCAAATTCTAGTTAATTTTACTTCCTATTGTTGTGCGCGCGCTTTATATGAAGCAATGCATTTCGATAGCGAAAGAATGCACGATGCTAATTATTTTCAGTCTCATAATTGCTTGATTAACAGCTGTTAGTTTATTTTGTAGTGTGTTAATAATAAAATTATTCATGGCAATATAATCCAGGATTCGTTTGTGAAATAAATGTGCCTGCCTGTTAGTGATCAAAATGATTCATGACAGTTCTATTGTGATCATAATGTCGATATAAGGAACCTATCTGGATTTCTATCTTCATTTTCCTAATCAAAACAATTAAGGAGTGTTAACTGATCATTATCTAGCAGAACTGTGAAGGATGATATACCTTTGTATGTAAGCTGTTTCCAAATAGTTAAAACTAATATGAAGTCTTTCAAATCCATAAGTGGACAAATTACAACAGATAAATAAACAATCACACAAAATCAACATTAAATTGTGTTATTAAATAAACAAATTCACTCAGACCAAAAATCACAACAGACATATAAAAAAATTAATTGCACAAATCTCACACAAAAACGTATTTTTGGTTCACTATCTTGGGTTGGGATCATGTGCACTTTCCAAATTAAACGAGCCAAGTCCCGTTAAATTCTTTGTTTTCATCTCCAGACGATCCTTTTCTGTCATTAAACAATCATTTAACTCCATTACCACTTCATTCATAGTTGGTCTTCTACTGGGTGTGTGGGCCACACAAGCCATTGCAAGTTCTACTGCTTTCCATGCTGAATTAATGTCAAAATCACCCAATAATCTTGGATCAACAATATCATTCACATTCCCATGTGCAAGCTTTAAATTAATCCATCGAATTATGTGTATGTTGTCATTTTCATATCTGGTTATTGCTGGTTGGCCTGTAATTATCACCAGAAGCACAACCCCAAAGCTATAAACGTCACTTTTCTCAGTCAACCTGTTTGATGTGAAATACCTGCAAGCCAGAATTCTTATCACATTTATACCATAATATAAATAGATAAAAATAAAAAATTAGAAAACAAAGAAAAAAACTCACTCAGGGTCTAGGTACCCAGGGGTGCCAGCAACTACAGTTGAAATATGGGTCCCACCTTCTGTTGGAAAAGCTTTAGATAACCCGAAATCTGCTAATTTTGCCTGAAATGTTTCATTTAGTAAAATGTTGTTACACTTGACATCTCTGTGGACTATTGGTGGCTTGCAACCATGATGCAGGTACTCTAGACCTAAAAATAAAACCCTAGATGGTTAAAAAAATCTTTATAATCAATTAATTATTAAAAACTTTGAAATAATTTGCTTACGGACCATGTGCTGCATCACATGCTATTTGTAGTCTTTCTTCCCAATTCAAGAAACTCGAACTCGTTTCTGCTCAAGTAATTTACAACATTAGTACTTGATCTTATATGATTACAAAGTTTTAATTCTTGCCAAAATTTAAAACAAATAAATTAAGAATACCGAATAGATGGTTTTCTAAATTCCCGTTAGCCATGTACTCATAGATGATTCCTTTGTAGCTTTCATCGTTGCAGTACCCAACAAGTGATGTTAAATTTTTATGATGAACACTCAGTAGAAGATAGGCCTGTACATGCAAGAATTATCTATACATATATATGTCTATGTGTGTATATATGTATGTATATATGTGTATGTATGTATTACATTAGGAGAAAAAGTTACCTCAGCCTGAAATTCCTTATCCCCTTGAAGTGATGATTCAGAAAGCATCTTAACCGCAACTTGTGTATCATCAATATGCCCATAATAAACTGTTCCAAATCCTCCTTTCCCAATAACAACTTTGAAATTGTCAGTTATACTTTGTATCTCTGAATATGAGTACTGCTGTTTTCTTATTTCCAGCCCTGTTCCTGTTCTTCTTTTGCCTGCATGCAATTTTGCAATTATTGAATTTAGATTTATGCATCAAAATTTACAAAACTGTAGAATTAAAAAGCAGTGTTATTCTTTCATACCATGCTCTTTTTGTTTTTTAATCATAAATATGGCAGTCAAGATCACACAAAGTGATGCAACTGTTGCTATTACTGGAACAACGATTTTGTTATCCTTCTTGTTTTTACAAGTATTTTTGTTACAAGAACTTGCAGAAACATCTGTGTTTTTCTCCTCGTCATAACTGATATTTGGGTATAAATGTTAAAATGTTAAATCTCGAAACAGTAATTTGGTATATATACAGTTATGATATCCAAACCTCAGAGACAATGATCCTTTGTTTGACTTTTCTCGGAGGGCTGCTGGAACTGGCCCGATAAAATTGTTTCCTTTTAAATTGCTATAAGAATAGTAATTATTATTAATAATTTAAGAATGGTTTTTACCATTTAATTAAACTTTTGATGCTAATTCAAAGGGCAGATAACTTACAGGACCTTCAGGAAGTTAAGCTCAGATAGAAAATTAGGCACAATCCCTGTTAAGTTGTTGTTTGATAAATCCCTGGAATACGAATTTACAAAATCATATTATATAATTAATCTTCATAAAAGTGTTGACTTACAAGGTATGTATCATTGTGAGATTAGCTAATGCAGGATCTATTCCTCCATTTAATCCGCTAGTAGACAAGTTCCTGATTTCATACTATTTGTGAGTAAATTGTTGCAAGTAGAACGAAACGAAAACTATAATTGTATTTATTTTACTTACAACGTTACAATCTTATACGATTCGGTATCATTGTAAATGCATCCAACACCATCCCAAACAAATTCTTGTGGTGCACATGGATCCCCTTGCCAGTTTCGTGCTACTTTGTAACTTGATTTAATGTTCCACATTGCACTAGCTAAACACATTAATCTTAATTATCATTACTAGTAAATAAACATAGGTTAAAAAAAGTATTATTCACTTACCATCTAGATCATCTGTTTGCCTTTGCGGAAGCTGCTTTAAAGTATAAAGCTCGAGAGCGTTTATAATGGGAGGAAGAGTTGAATTTTTTGTTTTATTTATTGTGAGTAAATACGTTGATGCTGGAATTTCGGGTTCTGTGCTATAAATAGTGGTAGTTGAGTGATTTAACGGAGAAAAAGGTCCGTACGAAAGGTTTCCGTTCAAATAAATATTGAATTCTCGTTTCTGGTTTCTTTTCAATATCTCAATTTCAGCAAAATGCATGTACATGAAGAATTTATCGGTAATATTATCAGGAACCCAGTTTGGTGAAATTGCATCACTCATGACATCTGATGGTGGATCAATCGTTGTGAAAAGCCCTGTTTGAACTTTGTCTAACGTGTATAATAAAGTACTATTAGGCCAATTAATCGGACTCCATAATCGATCATACTTGTCAGATTTATACCTAAGTTGAAAATAAATAGAATACGATAATTAAGTGCTACAACAAAATTAAGTTTAGTTCTGAGAAAAAAATCTAGAAGGCGGCTGTTTAGTTGTAGAAAAATGCCAATTTTTCTAGTAAACTTTGCAATGAAAACCAGTGTTGTAAAAACCGTTTCCAAAACTTGAAAATGAGCAATTTTTTAAAATTTTCATTAGTTATTTTCTAGGAAAATGGAGATTAAAATTTAGAGAAAACTTTCTGCAACTAACCTGACTGTTCCAAACGGAGTTCCAAAATTTACGCGTGCAAAAAGATATAACGATCCGAAATCAGTTTCTTTATACATATTACTTGCCAAAAAGCGTAATTCAATGGCTGATATAAAAGGCGTTCCATTGCCTGTGTTTACAAGACAAACATGTATATAATCTGATGACAAAATATGTATGATCTCTATGCTTACTGGTTTAGATGATGAATTAAATTTTATTGTATCCCAATAATCGGGTCCAATATAGACATCAAATTTTGGAAGTTGGCCTTTGAAGTCATAATTCCCGTACATAAACCGTGTTCTTATTAGATACCTGTTACCCTTTCCTTGTGTCGGTTTTAAGGTGTAACAGTTTCTAGGGTTTTGAGGAAAACTTGTGAGTGTGGTGAGCTGTGTATCAATGGTGTATGAGTTGTATATTGGTAATATGTTATGGATTTCACCACTGTCTATGAAATCGGTATCTGATAAGTAGTTAATTCCTGTTATGTTGTCTGTGTAGGGTTCCAGAGTCCCACAATCTATGCTTATGAATCCTGCAAACAAAAGTTTTAATAAAGTGATCAGGGCACGTTTCGATATAAAAATATGTGGCGTTTTCAAATAAAATCTTCATGGAAAACTTGAAAAACAAAGAAAACTCGCTTTTTCAATTTTATAACTAAATTTTTGAAACTCCAAGGCTTTTAGGCTTCTAGCCTAGTGATATTGGTGAAAAGGATAATGTGTTGCCTATGACCCATAGGTTATGGGTTCAAGTCCCGTCGTGGACAAATGGTGGGGTTTATTCCTCATAGGTTGAGGGTTTGTGGGAAGCCATACTGCCCCTTGTGGATGTCACTGTCTAGGCTCGAACCACTAAGCTGTTAAAAAAAAAACTAAATTTCTGAAAACTAAAGTTTATACCTTTCAGTTATTTCCTTTCTAGACGTAGAGAACATCTCTTTATTTTATTTTATTTTCTAACTAGAAAATGAAAACGTTTGAGCATGTTTTCATTAATTTTCTAGAGCACTGTTTCAGAAATCAGCCTAGGCGGCCAACTGGTTCCTGCCACAATTTAGGTATAATCGGCCATATTAGGTGCTAGGCGGTCAATGGCTGTTAAAAACAAGGTTTTGTAGTTAAAATCGGTCAAAAAGTAGCTAAATTTTTTTTTTTTTTTTTTTTTAATTTAGTATTTTTGTGAACTTTAAACATTGTTGATTTGAACTTTGAAATATTATATATGTGAACTTTGAGATATAATTTCAAAATCTAGAATAATTTTACATATAAAAAATCCCAATCGATTTCACTATCGATTTGTGAAACCTTGTTCTAGAAATGAGAAAACACTTTCCATTTTCTAGAAAAGTGGATATGAAAATGCAAAGAAAATTTTCTGCAACTAAACGCAAGTGTAGTTGTATTTAGAGAGATTATGGTTTAGTACCTGATTGATCATCCTGGGCATGAACCAATACTGATATAACTGTAATAACTAAACTTAAAAGAACAATTTTTTTGAGAAAACCGTTGAACATCTTCATTTCTCTGTGAAATCCTTATTTTGAAGTCTCTATACATGGGGTCTTCTTATACATGTTTAAAAAGATTCCTACTTAATTTTTTTAATATTTCTTTATTTATACTTATTTTTGTTGTCGTATTGAGGGTGTTGCATAACTAAAAAACATGTATATTGCCTCAAAGTTTTGAAACCTTAATTCTGACATGTTGGTTTTCTATATATTACTCGAATGTATTGCACTCAATATGTCATTAGTGTAACTGCACTCTGCTCTGTGTATAATAATGCATTTCGTTATAGGTTGCTGATGCCTGGTATTGTTTTTCCGTATTAGGCAAACAATTATGTAACATTAGGTAGTTAAAACTACACAGAGAGAAAGTGTCAGTAATTATTTTAGGTGCTCTCAAGTTGAGAATAAAGTTTTTAAAAAAAGAATTAAAGAAATTGTCTTGTTTTATTCTAGAGTCTGCATTTTTGTTCTTAGGTTATTTTTTCAGGATTTTTTTGTTACTCCGTCTACTTTTCACCGTTAAACCCTAACATGCGTCAAACACGTGAGTGTATTTTGTGTTTTCCAATTTCTCACTGTCTAAATTACGTAATTTGTCTCTATCTATTTCCATTTCCCATCGTCTACAAATATTCAAGGACTTAACTTGAAAATATGAAATACCATAGGGACTATTTATGCAATTTAGACGGTGAAAAATGAAAAAAAGAGAAATACCCTCACGTGTCTGGCACGTGATGTGGTTTAATAATGAAAAATAGACGAAACTGGACGGACATAGAAAAAAAGGAAAATGAAAACTACAACGACAAAAATCCCGAGAAAAAAGCCTAAGAAAGAATACCACATAACCCGGAATACCTAATTTCTTTAATTTAATCAAAAAACAAAGAAATGAGAGGTCTGGTGTTTTAATTATTTTCTAAATAATCTGTAATTAAACCTAAGAGAAATCATAAAATATGGGGTTTGACTAGCTTAACCTGCGGAATTCTTGCTAGTGTGGGGCTGGACCATGATTAATCAAGATTATCTACCATTGTTTAAGATGTTCATGTATGTTCAAGTTCAACCCATTATTACTTAATTAGTAAATTGTTGGAAAGCTCCTTTAAATAATTCGTCTATTTCATTTTGCAGTAATATAAACATAAACTTTCAACCTAATATTTCTTAGATCCATGTTTCATATGCGCGTTTTCATGTTATGTACTTCCAATTCTTTTCTTTCTAATTTCAGGAGCTTTTACATACTTCATTGAATCATTGGTGTCTTAATTTTGTATAGACAATTTTGAAATAGATTCTTTTTATTAATAAGTTGAAAATAATAGTTTGTTTGACGATAAAAAGTCAAATCTGGAATCAATGGGAGGGAGTGGAGGGAATGTTATGTTTGTGTGTGCTGACTTGAATAACTTTGTAAAATTTAGATATTTTATTCTTTAATACTGTTTTGTCATGTAGTATTGTAGTTGGCATCAAAGGTAAAGAAATTCCCATTTAAAATATTTGGAAATAGTTTTTCCTTCTTGACTTGATGATTAGTGTCAATGATTGTTTTTCTTTGTTTTGTATGTGTTTGCTAGCTTTTGGTTTTAATGTAATTTCGTTGCCGTTCAATAAAAGTCTTTTTTTTACCAGTTGAATCAAACTAATAGGCTAATTAAAATGTAGGCTTATTACTGCAGGGTTGGGCTCGACACAAATGTCTAAGTATGATTAAAAAAAAAAGCTTAATGGGCTCGGATCAAACAGGAAGTTCATAAAATCAGGTTGGGTTCTTTTTTATCATATTATGTTTTTTTGATACAAAAATCCATTACTGATTAATTAAATTCATACAAAACAATAAATAAGCTATTAAAAAAAAACGGTGGGTGTGGGGAATTAATCAATGGATTTTTTTTATCAGAAAAATATAATACTTCCTACGTTTTAAAATAAGTGATACACTTTCTATTTTGGAATGTTTTAAAATAAGTGATACACTTTGAAATTTTCCTTATTTGGTAAAATATAATGAGTTCCATACCACAAACTATTTTAAAAAGGTGAAAATATACATAAATCTGTTAAAATAATAATAATATTTAAAAAAACAAGAATAACAAAAATACAAAAGAACTAAAAAACAAATATATATTAATTGAATTGATAAGTAATTTATTTATGAAATATGATTATGAAAGTTATTTTATTAACCTACAGAATTCTGGATACTGATGTGCTGGACCATAATAATTTAAATTATCCTTCATTATTTAAGATTATCAGGTAGGTATATTACCGTCAGTTTTCTATTAGTAGATTGCTGAAAAGGTCTTGGTTGTCATTGTTAAAAGAGTAATGGTATTAAGGCCTATCATTTAGACCTACTCATAGGCCTACTCATTAGATGAAGACACATGTCAAAATCAATGGATAATATTATGAGAGAGAATTAGTGGAATACACATGTCATCCTATCAAGTGGATAGGCCTATGAGTAGGTCTAAATGGTATGACTAAATATCATTTCTCTTGTTAAAATAGTCCTTGCAAACCTACCTAGTATTTCTTAGATTCATGTTTCATATGCTGCCTGCTTCTCTACTTAAATTCTAATTCCAGGTGCTTTTACGCTGTCCATTGCTATCTCATTCTTATATAAAAAACAAAATTCATAGAGATGTTTTTTCATTTCATTAATAGGTTGTAAAGAAATTGTATTTCTAATTTTGTGCTAACTGTTCTTAATTTTTTTGGAACCGTTTGACCTTTTTATATATGAAAACATACTCTTTGACCTAGGGTTAAATATGAATTCTCTCTAAATCATCAAAATTGTGAATAAGAAATTGTATTTCTAATTTAATTCTCAGAAATTATCTCAATAATTAGAATTTTGTGATACCAAGTTACTAACATATAGGATCATAATATTTAATTCAAAAAGTATCATTCACGATCCTTATTTACAATCCAAAATTGTAGTAACAGCTATGTTACCCCCAACAACAAGTGTACAACTGAACAACTATATTATGAAGCGAAAGTGTCATAATAGTGGGAATATTAGTTTGCTCTATATATAATGATGGTGAAATACCCAACTGACAATTGCCGTTAAAAAATAACCCAACTGACAAAGTGACAATTGAGTCGGGGAGGTCCATGATTGTATATATTGGTAATCGGGTAAGCCCGAGAACTGACGGTGGTTGGTGGTGACACGTGGAATTTGGAAACAAATATAGTTACAGGTTCAGCCTAATAAATACAAAGTGACAGCCCAACCCTTTTGAATCGTTCACACATTAGGTGGGTCTCCTTGACACCTTAAATTGAGTGAACAGCAGATATTATTTCTAGCATTTTGTGTGAACATTTTCAATTTATTTTTCATACCCTCAAGTCTTCATATTAAAATTTCAAATATCTACACTGTGAGAATTTTATCAATTTATTTTTTATACACCTATAGACAACAAACACAGAGTAATTTTTACTTTTTAAGATATCTAAAAATCGTTAGATTTCTAGGTGATGCCAACACGTATATGAGTCACGTAACACTTGTAAATAATTTAAACCACTGAGAGAAAAAATCACACTAACTTTTTGATATTTATACTACATTGTGTAAATATATAAAATAATTATTGTTGTGTATTTCCTCCGATTTAAAATAGGTGATATACTTTATGTTTCATGATAATTAATGCAAAACATCATAAAGATGGTTAAATTAAATTAATTGAATGGTTAGTGTGGAATGAACCTATATTTGGATAAAGTGAGGTTAATGATGTTTTAAAGTTAAAAATAAGAATAAATAAGTTTTTTTTACTTTGCTAAAGTAAATAATTAATAATATGAGTTTTATTATTTTTTTGCCACATAAAATAATTTTTTAAAGTTTATTATGAATTAGAGGAAGTATAAGTTAAATATATGATCAAAATCACGAACTAAAGAACTTCATCTTTGAAACAAACACCGTTTGCCACATGAGCAAAATAACAAAGCTACAACACCTATCACTATTTTCTGTCTTTTTGTATGTAATAGAAAATAGTCAAATTTAAATTAATAAAAAAATAAAAATCTGATTTGCGGTGGGAGGAGTGGGAAAAATTTGTGTTTTCAGGGAAGGACTCGGTGAATATGAATTCTCAGGGAAGGACATTCCGGCATGTTATAAGTACCCTCTTTTTTTCTTCACAATTTTGCCACCCAATTCCCCTTCTTCCTTAATATCTACACCAAACAATTCTATAAATTCGTGTTTAACGAATTGCGGATTCATAAAGATGACCATCATCGTTGACCAACCCCATTATGGTAAACAATCGGTTCATTTTCTTATCTCTTGAAATTCTGATCATTGATCAACCCCATTTGATTAATTTCAGAAATTGGTTTACGAAATTAATGAATGATAATTCCATATATATGCATCATTTGACTTTAATTAGACGTATAACATTCGTTCATATATTATATGTTTGTGTTTGAGAACAGAAAACGCAAGTCAGGAGCAGATCCCAAAGGAGGGGGAATCAGAATTGGTGCTGGATGGTGGATTTTGTATCCCCCATGCTAATTCTTTTGGTCACAGTTTTAGGTTCCTTCCTTACTTTCCAAAATATTCATGTCCAGACTATATCAGGCCTGATTGTCGAACCGAAATGATTTATTCCGGTTTAGTTCTCGGTTCTAATTTTCATACAAAATTGGTTCTTGCTCCAGTTGGTTCGGTCCAAAACTGAAAAGTTAAAAATAATCAAAAAAACCGTGGATTTGGTACCCCGAAACCATCGTCTTGGTTCTGATCGGTTAGGTTCTTAGACCGTAAAAGATTTCTTTTAAAAGTAACATCTTAAAATTAAGTAAAAAATAATGAATTCACAAAAACACCGTCAATTTTTAACTAATAAGGGGTTAGTCAAATTCTACGCTATTAGAATAGAGAAATGAGAGATTATAGGGTTTTCGACACGATTTAGGTATGTTAGGAATATGTTTCCGAATTTATTAAATCTTAATTTGTTTTTAAATAGGGATTACGCTATAGAGAGCGAAAGACAAAAAGGCGTAGAAGACTTTTACCGAGTAAATCACATCAACCAAACATTTGATTTCGTAAGTATCTTTTTGTTGACACAAAATATTTCATGAACCTTTTTCTATAAATCCGGCCTTCAACGAATTTGTAAACTATATGAACGCTTATGTAGGTCAAAAAGACGAGACATGAGTACCAAAAATTGGACAAGTTCAAAATGAGCATTTGGGAATGCTGTGAACTCTTGAACGAAGTGGTTGATGAGAGTGACCCCGATCTCGATGAACCTCAAATCGAGCACTTGTTGCAAACCGCAGAGGCCATACGCAAAGACTATCCTAACCATGATTGGCTTCACTTGACTGCCTTGATCCATGGTATATTTGAGTACCCAAATAGTAATAATAAATAATTGTTAAAGTGTTGTGTTCTTATTATGGCGTCTAACTTCAAAATGTGTTTTATAGACCTTGGAAAGGTTTTGCTTCATCCTAGATTTGGGGAACTTCCTCAGTGGGCTGTTGTAGGGGATACATTTCCGGTCGGATGTGCTTTTGATAAATCAATCGTTCACAACAAGGTCCGTTTTACAAATAAACTATCTTATTATATTAGTACTCACTCGTAAGTCATAACTAGTATTTAATTATTATTATTTTAAATAGTATTTCTTGGAAAACCCTGACTACAACAATCCCACTTACAATACGAAATATGGAATTTACTCTCAAAATTGTGGACTCGACAATGTTACGATGTCATGGGGACATGATGATTACATGTATTTGGTACAAATCGACACTCTACTCATCAATAATTTTATTTTGTTTCGTGTAGATCATCATTTGTAACAAGTCTAATATTTATTTGTGACATTTACTTTAGGTTGCAAAGGAAAATGGAACCACTCTTCCTTCAGCCGGACTTTTCATTATAAGATATCATTCGTTCTATGGTAAGAAGTCTGTTAAAAAAAATGAAATTAAAATTGTATTATAAAATTCGGTATTTACTTATTCTCGTTTGGTACAATAGCGTTGCATAGATCCGAAGCATATAAACACTTGATGAATGATGAAGACGCCGAGAATCTAAAGTGGCTTAAAATATTCAAGTACCGTTTTATTCTCTTAATGTTTTCCCCAAGGTTGAAAATACGCATTTGTGTTTATTATTATTATTATTTATTTATTTTTATGTACAAATACAGCAAATATGACTTATACAGCAAGAGCAAAGTTCGTGTGGATATCGAGAAAGTGAAACCATACTATCAGTCTCTCATTGATAAGGTGAGAACATTGTTTAAACCGAATTTTATGAAATCGGTCTATGTATTTATTAATGCTTAATTTAATTAATTAACCTGTCATGTAGTATTTTCCCGCAAAGCTACGGTGGTGAAGAGAGATCGGTTGAAGAAGTTAGTTCCAGTTTATTGTGATGTCATTAATAGGAATAAGTAATTGCTTCATAAGAACTGAACAATGTATTAGAATGTTAAAATACGTCTTATGTTTGTTCTCAATGATGTTTTTTTGTATTTTCAAGTGACTTATGTTTAGGTTCCGTATTGTTATAGATTTGATTACCAAAACCAAAGCAATTTGGTTCGTATTGGTATCTTTCTGTTTCATTTTTGTGTACATTAAAGTAATTAAGTCACTTATGTTTAGGTTCGTTATTGTTATGGTTTGACATCGGTAAGTTGAGTTGAATATGTAATCGTTACTAATAAATATTTCAAAAATAATTAATTCCTTATCATCCAATTGTTAATTCCTTATCGCCCAGATAATATTATTTAAGTTTATTGTATAGAGAAACATTTAAGGTAGTTTATGATTTTTGTAAAGTCTTGAAGGATAAATCTCAGTCATTAAATCAATTAATCTTCAAATCATCATCACCACCATCACATGTGGTTCAATATATCAACACACCATCAACTCATGTGTATTAAATCACATGTGATTGCACACCGCCGACCACCATCACCACATCATGTGTATGAAATCACATGTGATTCAACACCGCCGACCACTATTACCACCGCCGCCGCCGCCAACCTCTGTCGACCACCATCTCCACCACCGGCAACCATTCGCCACCGTCGCCTGCTTTCAATCGCATGTGATGGCGGCGGCGGCGGTGATTGTGTATTGAATCATATGTGATTTGATGATGGTTGTAGTTAAGAGATTTTTTATCAAATGACTAAGATTTTAGGACTCTATTTTAACGGTGGATTAACTACAATACAACTCTAATTAATACAACTCTAGGCAAATATGTCTTTTAATTCGAGTTTAATACATTACTTCATTTAGTCTCTTAGCGTAGGTGGTTATGATAAGTTAACTACGTCTGTTCTTTAGTTGTAATTTTATATGCGCAAGTGTACATCAAATTAAGCTAAACGAGGCAACCACAATTGACCATATATGCTGATCATAGAGACGTGGTATATGTTATAACTATTAATCTATTATTTATACCTACTTCATGTTACTACTCATATGTTATATCATCTATTGATTTTAACATATGTTTTAATTAAATAATTAGGAAAATAAATAAGAACATATACTAAGAATATATAATTTCTCGTTGATCATATTCTATAGTTATGCATAACTTACTTTTTTTTTTTCTTGTTTACTACTCTCTCGTTGATCATATTCTATTTAGACTATATATTAATGACATATATGTGATATGTTTTCATCCACCACACATTTTTGTCGATATCTTTCAAAAGTCAGTATATTAATTTCTTAGTAGACATATGAGTGTTACTTCTCATCTCAATCTCTATATCTGGTCTTTGATAAAATTAAATATCATTATTGTTGTAATATTTCTATAGTCTATACGATTTAAATATTAAATACTCAAAACATATTTTGTATTCATTCTTCAAAGGCAATATAATTACTTGGAATTACATGAAAATTACAAGGAGAGTTCCAAGGCTTCAACCTCCCAATGGTTTACTTTTCTACTTGCAAGTTGCAACATGCTGCTTAGAGAGTTTAGACTTCAGGCTCTCGTCGTGTATGCAGAGTGTATACTACGCTAAAACATTGACCAAAGAATATTGACTGATAATTAAGGTCAACAGCCGGCGGCTTAAGCCATATGACGGCCGGGGCGATAACTTGACTAATGAGTTTATCAAAATGGCACAAAACTCTTATATATAACATTTACCTCCCACCATTTCTATTATTCATACGTATATCATAAATCATCTTTTTAATTGTTCGACATGGCAGTTAACTCTCGTACGGCAATTCTCATCGTAATATTTATGATTGTCTTATCACATCCCATGCACCCACAATCAGATGCAACTGCCTTAACTTCTCGTCGTATGTATCCTTCTCTCTTTTCTTCTCTAACGTATTAATTATCTTTAAATTGTGCACTAAACTTTTATCATTAATATTTTGTTTGTGTTAGTAAAAGAAATACAGATATTGTATATTCATTTTTTTTTGTTTAATGAATTATTTTCATAGATTTACATTTTACTAGATACTATTATAAAGCTTTAGTACTAAATCATTTTATTTACGCAGAATTATATCAAGACCTCCGTTATCCACCATGTTTGTGCTGTCAAACAGATGCGCCACCGCCACCTCATTGCTATTGCGCATGCTTTGTGACCCATTCAGAAAGCAAGTCGCCTTAACATCCAAGAATATCACTATTACAAATAGATTCAAAATACGCGTCAACGTTTTCTTATATACAGCAAATAATTAAAAGATATTACTATTACACTTTACAAGCAACATTTGAAAGTAAACGTTTATTAACGGATTTGTATGCGACTGTTATTTTGTTATGCTGATCATGTGACTAGTAATTTGTACGTTATTACTATCGTGCCTCTATATTATTTCTCGATAATTCTACTTGTGTTACATTGATTACGCACGTGTATAAACACGTACATCAAGCTAGTTGAAATAAGAAATTGATAAACCAAACATGTTTTACACGTTAGAATACATTTTTATCGAATTTAAACGTCGACTTCAAAGATCCATTAACTCAAGTTCCAAACTAGAACCCGTGTTACAAAGTTCTATACAAAATTAGTCTTCATTGTCAAACCTGGTTTAATAGTTAGTTGACGTCAAGTTAGGTAAAAATCTGTAAGAAAAGTACAAGGACCTAAATCAATGATATGGAATTCGATATTTGAATGAAGATATAGAAAATATTGTTAATACTTAAAAGATTTAATTTACTAAGTCATATACTCCGTATATCTTTGTAGAATCAAAAAGATTTAGTTATTATTTGTGTCTATCCTTGTAAACCCTAGGTTTCTAGTATATAGAAAAACCTAGAGGCATAGAATTAGTGGTTCTTGAAACCCACGTTTATTTAAAAAAAAAACGTGTTTGTGTGTGTGCTCTAAGCCCAAGGTCATAATTATGATCATGTTAGAAGATTAAAAGCGTTCTACATGTTTATGTAGAATTGAGGCTTTTAGTAATCATTGTATAAATTGATGATGATGAAAACCTTATTTAGCAATACAAATCTGTTGGTTTAATTCCGCATTGTTTATGATTTGTATATGTTTATTCCAAGATCAAGTACTAACTATTCTTGAGCCTAAAGATCGATTTTATAGAGTTGTTCTAAACAAGGATCTATTAATGGTCATGATCAAATTAACTAAAGAAATTCAATCTGGATTAAAAGCATCAAGTGAAAGAGTCATAATACAAGTGAATGGTCATTACATCGCAAAACCAGGTAATGATTTAAAATACAAATTTATTTATAAGTTTTAAAAAGAGTCATATATTTTTTCAGAAGTTTTGCATATTCTTGAAAAAGACTACATATAAAAAGGAATTAATTAAAGAATTCTTGGATATATGTTGAAATATTTGAGACGAATTAAGAAAAAGTCAGCACATCAAGGGAATCTATAATTAAAGCCATACATATATATCTTTGAACTTTGAAGTCAGCAACGAATGATTAAAAAAAAAAAAAAAATCACAATTCGAATTATTTTTGTGTACTCTGCCAATCACAATTCGATTTACTAAAAGTGGCCGCAAGAGAATCGGATTGTTAAGGCAAAAAGCCTTACCCCTTAGGATCTTAAGATAACAAAACATCCTAGACTAGCTAGAATAGTTTATAGAATATATTTGCTAAGTTTAGGAGTGATACTGAGTGGGCAGTATTGACCACTTAGTATCAGTACTCAGTATTAGAAATCCAATACTGAGTAGAAGGACTGAGTTACATTTTCACATGTAACTGACTAAGATCAAATCCCTTGATCTTAGTCATTTTCCTTGACTAGTCCTTCGGTTACTTCTTTGCACATTATGTTAGATTTCTATATCATTATAAATAGAGATCACCTTGCAAAGAAGTATTCACCAATTTACTTTATACAAATATATCTCTTGTAATTGATCAGTGGTATTGCTATTCCACAGCATACCACACGTAGTGGAATTACACATTTGACTCTAATATTGTGTTCATCACTTTAATTATCTTAAGTCTAATTATTATATCAATTATATAAGTAATCCAGGGTTGTTGTGACCTAACAACTGATATCAGAGCAGGCTAAATAAATTCTTATTTAGTCGATCTATTACCCTGGCAGCTATTCCTTACACATACCTTTCCCAAAGTCCAAAATCCAAAATGTCTTCTATAGTTGCACCTGTCATGTCTGGAAAGGGAGTGCCTATCTTTGATGGCAAAGATTTCCATCAATGGAAACTAAAAGCTCAATGGTATCTCGAATCCATTCACCATGAGATGCTCACAGTACTAAATGATGGTCCCATCATTCCACAAACTGTGGAACCCGTTGCAGCTACTCATGATGCTCCTGAGAGCACAAGAACAGTTCCTAAACTGAAGCACACATGGACTGATACTAACCGTCTGTTGTACAATTTAGACTCCAGAGCTAAGGGGTGATTGGTAATGCAGTTACTAAGGAAATATTGAATGCAATTATGAAATTGCCAACTGCTAAGGCTATGTGGGATAGCTTATCAGTCACCTATGAAGGCACAACAAAAGTGAAGTTGCAGAGAAAAAGCATCATGAGAAGGAAGTATGGGAACTTCTTCTCAAGTCCTAATGAAGACATCACCACTCTCTATAACATGTTTAATACTGTTATCCATGATCTCATCAGTGTAGGGATTGTGAAGGAAGAAGGAGAACTTGTTCAAAAATTTCTGGACAGTCTTCCTCAATAATTTCTTGATATGACAAACTCTGTCAATGCTGCCAACAACATTGAAACATACACTCTTCAAACTTTGTATGGTTTAATGTTGAATCATGAGGAGAACAATGCTGCAAGACTGATCAACTGGAAGAAAACTGACAAGACTTCCACTGGCATGGCTCTAGTTGTGCAACAGGCTTATACTGTCACTGAGCCTGAAGAGCCAGAGGTTGATCTTGCTGATGTTGAGGCAGAGGAGCTTGAAACTCAAATGGCTCTTATGTCTATGAAGCTGGATCAGTTGAAGAAGAAGAGGCTGTGTGTTAGCTCTTCCAATACTGACCCAAGATCAGGTCTGTGTTACAGGTGTGGAAAGCCTGGACACATTGCTCCCAACTGTCATACTAAGTCAACTGAAACTGATCAGAATGACAAGATTTCATACCGAGCTAAACGGTATAGAGACAAGTATCTCAAGTTGAAGAACTGGAGTAAGGGCAAGGGTGCAGCAGGGAATGGAGCACCTCATCACGCACTTTACTCTGAAGCTTGGATGGATGAAGAGCTCAGTGATGATGAAGAAGAAGTTGAAAACAAAGCCTTTATGACTTTCACTGAAGACGATTTGAAGAGCTCCTTTGAGAAGGATATCAAAGAAGCTGAGAGGATGAGTGTTCATACTGATTGGGATTCCACTCAGTTGTACAAGGTGAGTTTCTTTCAAACTCATTCAGTGAATGAAAAAGAAAAGATTTTTGAGTACATGATTGTTGATCTTAAAACTTTGGTACAGAAAGAAAAAGCTTTAAAATTAACTATTCTTGAACTTGAAAGGGTAAATAATGAACACTTAGATAAATTAGCAAAATTTAAAGATTTAGAATTTAATTTTTTAAACTTAGAAGACATTAACCAAAGATTAGCTGATAAAGCTCATTTACACAAATTAGAAAAAGAACAATTTGAAAATCAGTGCAAATCTTGGGGAAATGCATCTATTAAATTAAATAAATGTCTAAATCAACAATTTCCAGAAAATGTGAGAGCTGCACTTGGTGTTGATCCTCAGTTAAAAAATAGAAACAATTTTGCTGATCTATTTGAAGAATTTTCAGATATGAACCCTATTCAGTTTGTCAAATCTAAAACATTTTGTGAAGTTGGATGTCAAACTGAGTCAGATGATGAGGATAAAACTATTTTTGATAAACCTATTGGCCCCTCCATCTGTTCAAAGTGCTATACTGAATTACAAGAGCTCAGTATTGAATTCTCGGAAAAGGAAATTTCTGATACTGATCTCGAAGTTGTGCAATATGACACATCTGTTGTTCCTCCATTTGAATTATTGTTTAATACAACTACTTTTGAAAAATGATACTACTTCTACTTCTAGTGTTTTATCTAATACTGAAGTTGCAGGAACAGAAAAGTCATGTACTAAAGAATCTAAAGAGCATGTTAAAGTTGTAATTCTAAAACATGATAAACAAAAAACAACTTCAACAGGATCTTCAAATGGCAAAAACAAGAAGTCTAAAAATAATAAGACATCTTTGCCAGATAAAAAGAAGAAACCAGATCCATCTCCTCCTAAAATGGTCAAAAATAATATTAAACCAACCATAAAAAATGACAAAAATAACATTTTAAAATCTATTGGTGATCAGATTAAAGTCTCAAGTCAAAAGTTTGCAAAACTTACTCATACTGGTCAACCAAAACAAAAACAATTTTCTAAAATTCCATATGAAAATATGTTCAGAAACAGACCTAGAAAATATTATAGATGTCATCATACTAGTCATAAAGGAGATGAATGTTGGACTGATCTCTCAAGTCCTAGGTACTCAGTACCAAAGAAAAGGAGCGAGTCTAAATCAGTATCACCAAAGAAAACCTCCAAGGTTTCTCCTGAAGTGATACTGACCTCTCCAACTAAAGAGATCAAGTCTCCAACCAAAGGTCCCATTCAAAAATGGGTTCCGAAAAAGAACTAATCATTATTTTGTGTCTTGTGCAGGGTGATAGAAAATGGTACTTAGATAGTGGCTGCTCAAGACACATGACTGGCAGTATGGAGTACCTTCTAAATTATACACCAGAGAAGGGGCCTTCTGTCAAGTTTGGGGATGATTCAGTTGGAAAAACAAGAGGGTATGAAGTAATCAAGGCAGGTAACATAACTTTTAAAAGAGTTTCCTCTGTAGAGGGTCTTAAGCACAATCTGCTCAGTATCAGCCAGATGTGTGATGATGACAATGAAGCTCGCTTCAGGAAGACTGCAGGAATTATCTACAATGACAAAGGGCAACCTGTACTCATTTCTAGAAGAGAAAAAGATGTCTATGTGGTCAACCTGTCTGAACTAGACCCTACTATTCGAGTTTGCCTGTTTTCTAAAGTCAATCCAGAACTGAACTGGATGTGGCACAAGAAACTCTCTCACATCAACTTCAGAAACATTAATGAGCTCAGTATGAAGAAGTTGGTGAGAGGGTTGCCCACTATTACTTATTCTAAAGATAATTTATGCTCAGCATGTGAAGTGGGAAAGCAGAATAAGAGTCCATTCAAATCCAAAGTCAACCATTCAATTAATGAACCTCTTACCATGATACATATGGATCTCTTTGGCCCCATCAGTACACTATCACTGGCCAAAAAGATCTATACCTTAGTCTTGGTTGATGAATACTCAAGATACACTTGGGTCATCTTTCTCAAGACCAAATAAGATGCAACCACAGAAATCATTGCCTTTACCAAAAGAGAAGAACTACAGAAAGGCAACAAGGTCAAGCAACTAAGAAGTGATCATGGTACTGAGTTCAAGAACTCAGTATTAGCAGATTTCTTTGAAGACAAAGGAATCGTAAAAAACTTCTCTGCAGCCTACACACCACAACAAAATGGTGTTGTAGAAAGGAAAAATAGAACACTGATTGAAGCTGCAAGAACCTTCCTATGCCATGCTGGACTGGCACTGAGCTTCTGGGCAGAAGCTGTAAACTGCGCAAATTTTACACAGAACAGAGCTACAATAGTCCAGAGACATCACAAGACTCCTTATGAGTTATATAATGGCAGGGTTCCTAATGTGGAATACTTCCACATCTTTGGGAGTAAATGTTTTGTACTCAGTACTAAACAAAATCTCAACAAATTTGCTCCTAAAGCAAATGAAGGTGTGTTCATGGGCTACTCTCCACACTCTAAAGCCTTCAGAGTGTATGTCATCTCAACTGAGATGATTGTAGAATCCATCCATGTTACTTTTGATGAAAATCAGGATGTTCATTCTACTTTAGAAAAGGAAGACATTAGTGGCATAGAAATTTTATGCAATCCAGAAAACGCCATTGCTGAACAACCTAAGTCTCACCCATACTATGTTGATCATGGTATGAGTGATACTGATCAATTCAGAACTCAAAATGACTCAAATGCAACAAATACCGAGGTTCCCATATCTGAGAACCCCAATACTGAGTTCCCAATAATTGATCTGAACAACTCCACCTATGAAGAAGGTGAAACTTCCAATACTTCTCAAGAATCCACCTCAGATCTGCAAAATGAAGAAGAACAGCAACCTGAATTGTCTGATACTGACCAGAATTCAGCTCAGTATCAGGCATACAACACATCAGTACAACAAGATATTGTTGACCTTGCTTCAAATGCTTCCTTAGGAAACAATCTGAGGGAACACAGAGACCATCCACATTCTAATATTATTGGTCCAATTGAACAAGGTGTCCAAACAAAAAGGAAGTCAGATTTTGAAACTCAAGCCACTGCAAACTTTTGTTTCTTTTCAAGTTTCCTGTCTACCATGGAACCAAAGAAAGCTGATGAGGATTTATTAGATGAAGACTGGGTAGAAGCTATGCAAGAAGAGCTTTCAGAATTTGAAAGAAACAAAGTTTGGAACTTAGTACCACCCCCTGCTGGCAAAACTGTTATTGGTACTAAGTGGGTATTCAGAAACAATATGGATAAAGATGGTGTTGTCATCAGAAACAAAGCTAGACTGGTTGCTCAGGGTTACAGACAAGAAGAAGGCATTGACTATGATGAAACTTTTGCACCAGTTGCAAGAATTGAAGCTATTAGGTTATATCTTGCATATGCAGCCTTCAAGAACTTCAAAATTTATCAGATGGATGTCAAGAGTGCTTTTCTCAATGGAAAACTACAAGAGGAAGTTTATGTTAAACAACCACCAGGTTTTGTTGATCCTAAATTTCCTAACTATGTTTTCAAGCTTGATAAAGCTTTATATGGGTTCAAACAAGCTCCCAGAGTCTGGTATGATACCCTGTCTGATTATCTAATTGAAAATAAATTTATATGAGGTAAAATTGATAAAACTTTATTTTCAAAAAGAAAAGGTTCTAACATTTTACTTATTCAGATATATAGATGATATTATCTTTGGCTCCACTGACAAGTCGATGTGTGACTGGTTTGCTAAGATAATGTCATCTCAGTATCAGATGAGTATGATGGGAGAACTTACTTATTTTCTTGGTTTACAAGTTGATCAAAAGCCTGATGGCACTTTTATAGACCAAAGTAAGTATGTGCATGACATGCTGAAGAAATACAAATTTGAAAATTTATCTTCCATGCACACTCCTATGGGTACTCAGTATAAAATAAGTAAGGATGAGACTGGTAGTTGTAACACCTCAGTTTTTCAAACCAATTTAAACTTTTAAATAAATGAAGTTTAACATTTAAAATCCATCACATTCAAAATATGGACTAACAAAAACATTGGGGTGATTAATAAGTGCCAAAAACCAGTGCTACAATAATATCAAATCTATAGTTTAAGGGAATCAAATAAGTACACCGAGCTTATCCATCCAAAGCTATCACTACGGGCCGCCTAGTCCTTAGCTCCCGAACCTGAGTACATAGACATAAAAGAAAACGTAGTACGTGAGACAAGATTGTCTCGTGAGTAACATAGGTTTTAGACCCGATTATAAACATTTGCAATTAAATAATATTAAATAAATAATAAATTGCAGATAAGTCAAACATGATCTCGAGCTTGCCCTAAGCTCACACATACGCAACGGGTCATCCCCGAAGCAACTCCCCCGATGTGGGTTATCGTCAAAAGATCTCATGGTAATTGGGGTTCTCCCAAACTTACCGAGATCATCACTCCCCCGTCTCATCGTGTTATCATAGTCCCCCGAATGTCGGGTTATCGTTCGCTTAGATATACTACCCTTGCGCAGGGAGGTACCGCCCCAAGTAGTAATCTTAACTCCCCCACGAATGGGTTATCGTTTCCGGATAATTTGACTAACACATAATTGGTCATCAAACATGAGCCTTAGCTCCAATTAAATCATCATTTCAACAAGTCAATGTCACAAATCATTTCATGGCATTTTATCATTTCAATCAATTACTTTATCAATAATATTTATTCAATAAAGACTCTTTCAATCATTTTAATCATAAAAATCGTTTTCCTATGTACTCAGAAAAGATCACATGTACTCACCATAGCAATGCTATCCAACACTTGTGTTTAACAACACAATCCTTACTTCCAAATCAAGGTAGTACTTCCGATTACAAGGTCTTCTTGACCTAACATCAATATCAATACAATAACTAGTTATTACCCATAACTAATCACTAAACAATCCATTTCACTTCCCTAACCACCAAGTTCATCAAACTTGGTGGAAATCTCAAACCCTAGTTCAAGATTTTCCATCATCAATTCCAAATCTAACTTGTACACATTGATTACAAGTCTACAATGAGTGTTTTACACTCATGAAAGTTCATCTTCCCCAAAGATGATATGGTTAGTTCCCAAAACCACCATTGTTACCCATATTAAGCTCAAAATCAAGGTAACTAAGCAAGATGATCAAGATTTCTTACCCTTGATGCTTGAATCCTTCAATATGATGAAGATTTGAGCTCCTTAGCTCCAAAAGCTGACCAAAAGCTCTTAAAAACGGCTGCTATAACTCTAGGGTTCGTAGGTGTTATGAGCCCTAGACTTCACACAACTTTTTATAGTTCAGACGGTCCTCGCGCCCCGCTCGCGTCCCGCTCGCGCCGCGAGGTTACGCGGGTTATCCATCTGGTCGCCACTCGAAGCTGCCCCTCGCGCCCCGCTCGCGTCGCGAGCTTGACGCGAACCTCGACTCGAGCTCGGCGCGAGCCTCTCGCGTCTGGGCTCTGAAGTCTCTGTTTCATCTCGCGTTTCGCTCGCGCCAGGCTCGCGCCGCAAGGGCTGAACCAGGCAGATTCTTGGCCTTTAAACTTGTTTCCATCCAAGTTTTGACCCATACTTGGTTATACCAAGTCCCAAACATTCAAACACTCGATAAAACTCAACTCGAAACATAAACTAATATAAATAACAAAATTCACATAAATCCCGAACAAATTATACGATAACACAATACGTAAAATTACGGTCGTTACAGTAAGCCAGTATGTCAATTCACATACCGAGGTATGATTGGTTCCTTACTTTACTTAACAGCTAACAGGCCTGATATCATGTTTGCAACATGTTTGTGTGCTCGGTATCAGG
The DNA here is from genome assembly GCA_963853835.1 of Calendula officinalis. Lineage (NCBI taxonomy): Eukaryota > Viridiplantae > Streptophyta > Magnoliopsida > Asterales > Asteraceae > Calendula > Calendula officinalis. Next base: position 82,819,308 of record OY970821.1, read on the forward strand.
CTGATCATAAGGAATCACATATGAAAGTTGTTAAGCGTATCTTTAGATATCTTTCAGGTACTCCTAACATGGGTCTTTGGTATCCCAAAGACTCAAACTTTGACCTTGAAGGGTATACATATGCAGATTTTGCAGGTTGCAGGTTGGATAGAAAAAGCACAAGTGGAGGATGTCAATTCCTTGGTGGAAGATTAGTTGGGTGGTCATCCAAGAAGCAAAACTCAGTAGCAACTTCCACAGCAGAAGCAGAATATGTTGCTGCAGGAAGTTGTTGTGCTCAACTATTATGGACGCAGTATCAACTCATGGACTTTGGGTTCAACTTTCAGAAGACACCCATTCATTGTGATAACAAGAGTGCTATTGCTATCACTGAGAACCCAGTCCATCACTCAAGAACAAAGCACATTGATATCAGACACCACTTTATTCGAGATATTGTGGAAAAGGTTAAGGTTGAGGTATATTTCGTTCCTACAGATGACCAATTGGCTAATGCATTTACTAAACCTCTCTGTGAAGAAAGGTTTATGTATCTACTAGGGCAATTATGTATGCTGAACCCTTAATTTTCCTCAAAATTTTTCTGATACTCTCTGCTCAGTATTACTTCTAATACTGACCAGCTCAGTATCACTCATCTGGTTTATCAAAAAATAATTTTTTTTATTTTTCATTGATTTATAGATTAAATTAAATGTTTTTATAATTTTTAAATTTTTTTTAATTTAATTTAATTTTTTAAAAACTCGGTATTGGAGTCCTGGAGTGTTAAAACTGATTCTAACCCTCATACTCCCCAACGGTAACCTTTCTTAATTAGAAAGTTACCGTTGGAACAGGATAAGGTTGTCATTTCAGCCATTTTTACTTCCCTATACCAAAATTATCGTTAATTAAGTATAAATAACCGTTTTTCTTTTCATTTAAAACTTTCTTCAGTTATTTCATTCTTAATTATTCGATTTCTCTCTGCGATTAACGAATTCACTTTCTTCTTGCAAGCAATACTTCTTTTGATTCGTAAATCACAGATTCAAATGGCGAATTACACTTTTTTCGCACCAGAGGTTGCACCGGCGACCCAGTTTAGAAAATACGAAGTGCCCAAGTTCGCGAGGAAGAATATCACTGCAGATTTCAATATTCCTCCAGCTTAGGCGTGCCCTGAATTCACACATATTGTTACATACTTGAAGAATTATCCGATCACTAAAGCTCTGACTCTCTCTCCTCGAGCTATATATCTAGAAATGCTGTGTGAATTCTGGTACTCTACAAGACTTGACTCTCCAGACATGATCACTGGTTGGGTCGTTCGAGATCAAAGAAGGGATTTTGTCTCAACAGCTATAATTAAGGAAACACTGAGACTTCCTGCCCATGCTCAGTATGAGCCTTTTGTTGATCGAACAGAGGCCAGAACAGTATTGCCCTTTATTGGTCGCAGAGGAACCACGAGTATTATTAAGAGAAATGAATTTGGTCCTATGTGGGGTGTTCTTATTTCAACAATCATTCGCTGTATGACCCACAAGACTGGAGCTTTAGACCAAATTAATGAATTTGGGATGCAAATAGTACATGTCATGTACTATGGTCGAGATATTGACTATGCAAGGTTAATATTCAATGAGCTAGCTACTCTGGTTAGGGCTCAAATCAGGGAATTTAATGTACCATTCAGCAGATTTCTATCCTTCATCTACCAAAGCTCAATGCCTGCACACATTTATGATGAATTTCACACTCCAAGAGCTGATCTTCCTCCCCTAAATGAGAAAATATATTTTTACAGACCAATGGAAGGAGAACTTGTACCGAGTCACTCCATGTGGGCCATTGTACATGCACACTTAAATGATGAAGAAGAGGATGATGAAGATAATTCTGATACTGAATCAGATGATGGAAATGATGATAATGATGATGATGGTGGTGATGGTGGTAATGCAGATCAAGATGTTGAGATGCTGGATGCTCAACCAGATCAAGAACAAGAGCAACCACACATTCCTCAACTTGAACAGGATCCTGATGCTCCTCATATTGCATCTGATTCTGATACCGAGTCAACAGAAGTGCAGCCCATTACCAGAAGAAGAAGAAGAAGAAGAAGAAGAAGAAATTTGTCTCCAGTGATAATGGGTGCCTTATCATCAGAAGAGGTGCAGCACACTCATATTCCATCATTGACTGCATCTCTTCAAGAGCAGAGTCTAGTTGCTGCTACCGCTGACCTTCCAGGTCCTAAACCAAAACAAATTGCTCAACCAATTGAGGAACCTCATGTTCCTCTAGATGTGGAGATCCAATATGAGCAACACACACTGGAAGGTGCTCATGATAGAAGAGACATAGGTCCTGAAGGTGCTGGTGCCTCAAATCAACATACAAATGATCCAGCACCGACCTCTGTAGATGTTCGAAGGGAATCTGAAAAGTCTCAGGTATGAATCTCTTTAAAACTCTAAAACTCATATATATATATATATATATATATATATATATATATATATATATATATATATATATATATATATATATATATATATATATATATATATATATATATATATACTTTCAAATATATATCCTTTTATGGCCAACATAGTTAGCCCACTGCTGCTATGCAACATTCATACACTAAGCACCTAAATGATCACTGTCAGTCTACAGCTGTCTCAACACTTAAGTAGACAATGGTGGTTGATGTCACACTGACACCCACTGGTGCTGCTTGAATCATGTCCAACTTATTCTTGAGTTGGATCACATGATTCAAGAAGTGATCACTAACCCTTAAGCCACTATAGCCAAATACTCTCTAGGGGTTTTAGCCACATTTCTGTTATCACTTTGATACCGAGTGATAAACATTGAAAATCAAAAGAAGCACATCCCAGGCTTCTATTTCCCAAACCCAAACCTATCTGCAAACAATCATGCATCAAATTCTGGCCATGCAGACCATTCAGAACAACATTCTGGCCAGGATGGACACCATGAGTAATGAGATTGACTCTCTAAAACAGTCAATCGCACTGCTCCAACAACAACATCAGCCTCCATCAACTCCACAATCTCAACATGGTGGACACAATGAAGAAGATGAATGAGGCAATGATACTGAGCCAAAGAAATCACCCTCCAATGCTGATACTGAGGGTGATACTGATGCTGCCACCGAGCCTATGCCCTCCCCTACACATGATGATCAACAAGGGGACATAGGTGGTGATACTGAACCTCTTCCTTCCCAATCCAATGATAACAATAAGGGGGAGAAGAGACAAAGAGAAGAGGAAGTTGATCAACCCGATCCATCTGCTCAGAGGGAGAAAAGAAGAAAAATAAATGAAGATCAACTTCCACAACAACAACAACAACATCAGCAAAGCACTCATACTGAACCACTTCGGTTTCAGTATGAAAGGAGAAGACAAAGAGGGAGGTCAGTCTTACAACAACTTGAAAAACCATCTGAGCCATCTGCTCAGGGGGAGACTACCACTGACCAACCTCAGCAAGTTGATACTGAGCCTTCTGCTCAAGAGGTGAACAACATGCAGATCATTGTCTATAGGCCTTTTGTCTGGCCTATTGCTAATGATGAAGATGATGAACCCAATCCAGTGCCTTCACAGAATTTTCTAAACTTTGCACTGGATGTGGCAAACAAAGAGTGGTTATGTCCTCATAATCAAGTGAATAGTATGCCTTCACAGAATTTTCTAAACTTTGCTTTGGAGGAGCCTCCAAAGCAACCAATCTCTCCTCGTGCTGAAGTGGCTCCTAGAGCTCCTAGAAGACCAATCACTAGAAGAATGACCAGAGTGGTTATGTCCTCAGAATCAAGTGAAGAATCTGATACAGCTCCTTTAATCACCAGACAAAGGAGTGAGGAGGAGACTGCTCATCATACTGAGGATGAGATTGAAGCTCAAAGATTCTTCCCCATCAAGGAAGAAGATCCTGAAACTGATACTGATGCAGATGTTCCATGGAAACCTCACATTTTAAGAAGAAAAGGAGATGATCATCTTCAACAATACTGGAACATTGTTGCTCAAAGAAAAAGGTATGGGGAGAATAGAATGGGTATGCTGAGAAATAGAACATTTCTCAGTGTGAGGGATATATGCTGGCTAAACATATATGTCAACAAAATCAAAGTCAAAACTGTTGACAAATCCATATATCAGTCTGCACTGGACCAGTCAGTCCTCCCATGAAGATTTTTCTTCATGATATCCAGAACATGGGACTCCAAGACTGGGTGAAGATTGCCAGATTGATAAAGGAGTTGCCATCAAGATCCTCTGAAGCCCAAGTAATGATGGATGAAATCTGGGCTGTTGTTGCAGTATGCTTTGAAAAAGGCATACTATATCAGGCAGATTACAGGGCACTCAGTGTGATGACTGAGGCTGTCAAGAACAACAAACCTGAGTGTCTTAACACTTTCAGGATTTTCAATTCATACCCTGTACCTCATATCCTTGTTTTCCAGGATCAAAAGAGCACCATATATCCAACCTCTGGATATATGTATACTGAGCCAGAAGATAGGGAATGCTTTATCACTGAAGCAGACTTGCCAAAAGCTCCTATCAGTCATCTTGTGGGTCTGAAGTGGATGATAACCAAGAAGGAGGATTCTTGGTTCAGGAAGAAATTTGTTGTTGTGCTTAACAATAGGCAGGATGAACTGAAGAAAAGAGAAGAGTTCATCCACATCAAACAAGAGGTCTTCTATGAGTTTGAATCTATCGACAGAAGATGAAGAAGAAGACTCTGCTGCCTAATTTTTGTTTATTAATTAATTCTCTTTGTAATTGTCTTGTTATCATTAGATAGGGGGAGATTATTAAGGCAAAACGCCTTACCCCTTAGGATCTTAAGATAAGAAGACATCCTAGACTAGCTAGAATAGTTTGTAGAATATATTTGCTAAGTTTAGGTGTGATACTGAGTGGGCAGTATTGGCCACTCAGTATTAGTACTCAGTATTGGAAATCCAATACTGAGTAGAAAGACTGAGTTACATTTTCACATGTAACTGACTAAGATCAAATCCCTTGATCTTAGTCATTTTCCTTGACTAGTCCTTCGGTTACTTCTTTGCACATTATGTAAGATCTCTATATCATTATAAATAGAGATCACCTTGCAAAGAAGTATTCACCAATTTACTTTATACAAATATATCTCTTGTAATTGATCAGTGGTATTGCTATTCCGCAGCATACCACACTTAGTGGAATTACACATTTGACTCTAATATTGTGTTCATCACTTTAATTGTCTTAAGTCTAATTATTATATCAATTATATAAGTAATCCAGGGTTGTTGTGACCTAACACGGATGAAATTAAAACAAAAGAAAAAAAACCCACGTGGGGGTTGTTGGCCACAAAAAGAAGAATTTCACGTATTAAGGTAAGAATATATTAATTATGGTATTTTCTAATTTTTGCAAAATAATTCGTGCACTTCCAAATCTTATGCTGTTTGCTACTCAAAATCTACCAACGTTTTACTATGGATGAAATATGCTTTTCTAGATCATTCTTGAATTGGTTTGTTGACATCCACGTGGATGAAATTCCACAAAATATTCTCTGCTGCAATAACAACCAAAGTTACTATGGACCCAAGTTAATATGGTTACTCACTTTTACTACTGATCCGATGTTACTGCTGATCTTAATCATTTATACTGATCGGTTAATACTAAAACTTTGATGCTGAATTATTATTAAAACTGATGGTAATATTGTAGTTAATATTTCCCCTTAACATGTTACTACTGCTCGTGTGCAAGTTAGTACTGCTTATTAATTATTATTACTACTGACGGGGTAATGAGCATGTTGTTACGGATGATTCACTTTATGTCATGCTTTTCTTCCTCATAACCGATACAACATACTTTGGAGAACATGTCAGACACCATGTTAGCTTTATAATACGGTTATTGATTGTATTCGGTTTTTAATCACTTATTATTACGTTGTTCGTTCCCGACCAAAAGAGGATGAAAATAACTTGTGATATTTATGTGATGTATATCACATTGTTTTCTTGTTCAAGATTCTTATGATTCTTGTTTCAAGAAAATTTCACACACACAGGTTGAAGGTTTGATGAGGATAAAGGAAGAAGGTTTATTTGTTACACATTTGATCTTCATCAGTTGATTACAAAAGAAGATTTATTTGATTTTATTTGAAGAAGAAGTGGAAAATCTTACTACATAAAAAGTTTTATGTGATTATAATGTAACTGCAATTCGACAGAATCTTAGAGAGAAGCTTTGTTGAAGGCCAAGAATGCCCTTCATATGAGTTATGACGTTGTTGTTTACTTGATTTAGACGGGATGAGATGCAAGATTTGGTTTTCTACTTCAACTTCAAATAGATGATAATTTATTTTCTTTCAGACGTGATTGATATAACCTCGAAGACACAAGAATGGTAGCACACTTTCAGGGGAAGAAAAAGTGTTGATCATTCAAGGGGAAGTTCAAGTTTCTCGGTTTTGTATTTGATTATGTCAAAAAGGGGAAGAGACTTGAAGATTCTGAGCTGATTCTACAAGTTTTGTCATCATCAAATAAGGGAAGATTGTTAGGAATATTTCCTATGATATTCCTTAGATTTGATGAGTCAAAACTTGAAAATAAGAAAAGTACAAGGACCTAAATAAATGATATGGAATTCGATATTTGAATGAAGATTTAGAAGATATTGTTAAAGCTTAAAAGCTTTAATTTACTAAGTCATGTATATCTTTGTAGAATCAAAAATATTTAGTTACTATTTTGTGTCTATCCTTGTAAACCCTAGGTTTCTAGTATATAAAGAAACCTAGAGGCATAGAATTAGTGGTTCTTGAAACCCACGTTTATTAAAAAAAATGTGTTTGTGTGTGTGCTCTAAGCCCCAAGGTCATAATTATGATCCTGTTAGAAGATTAAAACCGTTCTACATGTTTATGTAGAATTGAGGCTTTTAGTAATCATTGTATAAATTGAAGATGATGAAAACCTTGTTTAGCAATACAAATCTGTTCGTTTAATTCCGCATTGTTTATGATTTGTATATGTTTATTCCAAGATCAAGAACTAACTATTCTTGAGCCTAAAGATCGATTTTATAAAGTAGTTCTAAACTCAACAGTAAGTGTTAGTTTTATTACTTTATAACTAGAACTAACTATTCTTGAGCCTATTGGTGTTCCTTTACATTAGTTGACGCCAAAATTTTTCCTGTTAATTAATCCCATTTGCATGCATATGAGGGTATTTTCGACATTTACAACCTTTTCTTTTAGAAGGTTATCTAACCTGTAACTTAACAAATTGTATTATTTCCCAAATTTATATTAAACAGATAATATAAATATTAAATACCCAAATAAATAACCGTGAGACATCGTCCAACCATACACCGTTAAACCAAAACAATAATAGCATTAAAAATATCGAAAAACAGGAACACGTAGAACGGTAGAAGATGCCTAGAGTCGGGTTTTATAAGCAGAAATCCATCTTTAGTTTTCTAAGATAATATTGTATTTACTTGATTTATTCTAAAAAAGTCTTTGTTGGGTCACATTTAGGTTATTTAATTGTCCAGGGGTGTAATATGTGATATGTATTGTAATCAATAGTCTAGGGGTACTTTATTGAAGGATTTATGTGCACAGTTAGTCAACTTATGATGATACATCCATACCTACGAAACACTTAAGGGTCGCACCGGAGAGTGCATGTAATACGAGCAAGATAAGCAATGATACTACGAAGAGGAATGATTCATAATAGTCATTATGAATCAGTTAAGTATTAAGTTAAGTTTAACTTATTACTAGATTAGTTCAACTAACTAATTAGTACAAGTACTTGTACATTTACTAGTTGAGTAAATATACAATGTGTTAATTAAGATTATCCATGATATGTTTTAAAGCTATTAAATCATATAGTAATTGGATAATATTATTGTATAAATCATATAAAGGTTATTATATAATTAATTATTAAGAGTATAAATACAAGTATATAATTCGTGTATATGGGTACCGAATTATTAGTGTATTAATACTAGACATTTGATAGTTAAGTGCAACAATAATAAACTAGTTAAACTATAAGGGACGGAAATGTAAAAGGATAAATTTAATTAAGAGATTAATCTTAATTAAACTAGAAGGGCCCTAAGTGAAAGTCCTTCTATTATAAATAGAAGGCTTAGGGATCACTTATGGGGTTACACCACAAAGCCGAAACCCTAGCCCCATACTTCCTCCATTCGGCCGAACCTAGAACACAACTCTTTGGTGTTCTTCGTTCTTCGTGTTCTTCAAGTATTGAAGAACAAGTTCATTGCTTAGATCAACTAGAAGATCACTCGATTTGTTCTTCATCAGTGGATCTATCTTAAGCAAACAACAAGGTATGTTTTGGGAAACTGAAGGAATTATGTACACAGTTGGTCAACCTATGCTGATACATCCATGCCTACGAAACACTTAAGGGTCACACCGGTGAGTGCACGTAATACGAACAAGTTATGCAACAATACTACGAAGAGGAATGATTCATAATAGTCATTATGAATCAGTTAAGTATTAAGTTAAGTTTAACTTATTACTAGATTAGTTTAACTAACTAATTAATACAAGTAGTTGTACATTTACTAGTTAAGTAAATATACAATGTATTAATTATAGATTATCCATGATATGATTTAAAGCTATTAAATCATATAGTAATTGGATAATATTATTGTATAAATTATATAAAGGTTATTATATAATTAACTATTAAAAGTAAAAATACAAGTGTATAATTTCGTGTATATGGGTACCGAAATTATGGTGTGTTAATACTAGACATTTGATAGTTAAGTGCAATGATAATAAACTAGTTAAAACTATAAGGGGTGGAAGTGTAAAAAGGAAGTTTAATTAAGAAGTTAATCTTAATTAAACTAGAAGGGTTTTAAGTGTAACATCTTCTATTATAAATAGAAGGCTTATGCTAAACCCTAGATATTGATTCCTTGCCTCCTTATACACGAAATCTCTCCCTCTCCTCTCCCTATTTCGGCCGAAGCCATAAACACAAGAACACAACCTTGTGTTCTTCGTTCGTTCTTCGTGTTCTTCGAGTTTCGAAGATCAAGGATCGTTGCAAGTGATCAACTAGAGGATCGTTCGTCGTGTTCATCATCAGTGGACTTATCTTAAGCATTAACCTAAGGTATGTTTCATGGAACACATCTTCTTCTTCTCCTCTTGTTCGAATTCGAACCAAGAACCCTAGGGTTCTTAGTAGTAGTCGACGAACACACACAAGTATGTGTGTGTGTTCGAGTTCTTCGAACAAGGTTTCTTTCTTGTTAACCTAATCTAGTTTTCCAACATCCCAATCCTTTAGGATTTAAGGATTAGGTTTAATCCCAGTTCCGCATTTAGGGATTAAATCAGCTAGTTAGTTTTAACCGATCAAGAACAAGTTCATGTTCTTGGTCAGTCATGGTTCGAACTCGTGTACTAGGTGGTCGATCCAAGTGATTGATCAGTCGCATGGTGCGTAGTAAATCCCTACAGTGGTATCAGAGCGCTGGTTTAGAAATCTAGACTAGATTAACAAAGATTGTTTGTTTACTTTATTTACAAGTTTTTTTTTTTTTTTTGTTTCAAGTTTTTCTTCTTGCTTCTTCATATTTTTCAAAAAAAAGGGAAGAAACCCTAGGACCAAGAACATTAAACTAGTTTAAGTTTAATTGGTCAAAAAGGTTTCTAGAAAACCCTAGTAATTTTCGAAAAACCCTAGAAAGAACCCTAGGATCAAGTATATTAAACAAGATTTGTTTAATTGATCAAAAGGATTCTTTCCTAAACTCTTAGAAATTTCGAATAACTAGAGGAATACTTGGACACCAAGTTTATTAAACTAGTCTAGTTTAATTGGTGGAAAAGTTTCCTAGCCTTAAGTTTTCGAAAACCCTAAAGAACCCTAGAACATTAAACTAGTTTAACTTTAATAGTTTAAAAGTATTAATTAGGATAATAATCTAAAACCTAGTTAATTAGACAAGTTTATGTCTAAAAGGTTTAAATTATTATTTTGATAGATTTATTAAAGCTAGTTCTTTAAACCTAGTAATTTAGACAAAGTTTATTATCTATAAGGTTTAAATTAAAAAGTTTAAATAAATTTATTAAAAGTTATAAATCTATCTTAGAATTTAAACAAAGTTTATTGTTTAAAAGGATTGATTAAAATTAATCTTTTAATTAAAATAATGTCTTTGATCAAGAAAGTCAAAACCCTAGTTTTGATTGATCAAAAGCAAGATTAGGGTTCATCTAATTAATTTAGGGAATTGATAAAGAAGATGTTAATTTTTAAGCTCTAAAATTAACAAGATGTATTTAATTGTTTATGTATATGTATTTAATTTTCGGAAGTTTTTTTTTAATTAAATAAAATTGAATTTTAAAAGATATAATAAGTTTATACACATTTTAATTAGTTCAAGTTAAAATACATGTGTATAAACTAGATGTAATATTCTTATTAGAATGTTACAAGTTCATTCTAAAATATACATGTATATACGAATATATATATATATATTAAATACAAGATAAAATGAAACAATTAAAAAAAGGGTAATGTTATTTTGATCTTTGATAATAATATTATAAGTAGTTATTGTATAAGTTATAATATAATTAGAACTAGAAAGTACAAAGTTATGATTTCATAATAACTAGAAATTGTACAAGTTGAAATTATATGATTAACTAGTAATATACAAAGTTATATATATATATATATATATATATATATATATATATATATATATATATATATATATATATATATATATATATATATATATATATATATATATATATATATATTAAGATGTATAAAGTTATAAGTTATTATAACTAGATAATTATACAAGTATAATACACGAATTTTACAAGTCATGTAATATACTAGATTAATGATCAAGTATAAATAACAAGAACCTATATTTAACTAGTTCAAGTTAAATATAAGAAAGGTTTAAACAAACAAAAAATTATTATATATAGTCTTTATATAATAAGTTTATTAGTTTCACCAAGTATAAACCGGTGATTGTGTTAGCCTAAGTTTTATCATGGTTGTTGAAGCTAGTGGGAGCTACACAAGAAAATCACAAAGTTTGTAAGTGTGTCGTTAAGGCACAAGTTATGGTCGAATTTAATAAGTAAGAAATAAAATGTTTAATTTCATTATTAGACATATGAAAAACTAGGTGTGTTAAACTAAGTTTATGTTTCAAGTTCATGAATCGTAAAAGTTTTAAAAAGTTTAACATAAGTTTTATAAGTTTTTCAAGTAATATAAAAACAAGTAAGTTTTTATTAGAAATAAGGTTTCTCACAAGAACCTAGTAAAACGTTTTGTACACCTCGTTTTAGGTATACATGTAAAAACGTGTGAATTCTTGAAACTATAAGTTTTAAAGAATAGTTCTTATGTTTAAAGAAGGTGTCTTGGAGAACCATTCAATTCACAAGTCACACATTTTTAAACAAGGATTAAGATTGGAATAAAAGTTTAAGTTTAGTTTTAAGACTTAAACGAAGCCAAGAAAATCTTAGATCGAAGTACTATCCACCTAATGGAACACCTCTCTTGTTAAACGATATTCATATTGTAAGGATAAAGAACCTTAGATATGGATTCAAATCATTGCGAGTGTTAGGGTGCGTAAGGTTCTGTGATAATCGGGAGTCCTGGCGCAGAGCATCGCACTGTCTTAGATGGTTTGATCTACTTTGGTGATAATCGGGAGTCCCGGCCCAAAAAGTACTTGAGTAGAATAAACATACTAGACTTTATTACTAACTTAGAAATGTACGATTAGATTGTACAAAGTTGTAATAAGATATAAGTCTAAAGATTCTACGACCCCTAGGAATGGTGTCAAGTCTTGATATGATCGGTAAGGAAGTTACCTACCAGAAATAGCATGTCTCGTCAGGAAGTGCCCAAACCTTGCGGCGAGAATGTGATATATGGATCCTAGGCCTAAAATATTAATTATGGGTTTATAATGTATTTAAGAAAATGTTTATTGATGATTACTAATTAAACTGGGTTTGATTTGTAGATGGCAGCAACAAATGTGATTGCGACAACAAGTACCAACAATCTCTCACTTCGCTCAGTCCTCGAAAAAGACAAGTTGACTGGGTCAAACTTTCTCAACTGGGAGCGCAATCTTCGTATTGTGCTCAGGCATGAGAGAAAGTGGTATGTCTTGGAGAGAGCAGTACCGAACACCCCTGCTGTTAATGCCAGAGCTGAAACGAGGCAAGCTTATGATAAGCATGTCAGTGATGCACTTGATGTGAGTTGTTTAATGCTAGTCACCATGAGTCCTGAGTTACAAGCGGGACTTATGGATGTGCCTGCATTTGAGATGATCCAGCAACTTAGGGATTCATTTCAAGAGCAAGCTCGCACCGAGAGATTTGACATCAATCGAGCCTTCAACTCTTGCAAGATGGTCAAAGGAACGCCGGTGAGTGACCACGTCATGAAAATGAAGGGACACATGGATCACCTCGCTAGACTTGGTCACCCTATACCGTTGCAAATGGCAACAGATACTATACTCAACTCGTTGTCTGATGGCTACAAGTCTTTTGTGGTCAACTACAACATGCATAATATGGAGAAATCCATTGCTGAGCTACATTCCATGCTCAAGACAGCTGAGTTGAGTTTGGGGACCAAATCTAAGGACGTTCTCTTGATCGGTAATGGCGGTGGCGGTGGGATGAAGAGAAAGGGGCATGGTGGTAAAGGAAAGGGTAAAACCTATCCTAACCAAGGAGTGCCAAATGGTAAAGGTTTTTAAACAAAAGGTCAAAAAGGTTAAGCCTAACACTGCGAGGACCGAGAACCGGTGCTTCAAGTGTGGTGAGGCTGGGCATTGGAAAAGAAATTGTCCAAAGGGTGCAAGTGGTAGTGGAGGAAACGCAAGTTCCTCAGGTAACACAACCACACTTCTTAATCACTTTAAGATACTTGTAAAGTACATTACGAGTAATCTAACTTTTGCAATCGTTTATTGCAGGAGGAGATGGAAAGTGATAGTGACCGGCATGAGATGGTGAGGATCCCACGAGCACCAAGTTTTTATAATTCAGTATTTTTGTGGATTCGTTTTAAACAATTTTACTTTATTGTTTGGATAATTTTATTTTTGTTAAAACAAGTTTTATTTTGGTTTTAATTAAATTTCGAATCCATGGTTGAATTATATTGTGTGCATGTGTGGTAATTACACTAGTCAAGGTTTATGACTAGATTGTAAGTCAAGTTTTGATTTACTTATATTTCATGTTTTATTTATATTTGTTTGATTGTTGTATAAATAATGTCTTGATAGCTCAAGGTATTTAGATACTAGTAATTAGAAAGTTTTTCTAATGAAAGTGTTTAAGAGTTTTATGGAAGCATAAGGTTCAAAAGTTATTGAACTTAGTTAAAACATCCTAAGTAATAGTCATTACTTATGATAGCAAGTTTTAAAGTATTAGTATTAATATAATATGATTGTATTGGATATAATCAAGATAGACTCTAAAGAGTATTATTACAAGTCTTTCGTACTTGTAGTAAAGGATTTAATGAAGTCATAATTCCCTAATAGGAATAATTGGATATTCGCATAATCCAAGTAAAATGACTTTGACATTAAATGACTCTTAAAAGGGGACATAACTACATTAAAGTATTTAAGAATTAAATGGTATTATTGCAAGTCTTTTATACCTGTAATAAATACAATATTTAATCAAGTCATGATTCCCTTATAGGAATGATGGATATTTGAGAAATCCAAGAAATGACTTTGGCATTAAAAAAGATTCTTAAAAGAGTACTAATGTATTTAAGAATTGATAGTATCATTTCAAGTGTTTTATACTTACTAGATACATTAATCAATAAAGATCATAATTCCCTAAACAGGAATGTTGGATATCCGCAAAAATCCAAAGGATGATCTTGATTATTGATAGAATTCTTAAAAGATTTAACTACAAGTTATTGTCTAGGTCAAAGTAGTAGTTTAAGAGATGCTTAAGTTCCATAAAAGTAAGTGGGAGCTAAGACTAACGTAATTCATTAAAGATGTTAGTGAATTCAGTAAGTTAGTAAAACATTAACAACAAGGTTTTACCAAGTCGTTAGCCAAAGAGTTAAGAGAAATAATAAATGATCGATTAGATTATCGCAAACCAAATAGCGTGATCACAAGTCTTGTGATTAATTATTGCATATCTAATAGGTTGTTAACACTTCAGTGAATAACACAATTATTTAAGGAAATTTCTTTAACTAGTAAAGATATCTACAAATCAAGTAACTAAAAGTAGCTTTAGTTACAAGAAGAATTTTATGAATTCAAGAAACTAGGGAGTTAATTTCCAATCCTCCTATGTTTACCGAATTACATAAAAGGCAAGACTAGAATATGTTCTAAATTGTTGCAAGAACAATATCTAGCAAAGACAAAAAGTAATAGTATTCCTAAATACTCGTCTTATGTCTTTAGTTTAATAGAAATGATTGGTTCAGTGATAAAGTTACAATCAAGGCTGTAAGAATCATTAAGTAATCAACACAAACGAAAGGAATAAATAATGATCCAGTAATATTTCAGTATCTATGTCCAGTGAGGAATAGTACATGAGTTAGTATCATTTTTATTCAGACTTTGTATGTTTTACAACATCCATGAATAAAAGTCTATTTATTCAAAAGATACAAAATCCGTGACTACTCGTCTAGGTGGGAACCTTGATGGGACGTTAACGTCATCGCGGTATTTGGTGGTAGATTCGAAGTCATTCGAAGATAGCTACACAAGTCTTGTGTAAACCAAATATCGGTGATATTCTGTTGGAGGCTCAACGAATATTGGATTGACCACCGTGACAATACTTCGTGGTTCAAAAATTCAAAAGTATTGTTCACTAGGATTGTCCTTAAGCCTGAGGTATTTGGTTTAGGATACAATGACTAATGTGCTTTGGTTCAACTTAGAAAATACTGAAATACGTTTGTCATACGAGGCGATACTGGGTACAAAGGAAGTTGTATTTTAAACCGAAATATAACAAGATGGTAATTGCACCTCTTTGGAGAGATAATTATAAGTCCTTTGACGTGATGAGATAATTGGAAAGTGCATGGCCATGCCCAAACGAACTGATTTGTTCTTTGTCGCTTATCACAACAGTTTGAATCAAGAAGTCATGAAATGATTTCGAATACAGGAGTTGATAATTTCTACCATGCTCGTATTCATTATCACAAATATCGTGCTGCAAGGGATAAGCCTAACAACGTTACCCAAGAAGTAAAGACATAGTGTTCTTTACTAGGAGACGCTATTAAGAGTTTTTCATAAAACTACACCAAGGGTTACATAAGCTGTTTTTATGGGGTTGGTTACCTACATGCCCATCTAGAAGGCCACTGTAGCTCGTATCATTAAGACAAAGGTTACAAACTTGCACAAGTGGGAGTCTGAAGGAATTATGTGCACAGTTGGTCAACCTATGATGATACATCCATGCCTACGAAACACTTAAGGGTCACACCGGTGAGTGCATGTAATACGAACAAGTTATGCAACAATACTACGAAGAGGAATGATTCATAATAGTCATTATGAATCAGTTAAGTATTAAGTTAAGTTTAACTTATTACTAGATTAGTTTAACTAACTAATTAATACAAGTAGTTGTACATTTACTAGTTAAGTAAATATACATTGTACTAATTATAGATTATCCATGATATGATTTAAAGCTATTAAATCATATAGTAAATGGATAATACTATTGTATAAATTATATAAAGGTTATTATATAGTTAACTATTAAAAGTAAAAATACAAGTGTATAATTTCGTGTATATGGGTACCGAAATTATGGTGTGTTAATACTAGACATTTGATAGTTAAGTGCAATGATAATAAACTAGTTAAAACTATAAGGGGTGGAAGTGTAAAAAGGAAGTTTAATTAAGAAGTTAATCTTAATTAAACTAGAAGGGTTTTAAGTGTAACATCTTCTATAATAAATAGAAGGCTTATGCTAAACCCTAGATGTTGATTCCTTGCCTCCTTATACACGAAATCTCTCCCTCTCCTCTCCCTATTTTGGCCGAAGCCACAAACACAAGAACACAAGCTTGTGTTCTTCGTGTTCTTCGTTCGTTCTTCGTGTTCTTCGAGTTTCGAAGATCAAGGATCGTTGCAAGTGATCAACTAGAGGATCGTTCGTCGTGTTCATCATCAGTGGACTTATCTTAAGCATTAACCTAAGGTATGTTTCATGGAACACATCTTCTTCTTCTCCTCTTGTTCGAAGTCGAACCAAGAACCCTAGGGTTTTTGGTAGTAGTCGACGAACACACACAAGTATGTGCGTGTGTTCGAGTTCTTCGAACAAGGTTTCTTTCTTGTTAACCTAATCTAGTTTTCCAACATCCCAATCCGTTAGGATTTAATGATTAGGTTTAATCCCAGTTCTGCATTTAGGGATTAAATCAGCTAGTTAGTTTTAACCGGTCAAGAACAAGTTCATGTTCTTGGTCAGTCATGGTTCGAACTCGTGTACTAGGTGGTCGATCCAAGTGATTGATCAGTCGCATGGTGCGTAGTAAATCCCTACAGAAGCATCTTTCTCCCTTCTCCCCTCTTGGACGAATTCGACCAAAGAACCCTAGGGTTCTTTGGTTGATGGTCGAACGAACTACACAGGCTGTGTGTGTGTTCGAGTTCTTTGTACATGGTTTCTTTCTTGTTAATCTAATCTAGATTTCCAACATCACAATCCTTTAGGGTTTAAGGATTAGGTTTAATCCCACTTCCGCTTTTAGGGATTAGATCAGCTAGTTGGTTTTAACAGGTCAAGAACAAGTTCATGTTCTTGGTCAGTCATGATTCGAACCAAGTAAACTAGGAGGTCGGTCCTATGGGTCGATCAATTGCTAGATGCGTGTGAAACCCTACAGTGGTATCAGAGCGTTGGTTTTGAGATCTAAACTAGATTAACAAAGTTTTTATGTTTACTTTAATTTCAAGTTTTTTTTGTTCCAATTTTGTCCCTTCTTCTTCTTAATTTTCGAAAAGGGTAAGAACCCGAGGACCAAGAATATTAAACTTGTCTAGTTTAATTGGTCAAGAGGTTTCTAAGAACCCTAGATTTTTCGAAAAAGCAAGAAAGAACCCTAGGACCAAGAACATTAAACTAGTTTAGTTTAATTGGTCAAAAGGCTTCTTTCCCTAACCCTAGAATTTCGGAAAGAGGAAGAACCCTAGGATCAAGAATATCAAAGTTCTTGATCAAGAGGATTCTTTCCTTATTATTTGATCTTCAAAATCTAGGATCAAGTATTTTAAACCAAGTTTTAGTTTAATTGATCAAAAAGGATCCCTTCCTTTTTCCTCAAAGATTTCGAAATCAAAGGAGGTTACTTGGACACCAAGTTTAATTAAACTAGCCTAATTTAATTGGTGGAAAAGTTTCCTAGGCTTAAGGCATATTTTCGAAACCCTAGATGTAATCTAAGATCAAGAAAATTATACTAGTTTAGTTTAATTAAGTTCAAAGAATTAATTAGGATAATAATCTAAAACCTAGATAATTAAACAAGTTTATGTTTAACAGGTTTAATTATTATTTTGATAGATTTATTAAGAGTAGTTCTTTAAACCTAGAAATTTAGACAAAGTTTTATTGTCTATAAGGTTTAAATTAAACAGTTTAAATAAATTTATTAAGGTTATAATCTATCTTAGAATTTAAACAAAGTTTATTGTTTAGATAGGATTGATTAAAATTAATCTTTTAATAAAATAATGTCTTTGATCAAGAAAATCAAAACCCTAGTTTTGATTGATCAAGAACAAGATTAGGGTTTAACTAATTAATAAAGATTAAAAGAAGTGTTAATTATTAAGTTCTAAAATTAACAAGATGTATTTATTTATTTATATATATATTTCGGAATTTTAATTTTAAAAGATATAATAAGTTTATACATATTTTAATTAGATTAAGTTAAAATACATACGTATAAATTAGATGTAATATTCGTATTAGAATGTTACAAGTTTATTATAAATAAATACATATATACGAATACATTAAATACAAGATAACATGGAACAATTAAAAAGGATAATGTTATTTTGATCTTAAAGGATAATAATATAACTAGTTATTGTATAAAGTTATTATATAATTAAAACTAGAAAGTACAAAGTTATGATTTCATTATAACTAGAAATTGTACAAGTTGAAGTTATATGATTAACTAGAAGTATACAAAGTTATATATTAAGATGTATAAAGTTATAAGTTATTATAACTAGATAATTATACAAGTATAATATAAGTATTTTACAAGTCATGTAACATATTAGATTAATGATTAAGGGATAAACAACAAGAAAACTTTATAACCTATATTTAACTAGATCAAGTTAAATGTAAGAAAGGTTTAAACAAACTAAGAATTATTATATATAGTCTTTATATATTAAGTTTATTAGTTTCACTAAGTATAGACCGGTGATTGTGTTTGCTTAAGTTCCATCATGGTTGTTGGAGCTAGTGGGAGCTACACAAGAAAAATCACAAAGTTTATAAGTGTGTCGTTAAGACATAAGTTTTTGTCGAATCTAATAAGTCAAAACAAATGTTTAATTTCATTGTTAAACATGTGAAAAACTAGGTGTGTTAAACTAGATTTATGTTTCAAGTTTATGAATCATAAAAGAATTAAAATTTTAACATAAGTTTTAAAGTTTTTCAAGTAAGATAAAACAAGTAAGTTTTATTCTAGATAAGATTTTTCACAAAACCTAGTAAAACGTTTTGTACACCTCATTTTAGGTATACATATAAAATCGTCCAAATTCTTGAAACTATAAGTTTTTAAAGAATAGTTCTGGAGTTTTAAAAAGGTGTCTTGTAGAATTCCTAAATTCACAAGTCAAACATTTTAAACAAAGATTAAGATTGAAATAAAAGTTTAAGTTTAGTTTAAGACTTAAACAAACCCAAGAAAATCTTAGATCTAAGTACTATCCACCTAATGGAACACCTCACTTGTTAAACGATATTCATATTGTAAGGATAAAGAACATTAGATATGGATTCAAATCATTGTGAGTGTTAGGGTGCGTAAGGTTCTGTTATAATCGGGAGTCCCGGCGCAGAGCATCGCACTGTCTTAGATGGTCTGATCTACTTTGGTCATAATCGGGAGTCCCGACCCAAAAAGTACTTGAGTAGAATAAGCATACTAGACTTTATTACTAACTTAGAAATGTACAATTAAATTGTATAAGGTTGTAATAAGTTATAAGTCTAAAGATTCTACGACCCCTAGGAATCGTGTCAAGTCTTGATATGATCGGTAAGGATGTTACCTACAGAAACAACATATCTCGTCGGGAAGTGCCCAAACCTTGTGGCGAGAATGTGATATATGGATCCTAGGCCTAAAATATTAATTATGGGTTTATAAT
Organism: Calendula officinalis; assembly: GCA_963853835.1. Classification (NCBI taxonomy): domain Eukaryota; kingdom Viridiplantae; phylum Streptophyta; class Magnoliopsida; order Asterales; family Asteraceae; genus Calendula; species Calendula officinalis. The sequence goes on from OY970821.1 coordinate 82,838,954, forward strand.
ATATTTTAGAGAATGTTTATTGGTGATTACTAATTAAATTGGGTTTGATTTGTAGATGGCAGCAACAAACACAATCGCGACGACAAGTACCAACAATCTCTTACTTCGCTCAATCCTCGAAAAGGACAAATTGACTGGGTCAAACTTTCTCAACTGGGAGCGCAATCTTCGTATTGTGCTCAGGCATGAGAGAAAGTGGTATGTCTTGGAGAGAGCACTACCAAATGTCCCTGCTGTTAATGCTATAGCTGAAACGAGGCAAGCTTATGATAAGCATGTCAGTGATGCACTCGATGTGAGCTGTCTAATGCTCGCCACTATGAGTCCTGAGTTACAAGCGGGACTTATGGATGTGCCTGCATTTGAGATGATCCAGCAACTTAGGGATTCATTTCAAGAGCAAGCTCGCACTGAGAGGTTCGACATCAATCGAGCCTTCAACTCTTGCAAGATGGTCAAAGGAACGCCGGTGAGTGCCCACGTCATGAAAATGAAAGGACACATGGATCACCTCGCTAGAATTGGTCACCCCATACCGTTGCAAATGGCAACAGATACTATACTCAACTCTCTGTCTGTGACTACAAGTCTTTTGTGGTCAACTACAACATGCATAATACGGAGAAATCCATTGCTGAGCTACATTCCATGCTCAAGACAGCTGAGTTGAGTTTAGAGACCAAATCTAAGGACGTTCTTATGATCGGTAATGGCGGTGGCGGTGGGAAGAAGAGAAAAGGGCATGGTGGTAAAGGAAAGGGTAAAACCTATCCTAACCAAGGAGTGCCAAATGGTAAAGGTATCAAACAAAAGGTCAAGAAAGTTATTGAACTTAGTTAAAACATCCTAAGTAATAGTCATTACTTATGATAGCAAGTTTTAAAGTATTAGTATTAATATAGTATGATTGTATTGGATATAATCAAGATAGACTCTAAAGAGTATTGTTACAAGTCTTTCGTACTTGTAGTAAAGGATTTAATGAAGTCATAATTCCCTAATAGGAATAATTGGATATTCGCATAATCCAAGTAAAATGACTTTGACATTAAATGACTCTTAAAAGGGGACATAACTACATTAAAGTATTTAAGAATTAAATGGTATTATTGCAAGTCTTTTATACTTGTAATAAATACAATATTTAATCAAGTCATGATTCCCTTATAGGAATGATGGATATTTGAGAAATCCAAGAAATGACTTTGGCATTAAAAAGGATTCTTAAAAGAGTACTAATGTATTTAAGAATTGATAGTATCATTTCAAGTGTTTTATACCTACTAGATACAGTAATCAATAAAGATCATAATTCCCTAAACAGGAATGTTGGATATCCGCAAAAATCCAAAGGATGATCTTGATTATTGATAGAATTCTTAAAAGATTGAACTACAAGTTATTGACTAGGTCAAAGTAGTAGTTTAAGAGATGCTTATGTTCCATAAAAGTAAGTGGGAGCTAAGACTAACGTAATTCATTAAAGATGTTAGTGAATTCAGTAAGTTAGTAAAACATTAACAACAAGGTTTTACCGAGTCGTTAGCCAAAGAGTTAAGAGAAATAATAAATGATTGATTAGATTATTGCAAACCAAATAGCGTGATCACAAGTCTTGTGATTAATTATTGCATATCTAATAGGTTGTTAACACTTCAGTGAATAACACAATCATTTAAGGAAATTTCTTTAACTAGTAAAGATATCTACAAATCAAGTAACTAAAAGTAGCTTTAGTTACAAGAAGAATTTTATGAATTCAAGAAACTAAGGAGTTAATTTCCAATCCTCCTATGTTTACCGAATTACATAAAAGGCAAGACTGGAATATGTTCTAAATTGTTGCAAGAACAATATCTAGCAAAGACAAAAAGTAATAGTATTCCTAAATACTCGTCTTATGTCTTTAGTTTAATAGAAATGATTGGTTCAGTGATAAAGTTACAATCAAGGCTGTAAGAATCATTAAGTAATCAACACAAACGAAAGGAATAAATAATGATCCAGTAATATTTCAGTATCTATGTCCAGTGAGGAATAGTACATGAGTTAGTATCATTTTTATTCAGACTTTGTATGTTTTACAACATCCATGAATAAAAGTCTATTTATTCAAAAGATACAAAATCCGTGACTACTCGTCTAGGTGGGAACCTTGATGGGACGTTAACGTCATCGCGGTATTTGGTGGTAGATTCGAAGTCATTCGAAGATAGCTACACAAGTCTTGTGTAAACCAAATATCGGTGATATTCTATTGGAGGCTCAACGAATATTGGATTGACCACCGTGACAATACTTCGTGGTTGAAAGTTCAAAAGTATTGTTCACTAGGATTGTCCTTGAGCCCGAATACTTCGTGTTTTTATAATTCAGTATTTTGTGGATTCAGTAAAACAATCTTGTTTCATTGTTTGGATAATTTTATTTATGTTAAAACAAGTTTTCTTTGGTTTTAATTAATTTCGAATCCATGGTTGAATTATATTGTGTGCATGTGTGATAATTACACTAGTCAAGGTTTATGACTAGATTGTAAGTCAAGTTTTGATTTACTTTATATTTCATGTTTTATACTTGTTTGATTGTTGTATGAATGAATAATGTCTTGATAGCTCAAGGTACTTAGATGCTAGTAATTAGAGAGTTTTTGTAATGAAAGTATTTAAGAGTTTTATAGAAGCATAAGGTTCAAAAGTTATTGAACTTAGTTAAAACATCTTAAGTAATAGTCATTACTTATGATAGAAAGTTTTAAAGTATTAGTATTAATATAGTATGATTATATTGGATATAATCAAGATAGACTTTAAGAGTATTACTACAAGTCTTTTATACTTGTAATAAAGAATTTGATGAAGTCATAATTCCCTAATAGGAATAATTGGATATTCGTGAAATCCAAGTAAAATGACTTAGACATTAAATGAACTCTTAAAAGGGCGAACTATATTAAAGTATTTAAGAATTTAAAAGGTATTATTGCAAGTCTTTTATACTTGTAATAAATACAATATTTAATCAAGTCATAATTCCCTTATAGGAATAATGGATATTTGAGAAATCCAAGAAATGACTTTGACATTAAATAAAGTTCTTAAAGAATACTGATACATTTAAGAATTGGAAGTATCGTTTCAAGTGTCTTATATTTGTTAGATACAGTAATCAATAAAGGTCATGATTCCCGAAACAGGAATATTGGATATTCGCAAATCCAAAGGATGATCTTAACTATTGATAGAATTCTTAAAAGATTAAACTACAAGTTATTGACTAGGTCAAAGTAGTAGTTTAATTGATGCTTAAGTTCCATAAAAGATAGTGGGAGCTAAGACTAACATAATTCCTTAAAGGCGTTAATGGATTTAGTAAGTTAGTAAGACATTAACAACAAGGTTTTACCAAGTCGTTAGCCAAAGAGTTAAGAGAAATGATAAATGATCGTTGATTAGATTATTGCGTACCTAATAGCGTGATCACAAGTCTTGTGATTAATTATTGCATATCTAATAGGTTGTTAACACTTCAGTGGATAACATAATCATTTAAGGAAATTTCTTTAACTAGTAAGAATATCTACAAATCAAGTAACTAAAAGAGGCTTTAGTTACAAGGAGAATTTTAGGAATTTAAGAAACTAAGGAGTTAATTTCCAATCCTCCTATGTTCGTGGAATTGCATAAAAGGCAAGACTAGAATATGTTCTAGATTGTTGCAAGAACAAAATCTAGCAAAGACAAAAGTAATAGTATTCCTAAATACTTGTCTTATGTCTTTAGTTTAATAGAAATGATTGGTTTAGTGATAAAGTTACAATTAAAATTGTAAGAATCATTAAGTAATCGACACAAACAAAAGGAATAAGTAATGATCCAGTAATAATTTAGTATCTATATCCAGTGAGGAATAATACATGAGTTAGTATCATTTTTATTCAGACTTTGTATGTTTTACAACATCCATGAATAAAAGTCTATTTATTCAAAAGGGTAAAAAATCCGTGACTACTCGTCTTGGTGGGAACCTTGATGGGACGTTAACGTCATCGTGGTATTTGGTGGTAGATTCGAAGTTCTTCGAAGATAGCTACACAAGTTTTGTGTAAACCAAATATCGGTGATATTCTGTTGAAGGCTCAATGAATGTTGGATTGACCACCGTGACAATACTTCGTGGTTGAAAAGTTCAAAAGTATTGTTCACTAGGATTGTCCTTAAGCCTGAGGTATTTGGTTTAGGATACAATGACTGATGTGCTTTGGTTCGTCTTAGACAATTCTGAAAAATGTTTGTCATACGAGCCGATACTGGGTACAAAGGAAGTTGTATTTTAAATCGAAATATAACAAGTTGGTAATTGCACCTCCTTTTTAGGAGAGATATTTATAGGTCCTTTGACATGATGAGAAACTGACAAGTGCATGGTCATGCCCAAACGAACTGATTTGTTCTTTGTCGTTTATCACAACAGTTTGAATCTAGAAGTCACAAAATGATTTCGAATACAGGAGTTGATAATTTCTACCATGCTCGTATTCGTTGTCACAAATATCGTGCTGCAAGGGATAAGCCTAACATATTTGCCCAAGAAGTAGAGACATAGTGTTCTTTACTAGGAGACGCTATTAAAGAGTTTTTCATAAGCTATACCTGGGTTACGTAATTTGTTTTTATGGGGTTGGTTGCCTACATGCCCATCTAGAAGGCCACTGTAGCTCGTATCATTAAGACAATGGTTACGAACTTGTACAAGTGGGAGTCTGAAGGATTTATGTGCACAGTTAGTCAACCTATGATGATACATCCATGCCTACGAAACACTTAAGGGTCACACCGGTAAGTGCATGTAATACGAGCAAGATAAGCAATGATACTACGAAGATGAATGATTCATAATAGTCATTATGAATCAGTTAAGTATTAAGTTAAGTTTAACTTATTACTAGATTAATTCAACTAACTAATTAATACAAGTAGTCGTGCATTTACTAGTTGAGTAAATATACAATGTGTTAATTAAAGATTATCCATGATATGATTTAAAGTTATTAAATCATATAGTAATTGGATAATATTGTTGTATAAATTATATAAAGGTTATTATATAATTAATTATTAAGAGTATAAATACAAGTATATAATTCGTGTATGTGGGTACCGAATTATTAGTGTATTAATACTAGACATTTGATAGTTAAGTGCAACAATAATAAACTAGTTAAACTATAAGGGACGGAAGTGTAAAAGGATAAGTTTAATTAAGAGATCAATCTTAATTAAACTAGAAGGGCCCTAAGTGAAAGTCCTTCTATTATAAATAGAAGGCTTAGGGATCACTTATGGGGTTACACCACAAAGCCGAAATCCTAGCCCCATACTTCCTCCATTCGGCCGAACCTAGAACACAACTCTTTGGTGTTCTTCGTTCTTCGTGTTCTTCAAGTATTGAAGAAAAAGTTCATTGCTTAGATCAACTAGAAGATCGCTCGATTTTTTCATCATCAGTGGATCTATCTTAAGCAAACAACAAGGTATGTTTTAAGAAACATCTTTCTCCCTTCTCCCCTCTTGAACGAATTCGACCAAAGAACCCTAGGGTTCTTTGGTTGATGGTCGAACGAATTACACAAGCTATGTGTGTGTTCAAGTTCTTCGTACAAGGTTTCTTTCTTGTTAATCTAATCTAGATTTCCAACATCCCAATCCTTTAGGGTTTAAGGATTAGGTTTAATCCCACTTCCGCTTTTAGGGATTAAATCAACTAGTTGGTTTTAACCGGTCAAGAACAAGTTCATGTTCTTGGTCAGTCGTGGTTCGAACCAAGTAAACTAGGAGGTCGGTCCTATGGGACGATCAATTGCTAGATGCGTGTGAAATCCTACATTTATGCCATTAGTCAATATTAGGCCTAGGTATAAATACCTAGTTGTAACCTAATACTTGTAACCTTTGCCGACTTAATGGAGCGATCGTATGTTTTGTGTGCAAAGTTTCATCTTCTTCTTTAATCCAATCTTCCAATTTCACTGTAATCGTTGCTTAATCACTGAATTCGAACATCACAATTGGTATCAGAGCAAAAATCATATTTGATTCGATCCATATCAGTGAAGATTAAGCAAGGTTTTGAAGATTTTGAAGAAAAATAGCTCAAGAATCAAAATCAGAATTTGAGGTATAAATCGTTGATATTATTTGTTCTTACATTCCTCTGATGATTCTAAGCACTTTAGAATCAAGTTTCGATTGAATCCATCAACAATTGATCCTAATTTTGTGATATTAATGAAAACCATGAAAACACACTTTTTCCACTGTAAAATCGAAATTATCGTCTGATTTGTTGTGTTTTGATCGGGTTTATTGACTCATTTTGTGCGAAATTCATTTTCGAGTATATTGGGAATTGAATCACTCGATTTGGTTAAGAATTGAGCAAACTAGGATCAATTTAGTGAACTTTTAAGCTGTGTTCGTTCGTCCCTGCTCAAGAACAGCAAAACAGTTCGGGCCGAACAAAGATCTCGGCCCGAACACTTTCACAATTCGGCCCGAACAAAAGAGCTCGGCCCGAACACTTTCACAGTTCGGCCCGAACAAAGATCTCGGCCCGAATACTTTCACAGTTCGGCCCGAACAAAGATCTTGGCCCGAACACTTTCACAATTCGGTCCGAACAAAGTTCTCGACCCGAACTAAGAACTCGGCCCGAACAAAAGTTCTCGGCCCGAACTAACTTCTCGGCTCGAACTCTTTCAAAAATTCTCAGCCCGAACTCTTGCAAATCTTCTCGGCCCGAACAACCCAAGATCGTGTGACAAAAGGGGCTATACTAAAACGATCATAACTTTCAGCTCGGGTAACCTCCCGGCCCAAAAAGACCTGTTTCAATCACTTTATTTGCGTTTTTGTGATTTTTCGGTCAATTTCCAAACTTCGTTTAGCCCCGGTTTCTAACCCGATCGTCGTTTTTGACCAATTAGAAAATCTAGGACATATTCAAAGTGTCTTTTGTCATATCCGGCCACTTTGAAATTTTTTCAAATTTAAATTTTTTTCCCCTCCCGATAGTAATTGAAGTTTAACCATACAAACAATGACATCAAGAGAAGCACTATCGATTGGGTATGATCTAAAACCTCTAGTCTTATTCAGAGGAGAGTATGCTCAGTGGAAGAAAAGATTTCTCCACTTTATCAAAAACCAAGAGTTAGCTACTGAAATTCTCGAGTCTCTTGAGAATGGAAATGCTAAATTTTACGAAGATGTTGTTGATGCTCCTGATGCAAATCCTCCAGTTGTTGGCGGTCGATTTCTCATTCCTCCTGCCAGATATAATGCTCAACAAAGGCAACGTGCCAAAGCAAATCTACAAGCATATTCGTTCATGCTTCAAGGTTTACCGAATGACATCTACAATAGCTTAGATAGTCTTGAAAGTGGTAAAGAACTCTGGGATGATATTAGAAAACAAATGGAGGCAACAATTCTTGGGAATAAGGTTAAAATGGTTACTACGTTAAATTCCTATCAAAACTTTAAAGCCACAACCGGGGAAGACTTGCAAAGTACTTATCATCGATACTGTAATCTGTTGAATGATCTCCGCAAAAACAATTTATCAAACGGAAATCTAGAGATCAATATAAAATTTATCAACAGACTTCTTCCCGAGTGGGAAATGTTTGGTAACATTGCTATGCAGCATAAAGATCTAAGTCTGATAGATATTCATGAGATATATGAATATTTGTACCAAAATGAACCAATGGTGAATAACATAGCAAAAACAAAACAAGAGACACAAGATACTCTTGCACTTCTTACCAAACAACATCATCAGTTAAATGAGACTGCTAAAGTGAAAGAAAAAGCAGAAGAACCCACACCTCTAAAAATTGATTATATGGATAAAGAACTTCAAGAAGTGTTGCAAGCCATGTCACTCATCTCTAACTATCAGAAGAAATACTATTCAAAGCCCACAAACAACAATCTGCGATCTTCATCCAACTTTAAACCTTTGAATCCTACAAAGAAATGCTATAATTGTGGTGTTGCTGGTCACTTCTCCCGTAATTGCACGAAACCCAAAGTTCGTGACTCTGAATATTTTAAACGGAAGATGTTAATGGCAAAACAAACTTAGTCTGGGAAAGTGCTGTTAGCAGAAGATCTTCAGTGGATGGAAGATTCATATCAAGAAGATGAAGAACATGCTGCAAACTTGTGCTTCATGGCAAGAGAGAATGCTGAGATTTCAGACCGTTTCAATGAGGAAGCCAACAAGGAAATTGAGGTAATCAGTTCTCTTTTATCTACTTCTGATTATTCCACTGATTCTGATACGTGTTTTGATAAAAATCTGATTTCTGAAATTGATTCTCTAAAACAAACGATTTTACTCGAAAAGGATATGAATACACAACTTTTGGAACGTTTAACCGATTTAGAAAATCAATCTGAACAAACTGCTCATCTAGGTGAGCAACTTGTTAATAACATTAAACAAAATAAATCTTTTACACTGGAAATTTAGGATTTACAAAAACAGGCATCAGAATTAAAGGTCCAATATGAATATGAAATTCAAAATTTGTCACATACGATCACAGAAAAAGAAACTGAAATTCAGAATCTTAAAAATTCAACGGGTTCAATATCAATTAATGAACGTAATGATAAATATTACAAATTATATATTGAAACATTTTATGAATATCAACTTACAAAGAACTGGTTGGAACGTAAATAACAAGAATTTGGAGATTATGAAAATCAATTTAAATCTTTAAACAAACAAATCAAAGAATTAACAGATAAATTAAGCAATCAAATAAACCAATCATCTTAAGAGATAAATAGTCAACAGTCATTCATCAATCGTCTCATCTACGACAAAGATCAGCTAGTCTCTCACGTTAAACACCTTGAAGAATTAATTTCAAAACGAGGAAACACTGATCAAACAATTCATTTGACTAAACCAAAAGAGTTCAAATACTTCAACTCAAAACAAGGTCTAGGTGCGGACAATACATGATATCTCAGCAAGGCGTGTAGGGTGCTTCCAACACTATATGACTATAGTTACATGCAAATAGATATCTGGCAGAGCTTCATTAGAGTGACCGATGAAGAAAAAGAAATTGAGACATTCAACAGAGCAAAGCAGGAGAATGCACAAATCAGTTTCAACTATGCAGAACTGAACAAAACACATGAAACTAAAAAGGCTAAATTTGAAAATGATAAATATTTTCCAATAATAACTCCAGAAGAATTTGAGATTAAAGGGAATGTTGTCGTTCAACAAAAAGTGACACGAAAGCTTTATATTCCATCCTTAATTCTCGAAAATAAAATTTGCCAATTAGAAACTGAAATTGATGAAACACATAAGGCATTTGATAAAGAAAAATTAGTTTTACGAACCGAAATTTATGACTTAGAAGATAAACATGTTAAAACCAATTCTTCTTCTGTTCAAAATGATTCTAAAATTGATTCTTCTTCTCCAACTGCAACTCTTGAAAAGCCTTCTACAATTAAAATCCCTGTTATTTTAAAAAGAAGTTCTGACTCAACTATTTTAAATGTTTCAGATAAAACCTTAGAATCCAAGCTTAGGAAGCCCATGCCAGTCGGAGACAAAGGAGTAGCCTAGATTAAGAAGTCTAAGTCGTCCAGTTCTAGTATGCCTAAGTCTAAGGGACTTAAGAAGTCTAGTTCATCTTCGTTTTTAGTTTCTTCTTTTTCTGTTGATAATAAATGTAATAACTCCATGAATTTTATTTCTCCTAAATTGGCTTTTGGTACTGTTTATGATTCTGCTGTTTATCGTCCTGTGAATTATACTGTTAATGATGATAATATGTTTGTTAAATATGATAAAACCGGTAAAAAGATGTATTGTGACAAACAAACAAATAAACAAATTTCTCAGTATGATGAAAGATATTTCATTAGGCTAGATGCTCCGTGTGGTCCTAGAAACGATGTTCTACATCGATCTGGTAAAATCATTAAATCTTGCAAAACTTGTTTCCCGTACTCATGCAAGACATCTGCTTCTAGTCCTCTGAACTACAAACGAAAACTTTCATCATCACAAGTTTTCAAACCGATGCATGGCTCTCCCGGTTCCCCACCTATCTCTAATAAAGTGTTGTCCGCTCAACGTCAAACATCTCGAGTTCACTCCACACCTAAATCATCAACTTCAAGTACTTCATCCAATTCTCCGAAATCCAACTCAAGAAGGAGTGACACAAAATCCATCTTTGTTCATTACAATTGGATCAAGAATGAACATTCAAACTGGATTTTACATTCACCAGATAAAAAGTTTAAATGGTCTATCAAATCAATCAACTCAGAACTGCCTCCTAGTAGTTCCCCAAAATCTCTAAATTAATCCCTCAGTAAAATCTACATAAAACATCCATTACTAATCGTAGAGGACCATAATTGATTGGGTACCTAAATTGTTTTAATTGTTTTATGTAGAATATATGGTATCTTGATTCTGGATGCTCAAGACATATGACTGGAAACAAGAACTTATTAACAAATTTTAGAGATAAATATTTGGGAACTGTTCGGTTTGGAAATGATCATTTGGCTGCTATCATGGGAATTGGAGATATCATTCGTGAAAATTTAATCATTCGAAATGTGACTTATGTCGAAGATCTTGCTCACAATTTGTTCAGTATCGGTCAGTTCTGTGATAAAGAGTTAGAAGTAAATTTCCGAACAAAGAAGTGTGTTGTTCGCACTTATAAGGGAAAAAAACTTCTTACCAGATCTCGTGACACAAATCTTTTTACTATCAATCTAAATGATGTGGTACCACTTGAAGAAGTATGTTTAATGTCAACAGCGTCGTCAGATGAATCATGGTTATGGCACCATCGTCTCTCTCACCTTAATTTTAAAACCAACAACAAATTGGTAAAAGGTGGCCATGTATCTGGTCTTCCAGATGTTAAATTTGAAAAAGATCATCTTTGTTCATCTTGTGAAATGGAAAAGATGAAGAAGACGTCACATAAGTCAAAACCAAATCAATGTACATCCAAACCGCTTGAATTGCTTCACATGGATCTATGTGGACCAATGAGTGTACAATCAATTGCTGGTAAACGGTATGTGTGAGTAATTGTTGATGACTACTCATGTTATACCTGGGTTCACTTCTTACGTACCAAATATGAAGCTGCTGATATTATTATCGCCGTTATCAAGAAAGCACAGACAAATTTGGAATTACAAGTCAATACCATTCGGACTGATAATGGAACTGAGTTTAAGAATCAAACCCTAGATTATTTTCTTGAATCCGTTGGTATAACCCATCAATTTTCCGCTGTTAGAACTCCACAACAGAATGAAGTAGTTGAACGAAGAAATCGTACCTTAGTTGAAGCAGCCCGCACAATGCTTTCATTTTCAAAACTACCTCTATCTCTGTGGGCTGAAGCAATCAACACGACTTGTTTCACTCAAAATCGTTCTATCATCAACAAAACCTACAACAAGACTCCGTATGAATTAAAAAAAAAAGAATTCCAAATGTTAAATTTCTCCATATTTTTGGGAGTCGTTGCTTCATCTTAAATGACAAAGACAAATTGAATAAATTTGAAGCTAAAGCTGATGAATGAGTCTTTGTGGGGTATTCACGTGAATCTGCATCGTTTAGAGTTTATAATCGATCAAATTGGACGATAAGAGAAAGTGTAGATGTTACTTTTGATGAGACATTTCCTCTTGATTCACTAACCTCATATATGAATCTCCTTTACCATCGTCATCTCCTTCAACTTCTGAAAATGATTTTGATGTTTTGTTTGAACATTTCTATGATGAATATCATAACATCACACATACCTTACTTCAGGAGGCTGGTGTTCCATTTCCTTCAGCCGTAGATGTTCAGTCCATCACTGTTCCTGAGATACAAATTCCAAGTTCCACTGATTCTTCATCTCCAACATCTGCTGCTCCTAATAACACCGTATCAATATCAAATTCAGAGTCTTCGTCTTCATCAATGGGAACTCAATTATCATCGGATGATTCTTCACCTCCTACTCAAGCTGCCGGTGTTACTAATTTAATCATTGCACCAGCTCAAGCTCGAAAGTTGGTGATTGATTTCTCAAAATTCAATGTTCAAAAAGTCGATCCTCCACCTTCTACATCCAATACTCAAACTGCTATGATCCCACATCCTGCATTCACTGGTACCTCCAATATAACTCCAGGTCAACTTCCACTTCCTCATTCTCTAAAATGGACAAAAGAGCATCCTTTACATCAAATAATTGGAAATCCTGACTCTTCTGTTCAAACCCGTAGAGCAACTGCTGATGAATGCAAATACTCATCTTTTTTAAGCTCTAATAAACCTAAGAAAGTCAGCGAAGCTCTAACAGACCCAGACTGGATTCTTACAGTGCAAGAGGAAATCAATCAATTTGAATGATTGAAAGTTTGGCGTCTAGTTCCAAAACCACCTGGGAAGTCTGTTTTGATACAATATGGATCTTTAAGAACAAAAAGGATGAAAATGGGATTGTTATTCGAAATAAAGCACGCCTGGTTGCTAAAGGGTATTCTCAACAGGAGGGAATCGATTATGAAGAAACTTTTGCCCCAGTTGCAAGAATAGAAGCCATCCGCATCTTTCTGGCATATGCAACACACAAGAATTTTACAATCTATCAAATGGATGTAAAAACTGCATTTCCTAATGGCATTCTCAGTGAAGAAGTTTTTGTTCATCAACCTAAAGGTTTTGTCTACATTCTTGATAAAGCTTTATATGGTTTGAAGGAAGCTCCTCGTGTGTGGTATGACGTGCTATCAAAATGTTCAGTCGACTCTGGTTTTTCAAAAGGCAAAGTTGACACAACCCTATTAATCAAACGTCAAGGGGAAGATATCGTTCTCATTCAGATCTATGTAGATGATATTATTTTTGGCTCCACAAATCCTAAATACTGTAAACGATTTTCAGGTCTTATGGTCGAAAGAATTGAAATGAGTATGATGGGGGAGATGAATTTTTTTCTGGGTCTACAGGTTTGTTAGTTACCTACCGGGATATTCATAAATCAATCAATATATATCACTGATTTGCTGAAGAAATATCTGATGGATGACTGTAAACAAATCTCTACACCAATGTCACCTGGCTCAAAATTGAATGTTGATCCCAACGGTAAGCTAGTTGATGTAACAAACTACCAAGGCATGATATGGTCATTGTTATATCTAACTACCAATCGACCAGATATTATGTTCTCTACTTGCATTTGTGCTCGGTATCAGGCTGCTCCTAAAGAGTCTCATCTTCAAGCAGTCAAACGAATATTTCGTTACTTAAAGGGTACTCGAGATCTTGGTCTTTGGTATCCCAAAGAAACTTCATTTGACCTATGTGCATTCTCTGATGCTGATCATGCTGGCTGTATGTTGGATCGTAAAAGCACATCTGGCGGTGCTCAATTTCTTGGTGATAAATTGGTGAGCTGGTCATCAAGGAAACAAAATTGTGTATCTCTTTCAACTGCCGAAGCGGAGTATATTGCTGCTGCAAGCTGGCTATCCCAGGTAATTTAGATGCAGTCACAATTGAAAGACTACGGCTTCTCATACAGCTATATTCCTTTATATTGTGACTCACGAAGTGTAATTGCAATTTCATGCAATCATGTTCAACACTCCAACACTAAACATATTGATCTTCGATACCATTTTATCAAAGATCACGTTGAACAAGGAACTGTGGAAATGTACTTCGTATCCACCGATTTTCAGTTAGCTGATTTATTTACCAAGGCTTTAGACAAAAACGATTTAACTTTCTTGTGTCAAAACTTGGTATGCTAAATCTCAAAACCTAAACCGTTACTACTCGTTAAATTTCAATCTTTGTTTCTACAAAATGTTTTTCACTGTCTTTAAATCTTTCTTAATGGCTTATGCACACATCAGTGTATGACCCGTTCCTAAACGTTTAATGGCTTTTAAGTACATCAGCTTGAAACCCGCTCTTAATCAGAAAACACATAACTGTAAAAACTCTTCTCCACCCCCTACTGCTGTTACAAGGTACATTTCTGATCTACAAAATTTTATATATCTTTATTTTGTCGAGGGGGAGAAATAATAATTCTAGGGGGAGAATTAGTATTTCAAGGGGGAGAAACTTTGAAAATTAAAAATTTTATACCCGATTGCATAAATAAACGAATTTTTTTTTTCTTAAAAGGGAAATACTTTTTAGCCGATTGGCAAATGTGAGGGTATAAGTCTAGCGTATAGATCTAGGTGAGTGCAAGGTGATGTGAAAACGTGATAATAACAAGAAAACACACCTTTGAGTGCATCCAAACCGTCAACAAACCGGGCAACCATACAAATAGGTGATCATTCATACGTTGAATGTTTCACTAAACTTTATTGGCCCAGTAAAGCAATTTCACGCCACCACCAACCACTGAAATTCCTCTCAACAGGAATTTGTTTCAGTTCATTAGGGGACGTAGCACATAATCTACTGACTGCTCATTCGGAGTTTGTCGATATTGAATCACAATAACCTCCTGCCATGGGTTAAGTCTCTTTGTATGCACAGTGTGTCTAGTTCTCACCTTAAAAAAAATCTTCCGATATACGACACTTGCACTCCAAAAAAAATGGATCTCCGTGAATCCATCGGAACACTCGTTGTTGCATCACAATTTGATGTTTCACGAGGATCGAGTGGAAATCCTGCTAGAGCTAAAATCACGCCAACTCTAAACGCATGTCACACATTTGAATCAACGATTGTGCAAACGACTACCGATTCATAGCGTGTGCTAACAGATACTCTATGTGAGTCCGGTGTTACCCAAAAGAAAAATCAAGTTGTTGTGCCTCAACCTCAAAAATCATTCAGGCAACAACTTATACCGGAAACACATACAATTCTGATAAAAAAATCCATGTGAATCTCTTAAAATGCCACATCTTTAAAAAGCTGATTAAATTGCACATGAGCGTAATAGACCACTCTCAAATTACTCCTATGATCTGCTATATCCAGCATGATCTTCCCCGGAGCCACCGACAATATAGGAACTAAATAGTGAGGGTCCCTAGGTCTAGGTGAGCAGAATCAAGTATTATGGGATCTTGATTGGGGTGCGCTGAGGTAAAAATTAATAGGGGGTATGAAGTATGGGGTGCAAATTATCAGCTTATCACATGGTAACAAAAAAACGAGGGTGTGGTTGAAAATGAAAAAGTGAGTTGAGTGAGGAGTGTGTGAGAAAGGGTTAAAGAAAACGGAATACCCTCCCCAAACCGAACAAAAGACCGGGTAACCACATCTATATCAAACTGCATAAGTTGCTTTCTGATTAAGACATCATGGACCCAGCGATGCAATGCACAACCCCCACTGACCACTCAAGTACAAAAAGTACTTGTTTCAAAATCACGGAGATTACCACATCTACTATCGACATCTCATTTGGAGATTGTTGATATTGAAAAAGAGGACCCACCTCCAGTCCTCGCCTTCGTTTGTCCACGTATAGAGTCTAGAACCGAATTAAATTTCTCTATGACACAGGCATTCCACTAAGCATATCTTAGTGATATTGCCGGAACATTCATAGTCAGACCAAATTATTGGTATTCCACGATGGTTGAATGGAAATCCTACAGTGCTAACATAAAAGCCAACACTGAACGTAGGTCACACAGTTACTGTAACTATTGTGTTAACGGGCAATCTATGAGATCCCGGGTTACCCTGATTGACTTTGGTGCAAGGATTTCAACGGTCAAGGAAAACATCGATAAAGTAATAGACCGTACATGATATAAGTTGAATGTACATGATGCATCTGATCTATCATATCCATCATGAGGGGGAGAAGATACATTATAAAGAATTACATCAGCCCAATTTACTCCACATTAATAAGGTATATGCAACAGTTAAGGGGGAGTAAACAATAAACCAAAGATCTAACAAAGATATCAAACAACTTCCGTTAGTTAGAAATAATTGTTTGTTTGAGGGGGAGCTTAACCGTTACGAACATTTTACCCTAACAACAATTATCAAAAATCAATGATCGACATAAAGCCACAAACTTCAAGAAAAGACTTCCGCTGTTACTCTCTCTATCATTATGGGTCTCAGTTTTGGTCGATCAATACGTATCTTCAAAGTAAAGTCTTCAAAATACTTTTTGTGGTTGAAAAGCTACAAGAAGTATTCGTTTTCACATGTTAAGAAAGCTCAAGTTGATCGTGATACATCATTATACAACGAAATATCTATAAGGCTAGGCTTTTGTTAAAGATGAAGACTTCGAAGATGTTAAGGCAAAAAGCCTTACCCCTTTACGAATCTTAGGATAACAAAACAACCCTGGTTTATAATGTTAATTGATAGATTATTATACAGTGAAATATTAAAGTGATAACACAAGAATATAGTCAATGTATAAATCCACTAAGTGTGGCTTGTTGCTGAATAACAAGACCACTGATCAATTACAAAAGATGTGAATGTAAATTCGTAAATTGGTGTGTACTCCTTGGCAAGATGATCTCTATTTATAGTGGTATAGAGATCTTACATAATGGGCAAAGGAGTAACCGAAGGACTAAACTAAGGAAATGACTAAGATCAAGGGATTTGATCTTAGTCCGTTTCAATAATGATTGTAACTCAGTCCTTCTACTCAGTATTGGTGTTCCAATACTGAGTGCTGATACTGAGTGGCCAATACTGGCCAAACTCAGTATCACTCCTAAACTTAGCTAATTTAATCTACTATTTAATCTAAGCTAGTCTAGGTTGTTTTGTTATCCTAAGATTCATAAAGGGGTAAGGCTTTTTGCCTTAACAATCTCCCCCTATCTAATGATAACAAAACAATTACAAAGAGAAATTAAAAATACATAAATACTGGCTGCAAAGTCTTCTTCTTCATCTTCTGTTGATTGATTCGAACTCATAGAAGACTTCTTTCTTCACATGGATGAACTCTTCTCTTTTCTTCAGTCCATCTTGCCTGTTGTTCAGCATAGCAACTATCTTCTTTCTGAAACAAGAATCTTTTTTCTTGGTTATCATCCATTTCAAGCCCACCAGATGGCTAATAGGAGCTGTTGGCAAATTTGCTTCAGTAATGAAGCACTCCCTATCATCTGAGTCAGTATACATATATCCAGATGTTGGATATATGGTACTCTTTTGATCCTGAAAGATAAGATTAGGAGGAACAGTATATTTGCGAAAAATTCTGAAAGTATTAAGGCACTCAGGTTTGTTGTTCTTGACAGCCTCAGTCATCACACTGAGTGCCCTATAATCTGCTGCATAAAGGATGCCCTTTTCATAGCATATAGCAGATACATCCCAGATTTCATCCATCGTCACTTGGGCTTCAGAAGATCTAGATGGCATCTCCTTTATCAGTCTTGCAATTTTTATCCAGACTTGGAATCCCATATTTTGAATGTCATGAAGGAAAATCTTCATTGGAGGACTGACTGGCCCAGTGCAGGTTGCAATAATGGATCTGTCAACAGTTTTGACTTTTATTTTGTTGACAAATTCATTTAGCCAGTATATGTCCTTCACATTCAGAAAAGCTTTATTCCTCAGCATACCCATCCTGTTCTCCCTATATTTGAATCTTTGAGCAACAATGTTCCAATATTGTTGGAGAACATCATCTCCTTGTCTTCTGACAGTATGAGGTTTCCAAGAAACATCTGTGTTAAGACAAAAAGCCTTGCCTCTTTGGATCTTAAGATAACAAAACAACCTAGACTAGCTTTGATTTAGATGTTGAATAATATAGCTAAGTTTAGGTCTGATACTGAGTGATCAGTATTGGAACTCAGTATCAGTACTCAGTATCAGATAGTGATACTGAGTACAAGGACTGAGTAGAAGGACTGAGTGATACTCAGTATAGTAACGGACTAAGATCAAATTCCTTGATCTTAGTCATTTTCCTTACTTAGTCCTTCGATTACTCCTTTGCTCATCATGTAAGATCTCTATAACATTATAAATAGAGATCATCTTGCAAAGGAGTACTTACCAATTTACTTTACACTTTCATATCTTTGTAATTGATAAGTGGTCTTGTTATTCCGCAACAAGCCACACTTAGTGGATTTATACATTGACTATATTCTTGTGTTATCACTCTAATATTTCTCTAAGTATAATATTCTATCAATTAACATTAAAACAGGGTTGTTGTGACCTAACAACTGGTATCAGAGCAGGCTAAATAAACTCTTATTTAGTCGATCTATAACCCTGGCAGCCATTTCCTACATCTATCCCTCCAACACTCAAAAATCCAAAATGTCTACAATTGTTGCACCAATTATGTCTGGAAAGGGAGTACCCATCTTTGATGGAAAAGACTTCCATCAATGGAAGCTTAAAGCTCAGTGGTATCTTGAATCTATTCATCATGAGATGCTCACTGTGCTATATGATGGTCCCATCATTCCACAAACTGTGGAACCTGTTGCTGCTACTGATGATGCTCCTGAGAGCATGAGAACTGTACCTAAACTAAAGCACAACTGGACTGATACTGATTGTCAGTTGTATGCTTTAGACTCCAGAGCTAAAGGGGTGATTGGTAATGCTGTTACCAAAGAGATACTTAATGCAATTATGAAATTGCCAACAGCAAAGGCTATGTGGGATAGTCTATCAGTCACCTATGAAGGCACAACAAAGGTGAAGTTGCAAAGAAAAAGCAACATGAGAAGGAAATATGAAAACTTCTTCTCAACTCCTAATGAAGACATCACCACTCTCTATAACAGGTTCAATACTGTTATCCATGATTTAATTAGTGTAGGCATTGTGAAAGAGGAAGGAGAGCTTGTTCAAAAGTTCCTGGATAGTCTTCCTCAACAATTTCTTGACATGACAAACTCTGTCAATGCTGCTAACAACATTGAGTCATACACTCTTCAAACCTTGTATGGTCTAATGTTGAATCATGAGGAGAATAATGCTGCAAGACTGATCAACTGGAAGAAAACTGACAAGTCTTCCACTGGCATGGCTCTAGTTGTGCAACAGGCCTATACTGTGACTGAGCTAGATGAACCAGAAGTTGATCTTGCTGATGCTGAGGCAGAAGAGCTTGAAACCCAAATGGCTCTTATGTCCATGAAGCTGGATCAGTTGAAGAAGAAGAGGCTTGGTGTTAGCTCTTCTAATACTGACCCAAGATCAGGTCTGTGCTATAGGTGTGGAAAGCCTGGACATATTGCTGCAAATTGTCATACCAAGTCTTCTGAGACTGACCAAAATGACAAGATTGCATACCGAGCAAAAAGGTATAGAGACAAATATGTCAAGCTGAAGAATTGGAGCAAGGGCAAGAGGGCAGAAGGGAATGGAGCACCTCATCAAGCACTTTACTCAGAAGCCTGGATGGATGAAGACTTAAGTGATGATGAGGAAGAGATTGAGAATAAAGCCTTTATGGCTTTCACTGAAGATGATTTGAAGAGCTCCTTTGAAAAGGATATCAAAGAGGCTGAGAGGATGAGTGTTCATACTGATTGGGATTCCACTCAGTTGTACAAGGTAAGTTCCTTTCAAACTTATTCAGTGAATGAAAAAACTAAGATTTTTGAGTATATGCTTGTTGATCTTAAAACTTATGTTCAAAAAGAAAAAGCTTTAAAATTAACAATTCAAGAACTTGAAAGGGTAAATAATGAAAACTTAGATAAACTAGCAAAGTATAAAGATTTAGAATTAAATTTTTCAGATTTAAAAGACATTAACCAAAGATTAGCTGATAAAGCTCATTTACACAAACTTGAAAAAGAGAAATTTGAAAAACAGTGTAAATCTTGGGGAAATGCTTCAATAAAATTAAATAAATGTTTAAATGAACAATTTCCAGAAAATGTGAGAGCTGCACTTGGTGTTGATCCTCAATTTAAAAATAGGAACAATTTTGCTGATTTATTTGAAGAGTTTTCTACTATGAACCCTATTAATTTTGTAAAAGCTAAAATTTTATGTGAAGTTGGGTGTCAAACTGAGTCAGATGATGAGGAAAATGAAATTTTATGTGAAGTTGGATGTCAAAATGAAATTTTAGAAAAACCTATTGGTCCCTCCATCTGCTCAAAGTGCTATACTGAGCTACAAGAACTCAGTATTGAATTTCAAATAACGGAAATTTCTGATACCGAGCTACCAATAGTTCAGTATGACACTTTTGCTGTTCCACCTTTTGAATTATTATTTAATACAACAACTTTTGAATTATATAATGATAATAAGACAACTTCTATCTCACATGCTTCATCTAATACAGAAGTTGCAGGAACAGAAACATCATATACTGAGACATCTAAAGAACCTGTTAAAGTTGTTCCTTCAAAAAATGATAAACAAAAGACAACTTCAACTAGGTCTTTGGTTGGCAAAGACAAGAAGTCTACCACTAATAATATTAGAAAGACTTCTCTGCCAAATAAAAATAAGCAACCAGATCCTCCATCTCCTAAACCAGTTAAAAACAATGTTAATACACCTATTAGAAATAACAAAATTAACTTTTTAAAAACACTTGGTGATCAGGTCAAATCTTTAAGTAAACAATTTGCAAAACTCGTTCATACTGACCTACCAAAAGTGAAACATTTTTCTAAAATACCATATGAAAATATGTTTAGAAATAGACCTAGAAAATGTTATAGATGTCATCATACTGGTCATGAGGGAGATGAATGCTGGACTGATCTCTCAAGTCCTAGGTACTCAGTACCAAAGAAAAGGAGAGAAACTAAGTCAGTATCACCAAAGAAAACCTCAAAAGGTTTCACTGAAGTTATACTGACCTCTCCACATAAGGAGATCAACCCCAAATATGTTTATCCCACCAAAGGTCCCATTCAAAAATGGGTTCCTAAAAAGAACTAAGTCTTATTTTGTGTCTTGTGCAGGGTGACAGAAAATGGTATTTAGATAGTGGCTGCTCAAGACACATGACAGGCAGTATGGAGTACCTTCTCAATTATACTCCAGAGAAGGGTCCTTCTGTTAAGTTTGGAGATGACTCGGTGGGAAAGACAAAAGGTTATGGTGTGATCAAGGCAGGCAACATAACTTTTAAAAGAGTTGCCTATGTAGAGGGTCTTAAACACAATCTGCTCAGTATCAGTCAGATGTGTGATGATGACAATGAAGCTCGATTCAGGAAGGTTGCAGGAATCATCTACAATGATAAAGGGCAGCATGTACTCATTGCTAGAAGAGAAAAGGATGTATATGTGGTCAACCTATCTGAAATAGACCCAACTATTCGAGTATGCCTGCTTTCTAAAGTCAAGCCAGAATTGCATTGGTTATGGCACAAGAAACTCTCTCACATCAACTTTAGAAATATCAACGAGCTCAGTATGAAGAAACTGGTGAGAGGATTGCCCACTATTACTTATTCAAAAGATAAGTTATGCTCAGCATGTGAAATGGGCAAGCAGAAGAAGAGTTCATTCAAGTCCAAAGTAAATCATTCCATCAATGAACCTCTTACTATGATACATATGGATCTTTTTGGCCCCATCAGCACACCATCTTTGGCCGAAAAGATCTATACTCTAGTCTTGGTTGATGAATATTCAAGATATACTTGGGTCATCTTCCTCAAGACTAAGTCAGATGCAACAACAGAAATCATTGCCTTTATAAAAAGAGAGGAACTTCAAAAAGGCAACAAGGTCAAGCAACTTAGAAGTGACCATGGTACTGAGTTTAAGAACTCAGTATTAGCAGATTTCTGTGAAGAAAAAGGAATCATTCAAAACTTCTCTGCAGCCTACACACCACAACAAAATGGTGTTGTAGAAAGAAAGAATAGAACACTGATTGAAGCTGCAAGAACTTTATTATGCCATGCTGGACTGGCACTGAGTTTCTGGGCTGAAGCTGTAAACTGTGCAAACTTTACTCAGAATAGAGCTACTATAGTCCAAAGACATCTGAAGACTCCATATGAGTTATATAATGGCAAGATTCCTAATGTGGAATACTTCCACATCTTTGGGAGTAAATGCTTTGTACTCAGTACAAAACAAAATCTCAACAAATTTGCTCCCAAAGCAAATGAAGGCGTGTTCATGGGCTATTCTCCACACTCTAAAGCTTTCAGAGTGTATATCATCTCAACCAAGATGATTGTAGAATCCATTCATGTCACATTCGATGAAGATCAGAATGAGCATTCTACCTTAGCAAGTGAAGACATTAGTGGCATAGATATTCTATGCAATCCAGAACACTCCATTGCTGAACAGCCTAAGTTTCATCCACACTTTCTTCCTAATAAGTTTAATGAAACTGATCAAGTTCAAACTCAGTATCATTCAAATGAGACTAATACTGAGGTTCCCATAACAGAGGACCTCCATACTGAGTTTCCAACTAATGATCTGAACCATTCTATCTATGAAGAAGGTGAAACATCCAACACTTCACAAGAATCCACATCAACTCTGCAAAATGAGGATGAACAGCAACCTGCACTGTCTAATACTGATCAGAATTCCACTCAGTATCAGACAGACAACACACCAAATCAACAAGATATTGTTGATCCTATTTCAAATGCTCCCTTAGGAAACAATTTAAGGGAACACAGAGACCATCCACACTCAAACATTATTGGTCCTATTGAAGAAGGTGTCCAAACAAGAAGAAAATTAGAATTTCCAACCCAAGCAACTGGAAATTTTTGTTTCTTCTCAAGTTTCTTATCTACCATTGAACCAAAGAAAGCTGATGAAGCTTTATTAGATGAAGATTGGGTAGAGGCTATGCAAGAAGAGCTCACAGAGTTTGAGAGAAACAAAGTTTGGAACTTAGTGCCACCTCCTTCTGGCAAAACTATTATTGGTACTAAGTGGGTGTTCAGAAACAAGATGGACAAGGATGGTGTTGTCATCAGAAACAAAGCAAGGTTAGTTGCTCAAGGTTACAGGCAAGAAGAAGGCATTGACTATGATGAAACTTTTGCACCAGTTGCAAGAATTGAAGCTATTAGGTTGTATCTTGCATATGCAGCTTTTAAGAATTTCAAAGTTTATCAGATGGATGTCAAAAGTGCTTTTCTAAATGGAAAACTACAAGAAGAAGTATATGTTAAACAACCTCCAGGTTTTGTTGATCCCAAATTTCCTAATTATGTTTTCAAGCTTGATAAAGCTCTATATGGGCTCAAACAAGCTCCAAGAGCCTGGTATGACACCCTGTCTGAGTACCTTATTGAAAATAAATTTACAAGAGGTAAAATTGATAAAACATTATTTTCAAAAAGGAAAGGTTCTGACATCTTACTCATTCAGATATATGTAGATGATATTATCTTTGGTTCCACTGACAAGTCAATGTGTGACTGGTTTGCTAAGATAATGTCAACTCAGTATCAGATGAGTATGATGGGAGAACTTACTTACTTTCTTGGTTTACAAGTTGAACAAAAGCCTGATGGCACTTTTATAAATCAAAGTAAGTATGTGCATGACATGTTAAAGAAATACAAATTTGAAAATTTATCTTCCATGCACACTCCTATGGGTACTCAGGATAAGATAAGTAAGGATGAAACTGGTAAACCAGTATGTCAATCCACATACCGAGGTATGATTGGTTCCTTACTTTACTTAACTGCTAGTAGGCCTGATATCATGTTTGCCACATGTTTGTGTGCTCGGTATCAGGCTGATCCTAAAGAATCACACATGAAAGCAGTTAAGCGCATCTTTAGATATCTTACAGGCACTCCTAACCTGGGTCTTTGGTATCCCAAAGACTCAAACTTTGACCTTGAAGGGTACACAGATGCAGATTTTGCAGGTTGTAGATTGGACAGAAAGAGCACAAGTGGAGGATGTCAATTCCTAGGTGGAAGACTAGTTGGCTGGTCATCCAAGAAACAAAATTCGGTAGCAACTTCCATAGCAGAAGCAGAATATGTTGCTGCAGGAAGTTGTTGTGCTCAATTATTATGGATGCAGTATCAACTCTTAGACTATGGGTTCAACTTTCATAAGACTCCCATTCATTGTGATAACAAGAGTGCTATTGCTATCACAGAGAACCCAGTCTATCACTCCAAAACCAAGCACATTGATATCAGACACCACTTTATTCGAGATAATGTGGAAAAAGGTAAGGTTGAAGTAGATTATGTACCAACAGATGAACAATTGGCCGATGTGTTTACTAAACCTCTTCCTGAGGAAAGGTTTATGTATTTACTAGGGCAATTAGGTATGTTGAATCCTTAATCTTTCTTAAATTTTCTTTAAAACTGAGCGCTCAGTATCACTCCTGTTGATACTGACCACTCAGTATTACTAGTCTGTTATCATCAAAATTTAAATTTTTTATTTTTTTTTATTAATTTCAAGAGTAAATTAATTGTTTTTATATTTTTAAAATTTTTTTTAAAATTAATTTTTTTTAACTCAGTATTGGGGTATTACGGCGCTCAAACCGAGCTTAATCCTTATACTGCTCAAACGGTAACCTTTCTTAATAAGAAAGTTACCGTTGGCAGAGGATAAGGCAGTCAAATCAGCCGTTTTTACTTCCCAATACCTTAATTATCTTTCAAATCTCCTATAAATAACCGTTTTTTTTACTTCAAATTTTTTAACTGTTATTTCTTTCTTTCATTTTCAATTCTCTCTGCGATTAACGATTTCACTTTCTATTAGCAAGCAAACTTTTTCAAATCCAAATCACAGATGGCGAATTACACTTTTGTTGCTCCAGAAGTTGAATCGGAAATCAAATTCCGAAACGATGAACTGCCCAGGTTTGCAAGGAACAACATCACAGCAAACTTCAATATTCCTCAAGCCTGGGCATGCCAAGAGTTCACAAACATTGTGACTTTTCTGAAGAATTGCCCAATTGCTCGTGCACTGACCTTGTCTCCTCGAGCAATTTACCCAGAAATGCTATGCGAGTTTTGGTACTCTGCTACACTCGATTCTCCAGATATGATTGCTGGGTGGGTAATTAGAGATCAAAGAAGGGCATTTTTTTCTACTGCCATCATTCGTGAAGCACTGAGACTTCCCGCCCAAGCTCAGTATGACCCATTTGTTGATAGATCAGAGGCACGCTCAGTACTGCCATTTTTGGGTCGAAGAGGAACAACGGGCACAATCAAAAGAAATGAATTTGGTCCTATGTGGGGTATTCTCATTACAACAATAATTCGGTGTATGACCCACAAGACGGGAGCTTTGGACCAAATAAATGAATTTGGGATGCAAATAGTACATGCTCTGTACTATGGAAGAAATATTGATTATGCTCGGCTAATTTTCAATGAATTAGCTACATTGGTTCGGGCTAACACACGGGAATGCAATGTCCCTTTCTGCAGATTTTTATCACTCATCTTTCAACATTCAATGCCCACACATACTTATGATGAATTTCACAGTCCAAGGGTTGATCTTCCTCCACTCAGTGAGAAGATTTTCTTTTACAGGCCAAGAGAAGGAGAGCCTCTTCTAAGTCCTCCTATGTGGGCCATTGTTCAAGAACACATCGATGATGCAGAAGACATGTCTGATACTGAGTCAGACAATAATGATGATGATGATAATAATGATAATAGTGGTAATGGAGCACAGGCCGGTCCAGATATTGAGATGCAGGATGTTCCACAAGTTCAAGAACCAACTCAACAACATATCTCTCCACCTGCACAGGATCCTGATGCTCCTCATATTGAAACAGTCTTTGATACTGAGTCCTCCGAAGACACACCACTGGTCCTTCAAAGAAGAAGAAGGAATCTTTCTCCTATCATTATGGGAAACTTATCATCTGAGGAGGTGCAGCCTGCAAATGTTCCATCATTAACTGCATCTCTTCAAGCCCAAAGCCTAGTTGCAGCCACCGCTGACCTTCCAGGTCCAGAACTAGCTCCAACTGCTCAACCAATTGAGGAACCTCATGTTCCTCTTGATGTGGAGATTCAATATGCACAAACTACACTGGAAGGTGCTCAGCATGACAGAGAGGTCGGTATTGAAGATGTTGGTGCTGCACATCAACAAACACATGATCCTGCACCGACCTCTGCAGATGCTAGAAGGGAATCTGACAGAGTCTCAGGTATGAATTTCTAAAAAGCCCTTAAACTTATATATATATATATATATATATATTTCATTCCCAAATAGAGACTAAGTATTGGCCAGTACCAACTCAATACTGACCAAAGTCTCAAACGATCTTTCAAATATATATTCTTTTATGGCCAACATAGCTAGCCCACTGCTGCTATGCAAAATTCATATACTGAGCACACAAAATTGATCATTGTCAGTCTACAGTTGTCTCAACATTTAAAGAGACAATGGTGGTTGATGTCATACTGACACCCACTGGTGCTGCTTGAATAATGTCCAACTTATTTTTGAGTTGGGTAGCATCACTCAAGAAATGATCACAAACCCTTAAGCCACAACATCCAAAAAACTTTCCATGGGGTTTAGCCACATTTCTGTTATCACTCTAATACCGAGTGATAAACATCGAAAATAACTAGAAGCACATCCCAGGCTTCGAATTCCCAAACCCAAACCTTTTAGTAAATGTGACTTATCCTATACTGAGCTACTTAAATTTACACACTCACTTTTACTAAAACCTTCTTACACATGCTATGCACAAGTCCACAATATTCCATCATAAAACAGATGAAATACAGACTTCACAAACTCTGTTTATATGATTATAGAATTAAACAACACCACAATTCTATTTGATAAACCTTTCTTTCTAACCAGTTTTATATTTTTTGTTTCTTTAGCGCCATCTGTGCAGGGCATTCAGGCATCACAGGCTGCAGGAGATCAAGTGACTTTGCAAGCAATCATGCAGCACATTCTGGCCATCCAACAAACTCAAAATATAATACTAGCCAGAATGGACAAGATGAGTGGTGATATTGACTCAATAAAACAGTCAGTCTCACTACTTCAACAACCACAGCAGCCTCCACAAACTCCACCATGTTCACATGGTGACCACAATGAAGAAGGAGAAGGAGAAGGAGGTGCTGGTGATACTGATGCTGCAACTGAGCCCATGCCCTCCCCTACTCTTGAACAACCAGAAGGGGACATGGGTGGTGATTATGATCCTCTTCCCTCCTCGTCCAATGATATCAAAAAGGGGGAGAAGAGACAAAGAGATAATGAGGTTGATCAAACTGAGCCATCTGCTCAGGGGGAGAAAAGAAGAAGATTGAATGAAGATCAACCTCCACAACAACAACATCAGCAAAGCCCTCATACTGAGCCATTTCGCATTCAGTATGAGAGAAGAAGACAAAGAACTAGGTCAGCATTACAAGTTCAAGAACCACTTGAGCCATCTGCTCAGGGGGAGACTCACACTGACAAACCACAGCCACCTGTTCTAGAAGAAAATAACATACAAATTGTGGTATATAGGCCTTTCATCTGGCCTATTGCTGATGATGAAGATGAAGAACCAGGTTTAGTGAACTATGCACTGAATCTGGTAGAACAAGAAAATTCTTCATCATCATCCTCAGATGATGAAGAACCAGAAAATCTGGTGATTAGAAGAAGGAGTTCCTTGTCAAGAAGACCCATCAATGCAGTTCTAACTTCTTCTGAATCAAGTGAGGAACCTGCTCCTTTGGTAACAAGACAAAGAAGACCTGTTCATACATTGGACAG
Organism: Calendula officinalis; assembly: GCA_963853835.1. Classification (NCBI taxonomy): domain Eukaryota; kingdom Viridiplantae; phylum Streptophyta; class Magnoliopsida; order Asterales; family Asteraceae; genus Calendula; species Calendula officinalis. The sequence continues at coordinate 82,866,781 of OY970821.1, forward strand.
TGATACTGAGCAGGCTCCAAGACTGACTTCTCAACAACTCTGGGCAGAACAAGAAAGATTTTTATATGAGCAAGAGTTGGGAATCAAAGCTGAACCAGAATCTGACCCAGATACTGATACTCCTGGTTCTTCACATAGAATCTCAAGAAAGGGTCCAGACCATATTCAACATTATTGGAATATGGTTGCTGCTAGGACTCAGTATAAGGAAGAAAGGAAGGAGTTCTTGAGGACCAAAACATTTCCAAATGTAAGGGGGATACATTGGTTAAATCTGGATGTCAATAAAGTAAAAGTGAAGCTCAAAGAAGGAAGAATCACTATCACTTGTACTGGATTAACCAGTCCCCCCATGAAGATATTTATTCATGATATTCAAAGAATTGGTCTTCAAGACTGGGTGAAGATCACAAGACTGATCAAAGAGCTTCCAAAGAAATCAACTTATGATCAAATAGTCTTGGATGAGATCTGTGCAGTAGCTGCAGTATGTTATGAGAAGGACTTACTTCATGAAATAGAGTACAGAACACTCAGTCTGATGACTGAGGCTTACTCAAACAACAGACCAGAATGCCTTCATACATACAAGTATCTTAGAAAGTACCCTCTTCCTCCTAACCTTGTCTTTCAGGATCAAAAGAGTGTCATATATCCAACTTCTGGATATATGTATACTGACTCAGAGGATAGAGAGTGCTTCATTTCTGAAGAAGATCTACCAAGAGCTCAAATCAGTCACCTTGTTGGACTGAAATGGATGATCACCAAGAAAGAAGACTCTTGGTTCAGAAAGAAGATTGTTGCAGTTCTGAATAGTAGAAGGAATGAACTCAAAAGCAGAGAAGAGTTTGTCCACATCAAACAAGAAGTCTTCTATGAGAATGAATCCATCAACAGCAAATGAAGAAGAAGATGTTGTTACTTATGCTGTTGTATTTTTTTTATCTCTTTGTAATTGTTTTGTTATCATTAGATAGGGAGAGATTGTTAAGACAAAAAGCCTTGCCTCTTTGGATCTTAAGATAACAAAACAACCTAGACTAGCTTTGATTTAGATGTAGAATAATATAGCTAAGTTTAGGTCTGATACTGAGTGATCAGTATTGGAACTCAGTATCAGTACTCAGTATCAGATAGTGATACTGAGTACAAGGACTGAGTAGAAGGACTGAGTGATACTCAGTATAGTAACGGACTAAGATCAAATTCCTTGATCTTAGTCATTTTCCTTACTTAGTCCTTCGATTACTCCTTTGCTCATCATGTAAGATCTCTATAACATTATAAATAGAGATCATCTTGCAAAGGAGTACTTACCAATTTACTTTACACTTTCATATCTTTGTAATTGATAAGTGGTCTTGTTATTCCGCAACAAGCCACACTTAGTCGATTTATACATTGACTATATTCTTGTGTTATCACTCTAATATTTCTCTAATAATAATATTCTATCAATTAACATTAAAACAAGGTTGTTGTGACCTAACAATCTACCTCAGTATCAGTTTCAGGATCTTCTTCCTTGACAAGGAAGAATCTTTGAGCTTCAATCTCATCCTCGGTATATTGAACAGATCTTCTTGGTCTAGAAGTCAGTGGAGCTGGATCTGGTTCTTCACTTGATTCTGAGGACATAACCACTTTTGACATTCTTCTGGTTATTGGTCTTCTAGGGATTCTAGAAGGTCCTTCAGCTTGAGGAGAGATTGGTTTTCTTGGAGGCTCTTCATCATCTGAGGATGATGATGAAGAGCTTTCTTTATTTGCTTCATCCAGTGCAAAGTTTAGAAACTTTTCAGATGGCACTGGATGTTCTTCATCTTCATCATCAGCAATTGGCCATACAAATGGCCTGTACACAATAATCTGCAAGTTATTTTCTTCAGTATCAACTTGCTGTAGTTGGTCAGTTTCAGTCTCCCCCTGAGCAGATGGCTCAGATGGTTCTTCTTCAAGTTGTTCCAACACTGACCTTCCCCTTTGTCTGCTTCTCTCATACCTAAACCTAAGAGGTTCGGTATGAGTAGTTTGCTGATGTTGTTGTTGTTGCTGTGGAGGTTGATCTTCAGTTAATCTTCTTCTTTTCTCCCCCTGAGCAGATGGCTCAGGTTGATCAACCTCTTCTTCTCTTTGTCTTTTCTCCCCCTTATTGTTATCATTTGATGGGGAGGGAAGAGGTTCAGTATTACCACCTATGTCCCCCTGTTGATCTTCAGGAGTAGGGGAGGGCATAGGTTCAGTAGCAGCATCTTGTTCACCCTCAGTATTGGCATGGGAGGGTGATCTTCTAGGCTCAGTATCAAGGCCTTCTTCATCATTATTTCAACCAATAGGAGACTGTGGAGGTGGTGGAGACTGTTGTTGTTGCTGAAGGAGTGCCACTGACTGCTTTAATGAGTCTATCTCAGTACTCATGGCATCTATCCTGGCCAGAATATTATTCCGAGTGTTCTGCATGGCCAGTATCTGATTGAGAATAGTCTGTAAAGCCCCCTGTACTTCCTGAGATTGAGTAGCTTGTGCTCTTTGGCCCTGCACAGATGGTGCTAAAGAAACAAAAAAATGTAAACTGGTTAGAATGAAAGGTTTATCAAATAGAATTGTGGTGTTGTTAAATTCTATAATCATGTAAACAAAATTGAAAAGTCTGTATTTCATCTGGTACATGATGAAATATTGTGAACTTGTGCATAACATGTGTAAGAAATTGTTTAGTAAAAGTGAGTGTGAATATTTGAGTAGCTCAGTATAGGATAGGTCACATTTACTAAAAGGGTTGGGTTTGGGTAATCGAAGCCTGGGATGTGCTTCTGGTTATTTTCAATGTTTATCACTCGGTATTAGAGTGATAACAGAAATGTGGCTTAAACCCATAGAAATTTTGGCTTATGTGGCTTAAAGAGGTTTGTGATCATTTCTTGAATAATGTGACCTTACTCAAAATAAGTAAGACATTATTCAAGCAGCACCAGTGGGTGTCAGTATGACATCACCACCATTGTCTCTTAAAATATTGAGACAACTGTAGACTGACAATGATCAAGTATGTGCTCAGTGTACGAATTTTGCATAGCAGCAGTGGGCTAACTATGTTGGCCATAATTGGATGTATATTTGAACGTTCGATTGAGACTTTGGTCAGTATTGAGTTGGTACTGGCCAATACTTAGTCTCTATTGGGGAAAGATATATATATATATATATATATATATATATATATATATATATATATATATATATATATATAAAAGTTTAAGGGCATTATAGAAATTCATACCTGAGACTTTATCTGATTCTCTTCGTGCATCAAGAGAGGTCGGTGCTGGATCATCTAGATTTTGATTTGAGGCACCAGCACCTTCAGGAGCCTCTTCTCTTCGAGCATGTGCACCTTCCAGTATGTTTTGCTCAAACTGAATCTCCACATCAAGAGGAACATGAGGTTCCTTAATTGGTTGAGCAATAGGTTCTGGTTCAGGACCTGGAAGGTCAGCGGTGGCTGCAACCAAACTTTGTGCTTGAAGAGACGCAGTTAATGATGGAACATTTCCGCGTTGCATCTCTTCTGATGATAAGTTTCCCATTAGAACTGGGGATAGGTTTCTTCTTCTTCTTCGGATGGCAAGTGGTGTGTCTTCTAAGGACTCAGTATCAGAATCTGTTGCAATATGAGGAGCATCAGGATCCTGTGCAGGTGGAGGAATATGTGGTGGTTCTTGTGCCTGTTCTGGTTGAGCTTCCATCATCTGAATATCTTGACCACCGTCTTCACTGTCATCATAATTATCATCACTTTCTGATTCAGTATCAGAATGAGGTTCATCATTAATGTGTGCCTGTACAATAGCCACATGGAGTGACTCAGTACAGGCTCTCCTTCCCTTGGCCTGTAGAAAATAAATCTTCTCATGTAAAGGAGGAAGATCTGCTCTTGGACTGTTGAATTCATCATAAATATGAGCAGGCATGCCATGTTGAAAAATAAGAGAAAGAAATTTGCAGAAAGGAACATTAAGTTCTCTGATTTGAGCCCGAACTAGAGAAGCTAGTGTAGGAAAACCTTGAAGTATTCACATGCCGGAACTTGAATACCACATTACTGGATCTCTACTAATCAATGGGATCACGAGAAATAGAAGAAGATGAACATTACCTTTAGATAGCTAAAGAAGTGGTCCACCTCTACTGCACCACCTGGACACGCTGCAAGACCGCGTTGTACCAACAAAGTATCACACAAGGACTTTTGTGTGTGTGTGTGTGTGTGTTCGGTCGAACACCAAAGCCGAAACCCCAAGGGGTTCTTTCGTCGACTTCGGCCGAGAGAGGAAGAGAGGAGGATTAGGGTTTTGAGTAATGTGAATGTGTAACCCTTAAGCCTTAGACATGCCCTCCTATTTATAGGTTTAGGCCTTGCACTTAGGCCCTTAGAGTTTAACTAGAAGTTTAATGAAACTTAAACTTCTATTGTTACTTTTAACCATTGGACTTATACTTGTTAATTAATTAACTATTAATTAACTGTCCGTTAAATAGTTAACCTAATATTTAACCATCCTCAAATAATAATAATTATTATTTATTCTCTTCTTTTATAATTAACTTAACTAGTTAATTATTCCACACAACTTACTTTATTCGGTTGTCCATTATTGGGTGTGTAGTGGTGTGACCCTTTAGTGTCTTATAACATTGGACACGATGACACGTGTACTTATCTGTGCACATAAATCCTTCAGACTCCCACTTGTGCAAGTTAAGAAACACTTTCTGATCATCGTTGGCCTAAAGCGGTCCCTAGCCAGACATTTAGGATAACCAGGTCATAAGAACTCTTACATCCAGAGATAATAATCATAAAATGAATAACACTAACAGATTTTCCTTTTGCATCACGATATTTCTTAATTTGAGTAATAGACATGGAGCAGGGATCTTGTTCTATATACTCGAATTTTCTCGACTCTGATTTCGACTTTCTGCAGTAACGGATTACCAAATGATCTAATCATTCTCCGAGCGCGGCCACGCATTTCAGTAGTCTTAATCGTCGAGCGGCCATGAAATATCTCTTCTAGTTAAAGAAGGTGCAAATTCCATCTTGACGTTTGCGTTATCTTGCCCACGACTTCCGCTGTCTTAGTCAAGTTCCTTATGATCACCCTTTTACGGTGTGAAGGTAGATAAATGCTAAAGATCAGAAGTCATCGTGTCTCAAACCAAAACGTCTCAGGTCAGAGGACATCTACTCGAAATTACTCATGCTTGGGCTCCATGAAGTAATATCGATCTTTTGGTCACGTCTAATGTTTAGCAAACTCTGTAAACATCTATGAATATTTATTTTAACAACCCTTGTTTCTCTATTCAATAACTATGAAATAGATAAATATTCATAATGGTATTAACTCTTGAATCTAGCTCCCACTAAATTCAAGTAACCACAGACAATTTAGATACTCAAAAACTTTGTGTATCAAGGATAGGTTTAAAACATGTTAAGAATAGACAGTGTGAAAATATTACGTAAAACTTTCTATTTCAATCCCACGAAATGTTATTACATAATGTATCGATTTCAAACATGTCTATGAATCTAATCAAAATACTAGCTACCAACATTTAGGTACTGCATGCCTATAGGTTGTCATCCGTTGGTATTTTCAACGGGTCAGCGACGTTGTCATCCGTTGGTATTTTCTTAATTATAATATCACCCTCTCTAACATACTCGCGTATGAGGTGATATTTCCTGCGTACATGCCTGGTCTTTTGATGCTCTCTTGCTTCAACAGCTTGCGCTATTGCCCCACTATTATCACAGAATATTTCGATGGGTCTAGAGCACTGGCAATAACTCTAAGATCCTCGATAAAATTCTTAAGCCATATGGCTTCTTTCCCAGCATCATTTGCGGCAATGTACTCAGCCTCTGTAGTCGAATCTGCTATCGTATCTTGTTTCTGACTCTTCCAAGATATAGCTCATCCGTTTAGCGTGAAGACAAATCTCGATTGAGATTTGTAATCGTCTCTGTCGATTTGGAAGCTTGCATCTGTGTAACCAGTTACACGCAGTTCTTCCATCGAACCTCCAAAGACCAAGAACATTTCTTTCGTCCTTCTCAAATACTTGAGAATGTTCTTGACAGCCACCCAATGGGGTTCACCAGGATTCTTTTGATATCTGCTTGTGAGACTTATGGAGTAAGCAATATCGGGCCTAGTACATAACATGGCATACATGATTGATCCAATTGCCGAAGCATATGGTACCAAACTCATCCTAGCTATTTCCTTGCTAGATGTGGGACTCTGAGCTTTGCTCAGTGTAATGCCATGTGACATCGGAATGATTCCTCTCTTGGAATCACTCATACTGAATCTCTTCAGTACTTTGTCAATGTATGTACTTTAACTAAGTCCAATAAGTCGCCTAGATCTATCCCTATAGATCTTTATACCTAGTATAAATGCGGCTTCTCCCAAGTCTTTCATCTGGAAACATTTACCTAACCTGGATTTTACTCCTTGTAATGCTGGTATATCGTTTCCTATAAGCAGTATGTCATCGACATACAAGACTAGGAAGATTACTATGCTCCCACTGAATTTTGTATAGACACACGCCTCGAACTCACTCTTGACAAAACCAAATTCTTTGATTCTTTTGTCAAAGTGTAAGTTCCAACTTCTAGATGCTTGCTTCAATCCATATATGGATTTTAGCAATTTACATACTTTATTGGGATTCTTTGGATCAGTAAAACCATCCGGTTGTATCATGAATACATCCTCATTCAACTCCCCGATAAGGAAGGCGGTTTTAACATCCATCTGCCATATCTCATAGTCGTAATATGCTGATATGGCCATAAGAATTCTAATAGACTTAAGCATGGCGACTGGCGAGTAGGTTTCAGAATAATCCACACCATGTGTTTGCGTCAAAACCCTTCGCAACGAGTCGTACTTTGTAAGTATGTACTTTTCCATCCATGTCGGTTTTCTTCTTGAAATCCCACTTGCATCCAACAGCACGAGACTGTGGTGGCAAGTCTAATAACACCCAAACTTGGTTGTCATACATGGATTGCATCTCTGCTTGCATAGCCTCGAGCCATCTTTCAGTCTCTATGCCGTCAGCAGCTTCACTGTAGGTTAATGGTTCTAGTAGACTTCCATCATCTTCATCGATCATGAATCCAAGATACTTATCTGGTTCTTGGCGTGGTCAACTGGACCTACGCGGATTGCGTGTCTCTTCTTCCTCAACCGGTGGGTCTGGTTGGGGATCAACAATTCTTTGTTGAACTACTGGTTCGACTGAAGTCATCGGTGGATCTTCGTTCTCTTCAATTTCTTGAAGCTCTATTTCTTTTCTTGGAGTTTCAGTTCCTAGAAACTTCTCCTCCAAGAAGACACCTTTCCGAGCAACAAAAACTTTGTTGTCTTCTTGATGATAGAAATAGTATCCTAAGGTTTCCCTTGGATATCCAATGAAAATACACTTGTCTGACTTGGGGTTTAGTTTGTCTGTGAAGTTACGTCTAACGTATGCTTCATAACCCCAAATCTTGAGAAAAGATAACTTAGGTTTTCTCCCCGTCCAGTGCTCGGACGGAGTCTTTTCTACCGACTTGGTCGGAACCCTATTCAGTGTGAATGTTGCAGTCTCGAGTGCATGTCCCCAAAATGATAGTGGTAGTGGGGCACGACACATCATTGAACGTATCATGTCTAACAAGGTGCGATTCCTCCTTTCTGATACGCCATTCATCTGAGGTGTATACGGAGGTGTGAGTTGTGAAACAATCCCACATTCCTTCAAATGATCGTCGAACTCTTGGCTCAAATATTCGCCTCCTCGGTCAGACCGAAGTGACTTAATTTTCTTTCCTAGTTGGTTCTCTACTTCCCTCTGATATTCTTTGAACTTGTCAAAGCTCTCAGACTTTAGTCTCATAAGAAAGACATAACCATACCTACTGAAGTCGTCGTTAAAGGTAATGAAGTAGCGGTATCCTCCTCTAGCTTCTGGAGTAAAGGGTCCACACACATCTGTGTGTATAATCCCTAATAACTCGCCTGCCCTTTCATTGTAATGATTGAAAGGGTCTTTTGTCATCTTGCCAGATAAACAAGCTTCGCATATTGCATATGATTCCAAATCAAATGGCTCTAGAATTCCATCATTGTGGAGCTTCTTAATGCGAGTCTCGTTTATATGACCTAAACGATAATGCCAAAGATAAGTTTGATTCAAGTTACTCTTGGATATTTTACTTATATGATAAACGTCTCGTTCTATGTTATTTAGATTTAACGTGTATAGACCATTATGAGAATTTTCATTAAAATATAAAATGTCATCTTTTAAACACGAAATTGTTTTTCTATAAAACTCATAATAAAAACCGTTGTCTATAAGCAAATCAAAAGAAATAACATTTTTAATAAGTCTAGGAACATAATAACAATCTTTAAGTTCCAAAACTCTTCCTGAAGGCAACTTGAGAAGATATGTTCCTACGGCTTCAGCTCCAACCTTGGAACCTTCGCCTACTCGTAGTTCAACATCCCCTCGTCCCAGCCTCCCGTTCTTCTTAAATCCCTGCAAATGATTGCAAATGTGATGACCACATCCGGTATCCAATACCCAGGATTCACTAGAAGTAACGAGACAATCAATCATAAAGATACCTGAATCGCTGACAAAGTTAGCGTCCAACAGCCCCACGTCCGACGTGTGCTCGCAAATATCCTTGCTGCCACAAGTTGGGCAACACAAATTAGCAAAGTCATTCAACCAATCATAGAACTCATCTTGCTGAATCTCGGGGAGAGATTCTTCCTCCAGCCTTTGAACATCGCATATACACAAGAGATTCTCATGTAGACCTGCGACACTCAAATCAAAATTCCTGATCATACGTACTACCTTGTCCTGATAGTACTGAGTGAGAGATCCAAACAAGAACAAGACTTGTTCATGCTCGTTTGATGTGCCAGTAACTAGGGTGAGACAATCTAGTAACCTCCTTATGTTGATAAGGTGGTCACTCAGTGGTTGATCATCTGTCATTTTTGACGAAATGATTTCTTGCAAAATGAACTGCTTGCTATCTTCAGTACTATCTTTAAACGTCTCCTCATGATACTGGACAAACTCATAGCATGGTTTCTTACGTAGATTATCAGTAAGCTCTGATAATGAAGTAAGAATAAGAATCGACATAACTTGTGATTCATCTGCCAGATACTGATAATAAGCGTCAAGCTCATCATCCTGGGCATCTTGCCCTGGTTGTCCCTTGGGCACCTCGTCTATCACGTACAGTAGATTCTGTGCTTTTAGGTAACTCCTAAAATGCACCCTCCAAACTTTGTAGTTTGGACCAGTAAGCTTCTGTTTTCTAGTGATGAACTTTCGCGATTCGATCGGTGAATAAAACGGAATTTCTGACAGTACAGACATCTATAAGAAAAACAAGCAAACGGTTAGTAAGATTAGATAAAATAAATAACTTCTAACATTATTACCTTTTAAAAATAATAGTTAGACTAGGACCCATATTTCACGCCCTCTAATGCAAGGTTTGGGCACTTCCCATTAGAGCCACGCTATTTTTGGTAGGTATAGCCATACCGATCGCCTCTAGACTAGAAACGATTCCTAGATCCTCGGGATATCAAGTTGAACAACAAACTTGTACATGTTTTAATCCCTCTAGTGTATTTTGGGCCGAGACTCCCGATTATCACCAAAATAGATTGTACCATCTAAGACAGTGCGATGCCTTGCGCCGGGACTCCCGATTATCACAAGACCCTACGCACCCTAACACTCGCAATGATTTGAATCCACATCTAAGGTTTTTTCTCCTTACAATGTGAATATCGTTGAACAAGTGAGGTGTTCCATTAGATGGGTTGCACTCTGATCTAAGATTTTCTTAAAAGGATTTTCCTTTGTTCGAAAAGTTAGCCAGTTTTTAATTACTTGGTTTTATAAACTAACTGTTTATAAATTCCACCTTTTAATTTGTTTCATAAAACTTGGTTTATAAACAAACTGTTTACTTTACCATTATTAATTTAAAACTTGATTTTCTAAACAAACTGTTTATAATCACCATCTTATTAATTTATACCTTGGTTTTCTAAACAAATTGTTTATAATTACCATCTTATAATTAAATCTTGGTTTTCTAAACAAACTGTTTATAGTCACCACCTTATTATTTTATGTTAATATAAATAAACGGAAAAATAAAATAATACTTGCAATTTCGAAAAATTGCTATGTCATAACCCCAAAGACTTGGTTTTGTGTTTTGTATATAAAAAAACTTTATAAAATTTTCGAAAAATTATAAAAATTTCCGAAAAATAGAAAGTAAACACGATATCATTTCTTTTGGGTTATGTCATTCTAATTAATTAAATAAACTGATAATTTTAAATTACCAAACTGATAATTATTAAATTACCCATAAACTGGTTTCTTATTTCCTCCTTAATTTCATAATTATCTTGATTTTAAACTAACTGTTTAAAATCATTAGGTTTATTTTAAATGTTAATACTTATTATTATAATAAACGAATAAATAATGAAACTTGTCAAAAGGAAACCTTTTAACATCCGATTTGATCTCGTGTACCCTATGTGCCCGAAACTGAGCCTTAGGTTAACGAAACTGGGTCAAATACACAACGAGGGAAAAAAACTGGATCGATTAAACGAAGACCGAACCATGGCTCGGTTCGGTTCGTCCGTTCGGCCCCCTTCGTCCGAACCTTGCTTGACCGAAACTCGGTCTTGCTTGGTTCGACCGAAACTACCCTTTTTTTTTATTTAATACCGAAAAATTATAATAATAATACTAGTAATAACAAGTAAATAAATGTGTTATTCTAATACTAAGAATAACACAACTTTCCTTATTTTGTCTAAAGCCTAATTTGTCCATTGATTCACCATATCTTGGTCAATCAATTACTTGGACCAATTTTTCTAGGGTTTTTACTAGGCAAAAAAAGAAACCTAATTCTTTTTATCTTGAAACCTATTCGATCCAACTGTTCATAAACTTGAACAATGTTCTTGGATTAAATTTACTAGGTTTCTTTCTAAGATAAAAAAAAACTTTAATAATATATGTATATATATTTACGAATTCGAAAATACAAGGAAGGAAAAAGAAGCCTAATTTCTTTTTATCTAGAACCCTATTCAAACCAATTGTTCATAAACTTGAACAATGTTCTTGGCCGAAAATTCTAGGGTTCTTTTCTAGATGAAAAGAAACTCCATCGAATCTCATTGAGATTAGTAGATCGCTCTGATACCACTGTAGGAAAACCTTGTAGTATTCACATGGCGGAACTTGAATACCACATTACTGGATCTCTACTAATCAATGAGATCACGAGAAATAGAAGAAGATGAATATTACCTTTAGATAGCTAAAGAAGTGATCCACCTCTACTGCACCACCTGGACACGCTGCAAGACCGCGTTGTACCAACAAAGTATCACAAAAGGACTTTTGTGTGTGTGTGTGTGTGTTCGGTCGAACACCAAAGCCGAAACCCCAAGGGGTTCTTTCGTCGACTTCGGCCGAGAGAGGAAGAGAGGAGGATTAGGGTTTTGAGTAATGTGAATGTGTAACCCTTAAGCCTTAGACTTGCCCTCCTATTTATAGGTTTAGGCCTTGCACTTAGGCCCTTAGAGTTTAACTAGAAGTTTAATGAAACTTAAACTTCTATTGTTACTTTTAACCCTTGGACTTATACTTGTTAATTAATTAACTATTAATTAACTGTCCGTTAAATACTTAACCTAATATTTAACCATCCTCAAATAATAATTATTATTATTTATTCTCTTCTTTTATAATTAACTTAACTAGTTAATTATTTCACACAACTTACTTTATTCGGTTGTCCATTATTGGGTGTGTAGTGGTGTGACCCTTTAGTGTCTTATAACATTGGACACGGTGACACGTGTACTTATCTGTGCACATAAATCCTTCAGCTAGTTCATTGAAGATTAGTCTAGCATAATCAATATCTCGGCCATGATACATGGCATGAACAATCTGCATCCCAAAATCATTTATTTGATCCAAAGCTCCTGTCTTGTGGGTCATACATCGAATAAGTGTGGATATTAGCAGACCCCACATAGGACCAAATTCATTTCTTTTAATAATGCCGGTGGTTCCTCTGCGTCCAATAAATGGTAACACTGAGCGAGCCTCTGTTCGATCAACAAAGGGCTCATACTGAGCGTGAGCGGGAAGCCTCATTGTTTCCCGAATTATAGCAGTGGAGACAAAAGCCCTTCTTTGTTCTCGAATAACCCAACCGGTAATCATGTCCGGAGAGTCAAGCTTAGCAGAGTACCAGAATTCGCAGAGCATTTCCGGATAAATTGCTCGAGGGGAACGAATCAACGCTTGCGTGATCGGACAATGCTTCAGATATGTAATCATGTGAGTGAATTCAGGGCACGCCCAAGCCTGAGGAATATTGAAATTTGCAGTTATGTTGTTCCTCGCAAACTTGGGCACTTCGTCGTTCCGAAACTGAGTTGCAGGAGCAGCCTCCGGTGCGAAAAATCTGTAATTCGCCATCTACGAGTGTGATTTAGAAATTTGCTTGCAAGGAAAAAGTGAAATCGTTAATCGCATAGAGAATTGAAAGAGAAAATATGAAATAACTGTTAGAAAATTCGAATGAAAAGAAATAAACTGTTATTTATATTTAATTAGAAATAATTACGGTATTGGAAAGTAAAAGCGGCTGATTTGACAGCCTTATCCTGTGTCAACGGTAACTTGTCAACGGTAACTTTCTTATTAAGAAATGTTACCGTTGGGGAGTATAAGAATTAAAAGTCAGTTTTATCACTCCAGGACTCCAATACCGAGTTAAAAAAAATTAAATTAAAAAAAATATTAAGAATCATAAAAACATTTAATTTAAACTATAAATTAATAAAAAATTAAAATTTATAATATTTGATAAATCAGACGAGTGATACTGAGCAGGTCAGTATTGGAACCAATACTGAGAGGTCAGTATCAGAAAATTTAAGAAAAATTAAGGATTCAACATACCCAATTGTCCTAGTAAATACATAAACCTTTCCTCAGAGAGAGGTTTAGTGAATACATCAGCCAATTGATCATCTGTAGGAACAAAATCTACCTCAACCATATCCTTTTCCACATTATCTCGAATAAAGTGGTGTCTGATATCAATGTGCTTTGATCTGGAGTGATGGACTGGGTTTTCAGTGATAGCAATAGCACTCTTGTTATCACAATGTATTGGTGTCTTCTGAAAATTGAACCCATAGTCCATAGTTGATACTGCATCCACAAGAGTTGAGCACAGCAACTTCCTGCAGCAACATATTCTGCTTCTGCAGTAGAAGTTGCTACTGAGTTTTATTTCTTGGATGACCAACCAACTAGTCTGCCACCGAGGAATTGACATCCTCCACTTGTACTCTTCCTGTTCAACCTACAACCTGCAAAATCTGCATCTGTATACCCTTCAAGGTCAAAGTTTAAATCTTTGGGATACCAAAGACCCATGTTAGGAGTACCTGAAAGATATCTAAAAATGCGCTTAACAGCTTTCATATGTGATTCTTTAGTATACTTGTAACAGACTAAGATCAAATCCCTGTAAGCAAATTTATTGTACTAAAGATGAAGACTTCGAAGATATGCTTCCCAGACTATTGTTACAAATGGGGAGATTGTTGGGTCACATTTAGTGTATTCAATAGTCCAGTGGTGTAATATGTGACATTTATTGTAATCAATAGTCTAGGGGTACTTTATGTCATTAATCAATATTAGGCCTAGGTATAAATACCTAGTTGTAACCTAATACTTGTAACCTTTGCCGACTTATTGAAGCGATCGTAAGATTTGTGTGCAAAGTTTCATCTTCTTCTTTAATCCAATCTTCCAATTTCACTACAATCGTTGCTTAATCACTGAATTCGAACATCACAGTCTTGTAATTCAATAATGTTGTGATTATATACATTAATAACGTTTAAATATCTGTGAGACCGAGCGAGCGTGAAACGGGTCCAGTACTTTTGATGCGTAGGAGGTAGCGTTATCATGAGCATTAAAGTGATAGACATCCCCCAACTCAACGCATTAACGCACCTCCTCCTGAAAGTGAAATTAAAGTAACACCAGCTTCCTGATCGATAGTCAACACTTCCCTGCTCACTCCAACCCAACTCAACGCATTAATTCCATCTACCCTCCAAAATGATCTTCTACTCTTCCTTGGACGAATATTGGACAAATATATATGTGGAAATTGTCACGGCAACAGTTAGCGATATATCACGAGTAAAGTTCGACAACCCGAGAAAGCTTATACGGCCTATTCTAGTTCCATTATATAATTCTCTATATTTTTGGTTCCTTTTCGATTTTGAACCTTTGCACACCATTGTTTGTCGTCTAACCCGTCAAAACAAGTTAGGTGTGTCACTTGTGTGCTATGTTGAAATTTAGTCTTAAACTTACACTCAAAAGCTCACAAATATGAAGATAAAGGAAAGCTTATGACATACAATGCTTAATGGAAAAACTCACTGCTTATATTATTCAAAGTAGTAGGTGGGTATTTATACTAGTACATGCTCAACAAATAAATCCCACGTTTCCCTCTTTTCATGCTAACAAACACTATCTTAAACCTCCCAAATACTAGGTCTTACATGACTCTTTCAACCTACACTTACTATTCTTTATTTAATTAAATAAAGCAAATAACCAAAAACTACTATTAAAATATTATATCAAGATTAAACCCAACATTCACCTCCTTAATCTTGATGATCACGATCATATTTTTTTCATGCTGCTTCAGTCCTACTTCATGCTACTTGATGTTGCACTCTATCGATCTTGCTTAATTACTTGGTTTGATACATCAGCTACATCCAACTGATTGCTATCTAACCATGCAATCGCCTCATCAATAGCATCTTCAATCTTCTTACGTCACCAGGTAGCAATTAAGTCCGAATGTTAATAAAAAAAGGTGATTTTTCTTGATCTGATTACATAGGGTTGCAATCGATCCTCTCCTTCTTGCTATAAACCAGGTATGAACCCGGTTTTATAACTTCCCGTTCAAAAACAAAACCCGGTTCATCTGCTGCGTCTCTCGTGCACAGAGAAGACTATACCGTCTCTTGAAACCGACTCTCAAAACGGCACTCCACTCGAACAACGAGCCCTAGGCTCTGATACCAATTGTTGAGCATGTAGCAAGTAGAGAAAAGAAAGAAAGAAAGCAAGAGTCTGTAGCAAGTAGCAGACAAGAAGTAGTATGATTGATCACGTTTGGTGATCTTAAGAAAGAAGCAGCAAGAGAAGGAAAAGAAAGTAAGTAGCAAAAATGCAAACGCATGGATCAAGATGCAAGAAGAAAAGAAGCATGCATGTTCGAGAAGAAAGAAAGAATGACCGAAGGTGAGTTTCACCAAAGACCGTAAAGACTGACACCGGTAGACCGAAATTGTCCGGTGTAGACCGTAAAGACCGACGCCGTCGAGAAGACCGAGAAAGCTCCGGCGTGTGACCGAAGACCGAAAAGATCGACGCCGTCGAGAAGACCGAGAAAGCTCCGGCGTGTGACCGAAGACCGAAAAAGACCGATGCCGGCGAGACCGAAATAGTCCGGCGTAGACCGAAAAGACCGAAGCTAGCAAGCGAAGACCGAAGACCAGCGCATGCAAGCAAAGTCCGAAGACTGAGGAGCCACAAAAGACCGGGTGGTACCCAGAGTAAGATTAGTCCGAGACCGAAGGATACAACCGAGACCGGCGGGTTGTCTAAGGATGAAAGCAAGACCGAAAGTTCACAATATGGACCGGACAAAGATATTCGAATTACGGGGGTGAAGTGCTAGTCGCATACTTACGTCCATTTGAGGTTTAGTCCGGTTTGGGGATCAAGAGTCAGATTAACAATATTATAATGATTGTTTTGCATTACGATGATTAATATGATGCTTGTAAGCACAATTTTAATACTTTCCTTTTTCACACATGCAATAGTAATATTGATTTTGATGTCTAAAACCTAAATTGCAATCAGACCCAAAAAGCCTAGCTATGATGTGGATTGATGGCAATCAGCATATCAAGTTGGTTAATTATCTTATTATTGAGACTTAAAATCATAATAATCAAATTGATACCCGTATAATTAGATTTTACATTTAAGTATCTATATTTAAATAATTAATAGTGGTTAATAATTATCGGTCATAATAAACTGATAAATCATTAGGTTTCTTGGTTCTAACACTAGTATCGGCTGTACCTTGTCTACAAGAAGTGATAGTGCCAAATATTAGCCATAGGTGTTGTACCTTATGTTTTGATTATAAATTAGTGTGATCTTGGTCAATAATACAAGGGTTTGGTTTGGAGGTGAGAGACCGAATGATGCTAGAATCAAGCTAATCCTTGATGTTTAGATGAGAAATTGAAGATTTGAGTGTGTGTGTTCTCTTGGTGTTATTGTGTGTAAAAGAGAGAGAACGAGATGGATGAACAGCTTTCAGAATTGTATTCAGTAAAAGTGTGGGAAAGCTTACATTGAAAAGTCAAACTACCTCAATATATACTCCTACTATTTAACAAATGAAAATTTACCTAACGGACTTAAAGGTCAAAATATATTACATAAATGGTCCTAACAATCTCCCCCTTTTTTATCTTTAACACGTCATCCCAGTCTTCAGACTTCAGATTCTTCTTATAATCTGTCTTTGGCAAGAAAATGTTTTTCTGAATTTCAAGATCAAAACATTTCAGAAATCTGGAAATTTAAGATATTCAAAGAGGATATGTTTTTCGTTGATACTGTTTGAGTGAAAAAAATCCTATAACTGATTTACTAAAGATTTGAAAATTTTGAGAAAGGGAATATCAGTTAAGTAAGGATTTGACTGGGTTTTCAGATAATGGAGAAGTTGTTTTCGGAATTTTGTGGTAGAGGATTATATTGAGGATAAAATGATAATGTTTTTGAATGGTTTGTCAGTCAAAGTTTTGGATGTGTGTGTTTGTTTCGGTAAGAATGATTTGAAAGTTACAAGTTTTGAATATGTATGTATGTATGTTTAGTATGTATGAAAGAATGATATGTACATTTAGGATTTGAATGAATGTGGATAATATTGTATTCGGTATGGAAATATGGATTTAAACGGTTAAGTTTTTGTATGGATATGGTTGTTATGGAATTTGGAAAGAATGATTTAAACGGTTAAGATTCGGAATGGATATGAATGTTATGGAATTTTGGAAAGAATGGTTTAAACGGTTAAGCTTTTGAATGTATGTGGTTGTTACGGAATTTGGAATTTTGGATTGATATGGATGTGTTGTAGTTTGGACGGAAAGATTTATACGATTAAGTTTCAGTTTGAACTGGTTAAGTTTTTAATGTCATGGTTGAGATTTTTGAGAGAGATTTCTGTAAATATGTCGATTTCTTCTTCTTCACTTGTTTTTCCTTTTAACACATTGTTTATCACCTTCTCTTCCTCTGAAATACTTGATATAAACTATTTCTGATTTTGCCGATGATTTGAGTACGAGAGACATGAATTTTCTTCATTGATGAGATGTTTGTGGTTCTTCTTAATGTTGTACATTTCTTGCTCATTTATTTCTTGCTCATTTCTCCCCCTCATGAGGATCATGACCAGGAGCCTCATGCTATTGTTTAAACGGAGAGAGGAAATTGTATGTCGTTGTAAGACAAGAGCCAGGAATCGATAGTTGTACGTTGCTTTTTGGAATCAAGAACCAGGAACATGTAGTAAGCAATTAGTACCTAGATAAAAATTGATTTTCGCCAAGAATCTTTGAGAAAAATATTTGAAAAATAGATATTAACAGTGTCAAGAATCACCTGAAGTCATAAACAGATGCAATCTTTACTGAAGAACTTCAGTAAAGAGATCGACGAATTTGACAGACAGGATGATTGAAGACATTGTTAAGCAAAGATTTGAGGTTTAAAAGAAATCAATTTGAAGTGGATCAAAGATCAGTGCACAAAAACGATTTTGTGTGTGAGATCATATGAATAATTCAGAATATAAATCTGAACCATTTGGAGAAAAATTAAAATAATATCTCCGTTGTTATAGGTTTGTAAAAATTGTTTGAAAAATGGTAAGAACAATCAATCCAAGAAGTTGTTATAAACAGATGCAATCAGTACTAATCGAAATTAGTAAAGAGATCGACGAATTTAACAACAGCTTGTGTTGAGTGTTGCAAACAAGTATTTGAAAAATGAAACAGTTATGCAAAATCAGAATAAGGTTTGAAAAATTATGTCAGCAACGCAAGAGAAAAAAGTTGGTCATAAACAGATGCAATCTTTACTAATCAGATTAGTAAAGAGATCGACGAATTTGACCAAAATTTATATCCTACGTTGTGAACACATCATTGTGAGCACAAAGTATGAGTAAAAGTTTTGTGAGGAATATACAGATGTTGAGCGTATAATGTCAACTCTGTATGCGAAAATGAGGTCAACAACGCAACAGAAAAGAGTTTGACATAAACATATGCAATCTTTACTAATTAGATTAGTAAAGAGATCGACAAATTTGCCAAAAACTTATATCCTACGTAGTTAACACATGGTGTTGAGTAAAAAAAATTAACAGTTAAGATTGAGTTGTGCCAAAGTTGTTGCAACAACAAAACTAAAAGTGTTGAATTTTGTAGAAAAATTTGAGTTTCAACGTAATATGAAAAAGAAGAGTGTGATGTCAACAATGCAAGAGACAAAAGGTTGTCATTAACAGATGCAATCTTTACTAATTAGATTAGTAAAGAGATCGACGAATTTGTCAACAGTTTGTATCCTACATTGGTAACATATGAGTTTGATTAAAAATTTTGAATTTAGTAGAAGTTGTCCAAGGTATGGCAACATCAAAACTCAAATAGAATTTGAAAGATACTGAGTTTAAGTTTGAAAACAAAACTAAGAAGATGATGTCATCAACGCAAGAGATAAAATTTTGTCATATACAGATGCAATCAATACTAATCGAAACTAGTAGAGAGATCGACGAATTTGACAAAACATTGTATCCTACATAGATAACAACTCATTGAGAGTAAAAAGTTTTGATTATGATCAAAAGCATGCCAAAATGTGTGGCATCAACTAAACTCAAAGAATGAAAAATCGGTGAAAGATTTGAGTTTGTTGTTTGGAGGAAAAGAATAGAAAGTGATGTCACCAACGCAAGAGACAAGAGTGTGTCATAAACAGATGCAATCAATATTAATCGAAATTAGTAGAGAGATCGACGAATTTGACATAAACTTGTATCCTACGTTGGCAACATATGAGTGAGGAAAACATTTTTTGAACGGAAACACTGAAACTCAAGTTATTAAAATTTTAATATTTTGAGATTGGGTTTCTGAAAAATTTGAATAATGAATAGAAAATTGGTTAACAATGAGTATGCTCCCCCTTTACCTATGAAGTGTCATAAAAATGCTCCCCCTTGACGAATGAATGTGGATTTTCTCCCCCTTAACAAGTGAATATAGGAATTCTCCCCCTCAACCAATGAATAGCGATTTTCTCCCCCTCAACCAATAATATCTTTGAGGAACGGGTTTCAAGCGAATTTACTTGAAAGCCATTTAACAGTTAGGAACGGGTTATACACTGATGTGTGCATAAGCTATTTATTGTAACAAATAAAACAGTTTAAGCTTTGAGATTTAGCATACCAAGTTTAGACCCAAGAAAGTTAAAACGTTTTTCGTCTAAAGCCTTGGTAAACAAATCAGCTAATTGATAATCAATGGAAACGAAGTACAATTCCACATTACCGTGTTCAACATGATCCTTTATAAAATGATATCGAAGATCAATATGTTTAGTTTTGGAATGATGAACAGGATTGCATGAAATTGCAATTGCACTTCATGAATCACAATATAAAGGAATACGG